>QTSX02002880.1:0-499351 GCA_014839935.2 Entomophthora muscae
AACAATTTGTAACTAAGGGAATGTCAATATTAGTATATTCTTCATCTGCAAATTGGTACATAAAACTATTGAACGTTTCTTTAAGGGAAAACAATGGATACAACAAGCCTAAGGCTTGTTGTCTTACTAGTTCCATCTGTTTTAAAAGAAAGGAAAAACTAAACTTTGAAATGAAACTAATAAAAATGTATAAATTATTAAAAATTAAGATCTCAAGTTAAATTTGGAAAAGATTGAAGGGGAAGAAATCACTTAGAATTTTGGCTTAAAGCCTACTCTTCAAAAGCTCTTTATTTATAGAAGAGAAAGCTTTTTCTGTTTGAGTATGATAAACAGGAGGAAGCAGCCAAGAGTAGGAGCAACTGGAGAAGTTTGGAGAGCCAGTAATAGAAAAGGAGAAAACAAAAGACCAGTTCAAGTTAAATAGGCAGAATGAGGCTGGGGAGAGCGGCCACAACTTGAAAAAGGAGTTTCAAAAAGGTAAGCAAAAATTAGAATAAATCTAACTTAAAGTAAAGAAATATAAGCCATTTGAATAGCTGGGAAGACAGTGGGTGACAAAAACAACAATTTGAATGAAAATTTCAAAGAAACAAAGGTAAGTACTTTAAAATACTAAATTATTAACAATTTAACCTAAATTTTGGATATTAATAAATAACCCAAAATATAAGTAAAAACTGAGAAATAAATTAGTTATCTCAAGAAGCCTGCCCTTTGGGCAGGGCATGACAGCCTCTTTGCTGAAGACACTGGTCTATTTCTTGAGGGCTGAGGGCAGCTTCCCTGAGCAAGGGTCTAATTGCAAGGTCATGAGTTTGATGGGGGGTACTATGTGTGGGCTTGGCTGAATGGGTACAGTGTCGGGGTTAGGTCCCTTTCCCAGGGTTACAGTTTGGTCACAATAGTTCAGGATTGCACCATGCTTTTCAGCCCAGGAGTCTCCAAGTATCAATGGGTGTGGTAATCCTTTCAACAAGATAACGGACAAGGGGTAGGTGTTTTGCCCAATCTTCAGCTCAAGGTGTTGGTTACATTCTTGGCCAATGTCAGTTGAGCCATTTCCCATAGTGACTTGGAATTGAGTATCTGAGGGGGTGAGTTCCAGATTGTACGCTAATGTGGGGTCAATGAAACTTTTGTCAGCCCCTGTGTCTAAGAAAGCCTTTTTGTGAAATACTTTATCTCTAACTTCTAGGGTCACTATGATATACTTATAAGACTGAGAGATAGTGTCTAATTGGGCAAGGGAGCCTGAAGTTTGGTTTTTTCTGAGACAGGCCCTGGTCTGGTGTCCTGCTTCATGGCAGTGGAAACACAACCTGTCTCTGTAATGATGTTGCAACTCCTTGGGTGTCATGGCTGGTCTGGCCGCAGTGGGGCTTCTGGCCATCCGGGGACCATGGGGGGCGGCGCTGTGGGTTTCTTGGTTTAAGCTTAGTCCTCAGCAGAGCACAATCAGTTCCTCTAATCCAATTGTGAGGGGTGCTTGATGAGATCCTTTAACCCTGGGTTCACGCCTTTTCTGAATAGGATGGCAGCCAATTTATTGTCCAGCATAGCACAGGTCTGTAGTTTGGTGAACTCTTCTACATAGGTCTGAAGTGGGCAGCCGTTTTGCTTGAATTCTAACAGGGTCATGAAAGCAAAGTAACGGGTATTCTGGTCCTCTCCTGTGACCATTAGTTCAGCCTCAAATTGAGCATAGTCTAAGCAAAACTCTATGTTGTTGGCAGTGGCTTTGCCAAACCAGTCTAGGGAGTCCCCTGTTGGCATGGATGCTACTCCCAAGACTTTGACTGTGTTGTTGGGATAGGCGGTGGCATTGGCTAGGAAGTGCAGTTGTAGTACCAGCATGGCTCTTATAGCTTCCTCTAGGCTGAGCTTGCCCATCTGGGGCATGGTCACATTGGAGGTGATTTGGTTCACAATGATGTTCTGTACTTGGGAGGAGGTTGCTGTGGTCAGTTCTTTGCTCTCTGGAGCATCCTTAGAATCATCCAAGGTCTGGGTTGTTCTCTTCCACATGGAGGAGATTTGATATGATAGCCACAAATAAAATTAATAAGTGATAATCATAAAAACAAACATACAAGTATCCCCAAGTGCTAATAACATCTTGGGGCCCAGGTTACCAAGTTTAGGATGGATTGTCATAATGTCAGGATACCAGGAGTACCGTGGGGCTCCAGCAGGTGAGGAAGGAGTTGAAGCAGGTGCTGGCATGGCTCACCAGATAATGGGACCTAACTTTACCAGATAAGAAAGGGCCTTCCCAGCCACAGACCAAGGTCCAGCTGCTGGCAAGGCAGAGTCAATCAATCCCGTAAGCTTAAGGTAAAGCACTCCCAGGAATTGACTACTCTGGCCAGGGGCATCAGAAGTGGGGGTGGAGATGGTTGGTTTGGGTGTTGGGGGAGGTTCCATGGGGACCAAGTAGGCGGCAGGATTGTTGTACTTCCCGTTGAAGATCAAAGGGTAGATGGTGATTGCTTTGCTGTCTTGGACAATTTGGTAGGGTTCCTTGGGAGCGTTTGGGCAGGTGTACCACTGCAAGTCTTCCAATGTTCAGGGTTTGTGGTCAGGATTGGCGGGATACTCAGTGAAATGCACAGGGCTAAATGGAGTGTTGGGTGGGCGGTAGTAGTCAAAGGCTTTGGGTTTATCAGCTGGAGTCTGACTATCTATCCCAGTAGAGGGGTGCTGACGCTTGGGTGTATTCAGATGGAAGAGTATCAAAAATAGGTATAGAAACAAATTGGTGAACCAAAGGTTCATAACAACTTTATTTGGTAAGGATGGCAATACAGAACTTTTTCAAGTGCTTCTGATTTATATACTTACTCACATGCAGGTGCCTCTGGGTATTCTTCTAATGCTATCTGTGTGGCAAGGTTTGGCATTTCAGGTTCTGCTATTTGGTTGGCTGCTTCATGGTTATTTTTGGGTTTTCATGAACAGTTGTTTGGCTTTTTGATGGTCCATCTTGGCTTGGCTGGTCATTAATTTTGGCAGGTTTGGCTTATGGGGTTTTGGGTTTTTTCCCAATTAGATCACCATTTTTGGACTGGCTTGACAGGCTCTCTTGAGCCCAAAGAACTTGATTAAAAAAGGGGTCCCCAATTGGGGACCCCAAATTACTTAATGGAGGGTGGGCTTTGTCTGGGTTTACTGGGCAGCTAAAAATAGCCTGCCCAGGCCCAGCCAAACCCACCAAGGCTTGGGCATAGATTTTGGGGCCCAAAGCAGGCTCTTCAGCTGCCACCAGGGCAGGAATGGTTCCTGCACCTGGATTTGCTTTGAAAAGCAAAAAAATCCAGGTGCGGGAAAATCTCCCCCGCCTGCTAGCCCCGCCTGGTGGCTAGGAGCAGGTTCAATTCCTGCCCGGGGCTTTGAAGCTGTTACTTTTGTAACAAGCAACCACAACTCTGTGCATCCACAAATTCACTGTTCTTTTGTTGGTGAAGATGCAGTGGAGTCCCAACTGGAGATGTACCTGGACCAGGGGCATCCACGGGTCATGTTCCATAATGGCCATCATAAGGGGATGGGCTGTGTCACCTTTGGTTGCAGTACAGGCACCAGTCAGGGTCTTCTTGGTAGGGGGCCACAGTTGGCGTGGGCTTGCAGGGTTGCAGCCACAGTGGACTTTGCAAAACCCATTGTGACCAAAATTCCCTAAGGGACATAAGCTTCCCTTGCTTTTTGACCATTTTGAGAACAATCTCAGGAGTGATTAGTTTTCTTCTGCGTCTTGCAGGCTGATTGGCTGGGGGAGGAATATGTCCATCTTGTAAACTGGTCAATGTCATCTGATTGGCTGTTTTGGGGTCCTGGGCTCTCTGGGTGACCCCATGGCTAAAATGGCTGGTTCCAGATGCCATTGCTGATAAGGGATTTGGGTTAGCAGCTGCCTGTGCGTGATGGGCAAACAGGGCCATGCTTGAGGACGCGGGAGAAAGAACACACTCCTGGGTAGTGCTTGCGGAGGGTCCTGCTGGTTGGGAGTGGCCATAGACAGAGGCTTCACTGTTAAGAGACCCAGTGTAGCCCTGCATAATTTTGTCAAGACCAGGGAACAGCTTGTTGTCTTGGTTGTTGTTGAAAGAAGACATAATAAAAATTTTATTATAATTTTAAACTCAAGAAGAGATGTGTATATTTTAGTCAATTTTATTGTTATATATGTTAATTTTGTGAATATTATGATCTAAATTTTAGCCTTCCTAAAATGGAATAGGGTGATTTTCAAGAATGTCTATGATTCCTAAAAGAATCAGCACAAATCCACTCTAGATCCTTTAACATCCTTTTTGAGACACCCATAAATTATATTTATTTCAAATTCCTCGCAATTATGATTTGAACTTGGTTCTTGGATTTGATGATCCCGCAATTTCAGATTTGTTAAATTTTACATGATGTCTATGATTTGTTTGACATACAGGAAATCTCAAATTGTACATAAGAATCCTGCATTTCTGATTCATGTATCCCGCATTTGTTTGTTGGATTTTTTCTTTTGTTAGTTGAGTTATCTGCTCAAGAGATTTGAAATTTGCCAATTTAAATAAACCTAAAAAAAGTCAAATTAAATGGTTAATTTTATTAAATATTTTACTTTTCACTCAGCTGAGTTGCCCGCAAAAGTGATTCAAAATTTGGACCAAGGATTTGACAATTCCGCATTTTTACGTTCAGGTTCTGAATTTACAGTATTATTGATCAATAAATATTTTTTGCTTGCATGTGTTGTGGTTTTTCTTTTTTCATTATTAATATAGAGTTAATTTTTGGTGGTTACAACCTTTATTTTGAAGGAGGGGATCCTTTTACAAATTTCTTGTAAACTTTGTGTATACCTGGTTGGCCACTTGGGTCATTATTTTTCTTGTTATGCCTAAGCGCCAGACTGGATGTTTTATAGCTTAATTACATTATTTATATTAAAATTATTCATAATTGTTAAAATATAATGAATCCCAAAACTTTAACAGATCTTTGGCTTAGATAAATTCTTAAAATAATTCATTGATTTTAGAATTTAAAATTGCAACTTATAATATTACTAAAAATATCTATGATGAGTTGCATGAGAGAGTAATAGAAGTACCAAAGTTATATAGCTACAGTAGTTTTAAAAGCTATGGCAACAAGAAAAAATACTTTATGTTGTAACTGTGCTGTTTTAGCAGAGTTACACGGGGAAAAATATTTAGAAGATAGATAATAATCTTTATTGTGAGATAGTGATTATATAGTTATTGTGAATCAATGGATAGCAGGAACATGATTGGTGATCACATGGTTGGATGGAAGAAAGGGATGGCTTGATCCTGCTGATGAGTCAAGCGCCAAATTGAGGTATCCACCGTGAAGGATCATTGTCTGTTCATGTTGATGGATTTGGTAATCCAAGTTGACTTCCTAGTCTGGCTTTGAGTGACCGGGTAATCGGATTGCGGGTCACAAACCTGCTTGATTGGAACCTTGCTGGCGGGTCAAGCCTGCGGTTTTGACATTTAGATTTAAACAAACTAAATCAGATGTAAACAAAATTAAAAATAAACAAATTTATATTAATTTACAATAGATTTGTTTATTTTTACTTTTTTTTACATCTGTTTTATTTTGTTTAAATCCAAAGTATTTTTTCTTGTTGTCATAGCTTTTAAAACTACTGTATTATCCTATCTTTAGATTATAATAAATATTCTTGGTTTGTTTCAGAAAAAAAGTTGTTGTTTTTGAAAGACTTATGCCTCTATTTTGAAATACACCCTCTAGTAAGCATCCCTACTTCATCAAATTTCCCTAATACACCACTAGCATCTTCTAATATTTTTTCTCTCTGGTATCATCTTGTGGTTTCAAATGATCTTTTATTTCAGAGTACTCTGAGAAGCTTTCAAATATTTAAGATGAAGTATATAAATACCCATCTTTCATCAAATATGAAATATTAATGCACAGATTTTTAACTCCAAGCTCTATTTTTATACAGTAGTTTTTAAAGCTATGGCGCTAAGCAAAAAAACTCATCTGCAAGTGAAATCAAATCATCTGTAAATAAAATTAACTCATATTTAAGTGAAGTAACTCAGATTCAACCAAAATTTTAAAAAAGGAATGTACATTAATTAACAATATATTTGGGTTCACTTCTCTTTTGCTCTACAATAAATTGGTTTTTTTGCATCTGATTTTATCTTGTTTACATTTGAGTTTTTTTCTTAGTGTCATAGCTTTAAACCCACTGAATTAGATTTAGGATTGCTGGAAATTAGATACTTGGTAGAGATGCCTTGCAAAAGAGTGCTGGTTTCAGGAGCAATACCTTTTTGTGAGGATGGTTTGAAAAAACTCTATGTAGTGCTTTAGCTCCTATATACCAAGCTAAATGGCACCATTCTGAAAGAGATGATGTAATAGTGTTTGTTATAACTTCAACTTGTATTTATATCCTAAGAACAAATGAAGTGCCCAGCTTTCATACACAAGTGATACTTGTGGAGAAGCTAAGCATCATCATTACACCATATCTATTTTGTCATCAATGCAAACCAATTAAAGTGATATGCTCACTTACCTGTAACTCCTCTGCATATTTTTGAAGCAATAAAATATTAAAGAATTATGTTTATTATGCTTAGCTTGAGGTTCAAAGCTCACTTGAACCTTAAAATTAATCTAACCAGCAATTAACTAAATGTCCTAACTTTAAAATAAATAGAATCCTAAAGATCAAGTGTTTTAGTAGACTGAAGCATAAAAATAAAGCTCTTGATCTTATCTTTAATTACATTTGATAGAATAGTTTTGTATGTATAGCAAAAGCTTGAGTATTTTTAGCTTTAAAGAAATCTACACTGTACCATTACCAAAAAAATATAATTAAATCTGGCCTATGCTCTTTTAATCTGCTTGTGCTTTAATATCCAGTATACATGTTAAAATACTCTAACACCAATAGAAATACACAATCCTTATCTTCATTTTTATAGCTTACAGTGTGAAAGAATTTTGAGCCTTCATTGAGTTATTACTACTTTAAGTATAAAATGTGTAGCAGGCTAATTTCTCAAAATTTAACTTTGCTATGCTCAATCCTGGGCAGCATGTGTATTGGAAAAAAGCCCAACCCCTAAAATACCAGCTCATTTTCTTAAAGGCTGGCTTGCAATCAGGATAGCCAGAAGAGGAGATAGGTGGCAGCTATTGCCTGCATTGAGGGTGTTGATAATGGGGTAGGCTCATATTCAGGCTCAGCAGTAGTATGCCTGGCCCACCATAGGGGAGGCCCCTCTTCTACTGCCTCTAGAGAAGAGCTGCTACAGCCCTCAATGTCTATGATTGTAACCCCACAGTACCAACTTTATCAATCTTAATTGGACAGAACACCACAGTTCCCCTAGCTCCATTGATCCTATTGTTCAAAGTCATAGCCTGGGGCACCAGGGGAGCAATCTTCTTATCCAAAGTCCCAGACAGCCCAGTTGGACCTTGAACTTCATTTCTCAAAGCTCCCTATCTTTTTGCAACTGTATTGGTCATAGCAGCCAAGTTGTCCTGCCCAAGAGGAAAGTTGACACAGGGTTGCCCCTTTAACACAGGACAGAATACATGGCTACCATTATCAGATCCACCTGCATCCTGCTCTGCCTTCTGAACCATAGGATGTGTCTTCTTAATACAATAGTTTCTGCCGTAGGTCAGCAATCTCCTCTCTTAACATGGTTACCTAATCTTTAAGGATATTGATGTGAGTGTCATGCCCTGCCCCAAGGTGCAGGCTTCTTAAAGATAATTAAGTTATTTTCATTATTTACTTAGACTTTGGGGTTATTTATTAATTTTGAAAGTTAGGTCAAAATTGTTAATAATTTATTATTTTAAAGTATTCTTACCTTTGTTTTACACAATTTGCGTTCAAATTGTTGCTGTTGCTGTTGCTTTGACTGCCTGATTCTTAATTTACATATATTTCTACTTCAAGTTAGAATAATTTTCACTTCACTTACTTTCAAACTCCCGCTTACGTTGTTGCCGCTCTCCCTAGTTTCCACATTGCTGATCTGCAACTTCTGCTGGGTTTTCTTGTCCCCTTCTTTTCCAGGTCACCCCAAACTTCTACAGTTGCTCCTCTTCTTGGCTGCTCTCCCTGATGATCAAACCCAACTGGAAAAGCCTTTTCTTCTATAAATAAAGAGCTTTTGAAGAGTAGGCTTTTAGCCTAAATTCTAAGTGATTTCTTCCCCTTCAATTTTATATAAATTTAACTTGAGATCTTAATTTTTAGAAATTTATACATTTTTATTAGTTTCATTTCAAAGTTTAGCTTTTCCTTTTTTTAAAAAAGATGGAACTTGTAAGACAACAAGCCTTAGGTGTGACAGAAATCACTGGATAATATGAAGCTGTTTCTAAATGATGAGGAATTACCACCCAAATCCACATAGAATTGATGATTAATCACCAACGCGGCTTTAAATATCTTTTTGTGAAATTTCCAATTGAAACTCCAGGATTAAGTAGAACAATCAATCCTAACCAGAGTAAACCAAGATAAATGACCTGGGAAAGCATCAATGCATCTTCATCGTAGAATTCTGGGCATTGAGAAGTGACACAATTTTCATTTTCCAGAATGGGGGAGGAGCTACAAAATTGGCTGGCATGAAATTAACATTTTGCAGCGCCAAAAACAAAGTTCTGGATGCTGGGCCCCATCTTCCTGAAATGATTCTGTTCAGAATCAGATTGTACAGGATATACCGCAACAACCCAAGCACAGGATGCATTTTTAAAATTTAAAATTAGAACTTGGGATAATTGATTTTTATTGAGTAAATTTAGAAGGACTCAACTCTTAGAGTTGAAACAGGGAAAATTATTCAATATATATCAGAAAAATTGACTAAGCAATACCACCTGAGACTTGATCTTCTATTCCTTTGGCATCTTCAAGCAAGTATCTAGTCCAGGTTGCAAAGAACCCTTGCGTGGCCAGTTTCTGACAACCATGCCAATTAATGAGCTTATATTGGGTGGCCCTCATATTATGTCAATTTATCAATGTCAGTTTACAAGGGGGAGCTGGTTTCAGCTGGCAAACAGGAGCAGCCGTGACCCATTTTCAATTGACTGTTTGGTTTAAATCCATTAACTTGGTCAATTTCAATATAGGTTTTCCGGCCTTCTGTGCCTTCTTACTTGGACGGACAATACCCGGCATTATGGAACCTACCGTGACATTAGGCTTGTTGTATCTGTTGTTTTCCCTTAAGGAAGTGTTCAATAGTTATATGTACCAATTTGCTGATAGATAATATCCTAATATTGACATTTCCTTAGTTACAAATTGTTCACTATTAAATACTTTGTTTTATCTTATTGGCTTAGGGTTTTTACACTTGATCACTCCTTTTGTGACACAATGTAGGTTTTTAGCAGGGTTCTGTAAGATTATCTTACAGACAGTTCCTACGTTTATATATCTTTTAAATTTGAATCCTAATTCCTTGTACACCCTAGTCTATAACCTTGTGCCATTATGGGCAAGACCTTACATTATTTTGGCTTCTCATGGGATTGACCCAGGCAACACTTTTTCCATCTCCTCTATTATCTTTTTATCTTTGTTTCTCTCTATTATCATTGTAACTTTGTTATCTCTAGTAGTTTTCTTACTTGGTTGGTTATATGATAAAGTCTTTTGTAATAAGCAGGATCATACCCCCACTACTTACACCAACCAAAAAGTAGTTCTCAATACCTTAGCCCATAGTTCACCACCCCCTAGTATTTTTAACACTTTAGCTTATGCACAGGCCCACTTTACTGCTTATGGATCCCAATTCTCCACCAACTCTCAGAAGGTCCTCTACCTTGTGGAGAAGCTCACTGGTCACTACAGAGATTGGTTTAGCTCTCATTCAATACGCAACCCGGGAATTCTCCAGAACTATGATCTCTTTGTCAGTTCACTCCTATCTTTCTCTGGAGAAGACAAGGATTTTTTACTCCCTCTGCTTCTCAGTTTGCAGGTCTCATACAAGGTTCTCTTCCACTTGGCAAATACAACCAGAAGTTTTTCTCCCTCCAGTCAAGACTACAAGCCTCTGACATTGAGGCTTTTAGCTTCTACAAGTTAGGCCTCAACAGATTGCTCCAGGATTTTTTGGTCCACCACAACCTTCCCAACAAACTAGAACCTCCTATCAGAGAGGTGGTTAAGTGGAATCAGAAATATCTTTCTTTGAAAACACACTTGCCTTTTAACCTATCTCCTACAGCCCTGTTGTTTATCCCAGACAAGGCCTTGCTCTCTTCAACCCCTCCACCTGGCACCAAGCCAAAGTCTGGGGGAGGTTTTTGCCTTACTTCTGAGGAAGTCCTTAGAAGAAGGAACAACAAGCTCTGCTCTTACTGTGGATCAAAGGATCATCTTCTACCAGCCTGTCCTCTCTCCAAACGTCCTCCCTTTGCCAACAAGACCTCCACCCTTGCTTTGCTGTCCCTCAATGACACTTCCAAGTCATCTACTGTCCTAGTGACCATTCATGGACCCTTGGGAAAGATCAAGGTGCTTGCTCTTCTTGACACTGGCGCTGATGCCAACTTCATTGAGGAGAAGCTCGCCAAACTACTTGGACTCCCCGCTTTTGGATCTCTTGACGTTAAGGTGGGAAACAGTACTCTCATTGGCGCCACACCTATCCTCCAACCTGTTACCATTGACTTGGGGGGCTCTCCATTCTGCGTCACATGTAACTCTTCCCCCAACTTATCCTTTCCGTTTATCCTTGGATTCCCTTGGCTAAGAGAGTCTTTACTTAACTTTGATCACCCAAACAACAAGATATCATTTACATGCAATGATGTTGTCAAATTGTTATCCCTAGTACCTGGTACACTTGGCTTGACTCCCCCAAACCAAACCTGACTGCTATCTCTAGTACCATTCCAGATACTCTTTCCTCCAAGGACAAAGATGGATTACCTTATTGTTACTCTGACTTCAAGGATTGTTTTAGTGAGGAGAATGTAACCTTCTACCTCCTCATAGGCCCTACAATATTCAGATTAACCTTAAGCCAGGCACCACTCCTCCATGGGGAAGTCTTATTCCTCTCTCTGACTCCAACAACACTCAACTAAAAAACTACATCAACAAGGAACTCTCCAAGGGTTTCATCTCTTGATTGACTTCCCCATGTTCTTCCCCCATCTTTTTTGTCAGTAAATCTGATGGCTCCAAGCGCCCTTGTGTAGACTATAGAGCCCTCAATGAGATCACAATCAAGGATAGATGCCCTATTCCTTCTGCTGAGGCTCTGACATATTGCCTTGCTGGTAGTTCCATATACACCAAGATTGATCTCCAAAGCGCTTTCAATCAGATCAGAATCTCTCCTGGCCACAAATGGAAGACCGCGTTCTGTACCCTGTTTGGGTTATATGAGTACAATGTAATGCCTTTTGCATTATGTAACGCTCTGTCAACTTTCCAGGCCTTAATAAATGAGGCACTTCTGCCCTTCCTTAACAAGTTTGTTGTCATCTATCTTGATGATATCCTCATATACTCCTCTTCCATTGACAACCATGTCACCCACGTCCGCCAAGTACTCCAGAGACTTTGAGACTACAACCTGTTTGCAAAGTCTTCTAAGTGCTCATTCTTTTGCACTGAGGTTGATTTCCTCAGCTAAGTTGTCACTCAAAACGGTTTTGCTGTCTCCCCTAGCAAGGTGGATGCTATCCAAAGCTGGCCTGTTCCCAAGACTTGCTCATAACTTTGTGGCTTCCTTGGATTGGCAAACTATTGCCGTAAGTTTGTGGAAAACTTTTCCTCTCTAGTTTTGCCACTCACTACCCTCACTTCTCCTTCTGTTCCTTTTTTCTGGACACCTGAGGCCCAGCTTGCATTTGATGCTACCAAAGCAGTCTTTGTCTCCACTCCTGTCCTCCTGATGTCCAATCCTTACAAGCCATTCTTGGTTGAGACTGATGCCAGCAAATATGCCATTGGTGGTGTTCTCCTTCAGCTTGGGGGGATGGGATGCAACACCATGTTGCATACTTCTCTCAAAAACACCTTCTAGCTGAAAAAAACTACCCTGTACACAACAAGGAACTTCTTGCCATTATCAAAACACTCAAGCATTGGGTTGCTACCTTGAGGGACTTGAGGAGCCTTTTCTCATTTACACCAACCATAAGAACTTGCTTTACTTCACTGAGTCCCGCTGCATTTCCCAAAGACACGCTAGATGGGTACTGGAGCTGTCAAATTTCTGCTTCAAGCTTGTGTATAAAAAGGGTGTACTTAATACCCTACCTGACGCTCTTAGTTGTCATCCTTTATTATCCAATGTTGACAAATACTACAAACTTCTTTACACCAAGATGATTCTTCCACCCAAGAGCTTTCTGAAACTTAATGTTATCAGTACTACAAACCCCAATATACTGAAGCAAATCCACAAATCTCAGCTTTCCAATAAGACCTTGTCTCAGATCATTGACGCTCTTACAAACAATAAGACAGTCACAAACCCTTCATTCTCCCTGCTGGATGGTGTGTTATACTTCAACAACCTTTTTTAGTTCCTTCTCCAGATCTTCAACAGGTTCTAACTATCACGTTCCATGACTCCCTTGCTGCAGGCCACTCTGGATACAAGAAAACTCTTTCTAAACTCCGCAATCACTTCTGGTGGCCAAAGATGTCCACCTTTGTCAAGTCATACGTCAGCAGTTGCCTAGTTTGCCAGAGAAGCAAACACTCCACCCAGAAACCTGTGGGTCTTCTATGTCCCCTTCCAGTCCCTGAAGGTCCTTGGCAGTCTGTCTCTTTGGATTATATTGTCCAGCTTCCTCAGTCTGAATGTTTTGACGCCATACTGGTCATTGTAGATAGATTCTCAAAGAAGGCTATTTTTGCTTCCTGCAATTCTAACATTACTGCAAAGCAGACTGCTTCCCTCTTTGTCAAGAACGTCTTCATCTACCACAGTACTCCAAGAGATATTGTCTCTGACCGTGGACCACAATTCCTTTCCCTGTTTTGGAATGAGTTTATGACTCAGCTAGGTGTCCAACTTTCTCTTAGCACCTCTTATCATCCCCAGTCTGATGGGCAAACCAAACGTACCAATCAGACACTAGAATGTTTCCTTTGATGTTTTTCCAACAAACAACAAGACAATTGGGCCTCTCATTTACCTTTGGCCCAGTATTCCTACAATGCTACTCCTCATTCCTCTACCAAGATGACTCCGTTCATGGCAAATTTAGGCTACACTCCTGCCTTTGTTCCTTCTGCCACCTCCTCTGTCTGTTCCCCATTAGCCAAAGAGTTTTTTGTCTGGCTACAACTCATCCAGGATTCCTTAAAGGAGAATCTCTCTAAGGCTATTGAGGTTTACAAGGTCCAGGCCAACCATCATTGTCAGGTGGGAAAGGGCATTCAGGTCAACAACCTTGTTTATCTAAATACAAAGAATCTTCCTATCAGATGGCCTTCCTGTAAACTTGGCCCACAGTTCATAGGGCCTTTTCCCGTAACAGAAAGGGTTGGGAAGGTTGCATATTGTATCCGGATTCCTCCAGGGTATTGCATTCATGACGTCTTCCACATGTCTCTCCTCAAACTCCATACTTCTACTCCTCCTTCTCATCAGAACAACAAAGCACCTCCCCCTCACATGGTCCAAGGGACCCCTGAATATGAGGTTGATTGTATTATCAACCATTGTTACTACTATGGTAAACTCCAATACTTGGTTCTTTGGAAGGGATATTCCATTGAGGAGAGTTCTTGGGAGCCATTGTCAAACCTTGAAAACTGTCCCAAGGCCATCAATTCTTATATGCAAGCACATCCTGAGCTTGGATCTGGAGGGGGTAATGTCATGCCCTTCCCCAAGGGGCAGGCTTCTTAAAGATAATTAAGTTATTTTCATTATTTACTTAGTCTTTTGGGTTATTTATTAATTTTGAAAGTTAGGTCAAAATTGTTAATAATTTATTATTTTAAAGTATTGTTACCTTTGTTTTACACAATTTGCGTTCAAATTGTTGCTGTTGCTTTGACCGCCTGATTCTTAATTTACATATAAATCTACTTCAAGTTAGAATAATTTTCACTTCACTTACTTTCAAACTCCCGCTTACGTTGTTGCCGCTCTCCCCAGTTTCCACATTGCTGATCTGCAACTTCTGCTGGGTTTTCTTGTCCCCTTCTTTTCCTGGTCACCCCAAACTTCTCCAGTTGCTCCTCTTCTTGGCTGCTCTCCCTGATGATCAAACCCAACTGGAAAAGCCTTTTCTTCTATAAATAAAGAGCTTTTGAAGAGTAGGCTTTAAGCCAAAATTCTAAGTGATTTCTTCCCCTTCAATTTTATCTAAATTTAACTTTAGATCTTAATTTTTAGAAATTTATACATTTTTATTAGTTTCATTTCAAAGTTTAGCTTTTCTTTTTTTTAAAAAAAAAGATGGAACTTGTAAGACAACAAGCCTTAGGCTTGTTGTATCTGTTATTTTTCCTTAAGGAAGTGTTCAATAGTTATATGTACCAATTTGTGGATGGAGAATATCCTAATATTGACATTCCCTTAGTTACAAATTGTTTGCTATTAAATACTTTTTTATCTTATTTGCTTAGGGTTTTTACACTTGATCACTCCTTTTGTGACACAATATAGGATTTTAGCAGGGTTCTGTAAGATTATCTTACAGACAGTTCCTACATTTCTATATCTTTTAAATTTGAATCCTAATGCCTTGCATGCCCTAGTCTATAACCTTGCGCCATTATGGGCAAGACCTTACAGTGAGGATCAGGTACAGGTTCAGGATCAGGGACATTAGTCTGGGCAGGCAGGCCAGTAGCAATCAATAGCATTGGGTGCAGTGATGGCCTGTAAGCACTTGGCCTGGGAACCAGGACACTCAGTAGGAGGGAAGAGTGGGTGTCACTATGGGTGTAGATGCTGCTCTACCATCAATGTACTTCCAGATCTAGCCCAGCTTACTGCTGAGAGCTACCCTGCCTGTAACCTTGCTAAAACGTTTCACCCTACCCATCCGCACAGGCCTGTATCAACCTGAACAGATCATTGGTACAGTATCAGAGCTGGTCAAGCTTGCCATTCAATACCTCAGAGGCTTGACAGTAGCGTGGGAGGGCAGCTTCAACCTGTCCTGACCAGACATCATGACCATCAACAAGCTGACATATCCAATTGCATATACACTTAGGGCGGGTGGCAGAGGGTATACAGAAAAGGGGCTAGATATCCTTGAGAGTCCAAGAGATCAGGCATGTTGCTAGTGTTGTAACTGTGCTGTTTTAGCAGAGTTACAAGGGGGAAAATATTTGGAAACTAGATAATAATCTTTATTGGGAGATATTTATTATATAGCTATTGTGAATCATGGATAACAGGAAAATGATTGTGCTAATCACATGGCTAGATAATGAAGGGGGTGGCTTGATCCTAGTGCCGTGTATATACTTCTGGGAAGTATAGTAAACAAGATAAAGGGAAAATTTAGAAGAGAATGGTACTTTATTGGATATAAATATAGGAATATATATTATCATGGAAAGCCACATACTGTCCATGTACGTCATGGAGGTCATGGGGCTTATCTGAGTAATGTTCCTCTTAAGTCATGAGCTTATTCAAGTTGTGTTCCTCTTGGGATCTGGATTTTTTAATTCCCGTAATAAATGGCCGCATGATAGTAGTGCCACCAACTTACTGGTTTGTTGGTGAGCCATTTGGTGATCTACTTGGGGCGTTAATTCCCCAAGAGGGAGCAATTGAAGATGTTGTGATATCTCCCCCTGGGGTACTGGAAGGCAGAGCCTTGGGAATTTTCTTGAGAGTTTCAGGAATACAGGCTTGTTATTGATCCAGTTTGGCATTGGGAACAGGGATTCTTGAATTATGTTGGGATGTTCTTGCTTTACACAGGCAGAGTTGGTCATAGTACATATGTTTAATTCAGTTTGAGCGCCAATTCCTTTGATGAGGTAGGTGTTGTTGGGCTTGACCTCCATGACAATGCCTGGTCCACGTAACCCTGGGTTCAACTTGTGCTGATTGTGGTTGAACCCCCATATTTTTCCCCAGCTTGGAATATTTCTTGCTGTAGTGGGATTGTTTCTCTCTTGATCCTTTTTTGTTCCATGCTTTCCTGGTCTTTCCTAGCACACTACATGTTGGGATCACTGTCATCTGGTACCTTTTTTGGCAGAGGTAATTGTGGTCATGTGGTCCTAATAACAAGGGCGGGCTTTTGCCCATAGACAAGTTCATACAGGCTTCTGCCTGTGTTGCGGTTGACTTGTGTTCTACATACCATGAGTGCTATTGGCAGCATGTCAACCCAGACTTTTGGATTGTTAGCAGATAACTTACTGAGGGCTTACACTAGCAAGCTGTTTAGTTGTTCTACTTGTCCATTTGCTTGCAGGTGATACAGGATGGCTATGATGTGTCTTATTCCATTCTTGGCAAGTTATATATTGGTGTTGATGGCCTTAAGTTTGGTGCCCCCGTCTGTGATCAGAAGGCCAGGTTTCCCAAACTTGGCTATGATTTCTTTCCCAATAAATTGTCTCACATCATTGCCTTTGTGTTTTTTTGTGGCTTGTGCCACAGGCCATCTGATTGCATAGTCAATAGCTTTTATGGATTTCTTTTTGCCTTTTTTTGCCAGGCATTGGTCCCAAATATCCAGCAATCACACCTTGAAGGGTTGTGTGTTGGATAAGGGTACTACTGACTTGGGTGGTGCCTTGGTTTGGGCGTACTTCTCACAGACTTTGCATTGTTCCAGTACCTCTTTGATATCATCTAGAATGCTGGGTCACCACTAGTGTGTCTTGAAATATTTGTGCAAGTTCCTGCTACGGGTGTGTCCCAAGTCTCTGCAATATTGGAGGATTGTGTCAATCTTTTGCGTTGACGGGAAGTAAGATATGGTGTCACCATTTATAAGTATTTGGTGTAGTGTACCATATAAGTTTTTTAACAGATGTTTGTTCTTAAGGACCTTCTCTTGTATTTCTATTGGGGTGCCAGGTGAGAACCCTTCTTGGAGATTCCCCATGATCAGCATGGGCCAATCAGGGTCCCCATCAGTGCATAGAATATGTTTACTTTATAGCCTTGATAGAGCGTCTGTGGTAAGCATTTCTTTGCCTGGATTGTATTTTATCTGCATTGGATATCTCTGTATGAGGCTCATCTATTTGGCTTGTCTTCTTGACAACTGCTGTTGTTTCTTGAAGAATATTAAGAATTTGGTGATAGCCTGCTGTCAAATCAATTTTGTGAATATTTGGGACCCCCCAGGGCATCAAAAAGGTCATCAATCATGGAAAGGGGATATCTGCTCTTAATTGTGACCTTGTTGAGCGCCCTGTAGTCTTTGACTAGGAGGAGCCCTTCATCTTTCATTGCTAAAAATAAGACAGTGGCACCAAAAGGCAATTTCAAGGGTCTAATGAGGCCCTCTTTGAGAGCTTTGACCAGATAGGCTTTCAAAGCGGCATATTCTTGGGGTGTGAGGTAATAGATAGGTTGTGCTTTTGGTACACTTCCCTTGAGGTCAATTTTTTTCTGTATGCCACATTCAGGTGGCAACCCTGGTAGGGGTTCTTGGAAGACAGAAAGGAATTCACTGACAAGCTGATCTTTGATGTAGGCTTTCTCACATCTAGTTTCTGTATTCTTAAAGTGGATAGCCTCATACGTGCAGGTGCTCCAATTAATTTTGCTGGGGTCAGTTTCCTCTTCTGTTTCCATGATTTTCACAAACATGTGGTCTCTCATAAGCGTGTTGAGATGAGTTGGGTAAACATGGTGATGTACCTTGCCTCATTGTATGATGAGGGCTTTGCTGTCCCAGTCAATGTGAGGTTTGGTCTTTCTCATCCAATTAAGACCAATTATAGCATCATACTGGGGATTGGTATTATAGGGCTACTGAGCATAGTCTGTACGTCTCCAATTTGGGTGCAGAAAGCTTTTGCTTCTTTATTGATAAGTGTGCTTTGGTTGTCTGCCATAAAAACTCTCTTGACATTGCTTTGGGTTGTGGGTAACTTCATGGAGTTGGCAAATTTTCTGTCAACAAGGAATTGATTTGCTCCAGTGTCAAATAATGCTGTGCCCTGATATCTGAAAAAGCAGAAAGGATAAGTGAGGAGTTTATTTCCTGTTTGGGCAGCAAACAGTAGAGGATCACTGAAGAGTACATGGATCATGGTGATTGAATCCATGTCCTGGTCCCTGTATGAGTCTTGTATATTGGGGGAGGGTGGCTTGCCTAAGCACTCCCATGATCTTTTCCCTCCTTGTTGGTGTCTTCAGTGGTTGCTTGATTAGCCTGAGCTGTGTGATTTATGTTTCAAGGATGGGGATTATTTCTTTGGTTATTCTGCTTTTTAGGGTGAGGGTCCTTCTTTGCCATGAGGCTTTCATTTTGCTTTTTTGTTGTGTGTAGATTGTCAGACTTCTGAGCTGCGTGCTTTCCTTCCAGGAATACATATTCAAGATTTTTGCAGCAGTTCATGGCAAACTGATGTCTAATATGTGTGGGGAGGCCATTTTAGAAGTCTAATTGAGACCCAGGTTTGTCAAAGTTAATAGTGCTAGGGGCTTGGTAATGTAAGCCTTTTTATGCTGCAATGTACTCCTCAATTGTTTCTGTCATTTTTAAAGTTCTGAGTTCTGTCATGATCACCAAGTCATAGTCTTTCATGGCAAACTTTTCAAGGAAGGCGGCTTTGAACATGTCCCAGTTTTCATTTTGATCAGGGTGTTGTTTGAGTCATTCACTTACAAAGCGTGAAGCAGTACCCATGATACGGAGGGCAACTTTACTAGCCCAGAGTCTGCAGGGGTAACCCACTTGTGTGAACTTGCTTTGCATGCTATTGATCCAGAGGTTGGTGTTTTCCCGGTGTAATTCCGTGAAGGTCAAAATTCTGCTGAACATAGGTGTTGGAATACTATGTTGGGTATTTTTGGTTTTTGTGGTTCTGTTGCAATTGGAGGCGGGTTCAGGAGTTTACAAGCTTTGAGAGTGGTGTATTGTTTGATGGGGACAAGTACATTATCAAAGATGACAAAACTTGCAGGGATGTCTTGTCCTTCTTTGTAGTCTCTCCAGCTGGTAGGGAGGGCCATTTTTTGGGTCTTTTTCTTGAGAGGAATTTTTCCTTTAAGTTGGGTAGGTATGGATAGCTTACCTGTGCTACCACTGTTGTGTATATACTTCTGGAAAGTATAGTAAATGTCAGGGCTCAGAAACCCCTGGACAATCATCTGGCCTTCCTAGAGGCAAAAAAACCCCACAGTTTGGAAACCTTTACCAAGTATCTCCCAGAGCAATAAAACCCCCCTTTCAACTAACAAATGGCCTAGTATTTGAGAGGCACACAAGCCTTGAATCCCTGGCTTTGATTCTATTATCAAATTTGGGCCTCTCAACTATCAGGAAAGGGTACATTGGGAGCGCAATTGTTTGATTGCACAATCAGGTGCTCAATTGCTTGTGGATCTATAGATAACTGTGGCATCTTGGCATGCTGCAGCTCAAGAAAGGTTCATGTTATACCAACCAATGAGCACCCACCTCCTGGCCCAAGTACGCAAATTCCAGTGAAAATTGTAAGTTCAACTGAAACCAATGCCATCAGTTCTCTGGTGGCACAAAAGGCCACTAAATTACCAGTAAGTATAAGTAGTGAGGAGGAGAAGCCCTCCTCACTGTTGACATCTTAAATAAAAAAACTTTATGCTCAGGATTTCTCTTTTTCTTGCAAGAACTATCTACTTTTTCACCAATATAACTATTCTGATTGCATTTATTTTTAACTCCACTACACTTTACAACCTCACATATCTGCTCCCTCCTGGCCACCAAGAGTGATCATTTTGCCCTCCATGCTGGAGATTACTCTTACTCCCCCCTGCTAACTGTGCCTCCTGCCCAGGACTTCAGTAAGTTGGGTTTTGTCTATATCACAGTATTGGGGCTGACCAACCAGGCCGTGCCTCATACTGGGAGTTGGTGTTCCCAAGCTACTGCAGTCAACTATCTGGTCAGAATTGCGCCTATTGTGTACTTGGCCTTCCAGGCCTGGCCTGCCTCCCCTGTGGGAGTCCAGCCAGACTCTGGTATGGGCCATGACATTAAACAAGATAAAGGGGAAATTTAAGAAGAGAAGGATACTGTATTGGATATGAATATAGTAATATATAGTATCATGGAAAGCCACATACTCTCCATGTACATCATGGAAGTCATGGGGCCTATCTGAGTAATGTTCCTCTTAAGTCACAAGGCTTATTCAAGCTGTATTCTGCTTAGTATCTGGATTGTTTGATCCCTGTAATAGATGGCTGCATGATAGTAGTGCCACCAACTTACTGGTTGGTTGGTGATTCATTCAGTGAGCTACTCAGGGTGGTAATTCCCCAAGAGGGAGTAATCAAAGATGTTGCAACACTAGCAATGATTCAAGCGCCAAATTGAGGTATCCACCATAAGAAATTATCATCTGTTCATGTTGGTGGGTCAATAATTCAAGTTGACTTGCTGGTTTGGCTTCAGGTCACTGGGAGGTCAGGTTGCAGGTCACAACCCTGCTTAGTTGGAACCTTGTTGGTGGTTTTAGTCTACTATTTTGACACTAGAGATGCAGGTAAACTGTGAGAATTGGGGGGCAGGTTAGGAAGAAATAAAACCATGTTATTAACTGTAATAAAAATTCTGGTTTCAGCAACAACCAAAAGGTTGCCACCATCAGTTCCTGGGAGGCCCAAGGAGGAAGGAATCAACTGCACAACAAAAGCAACAGAAAAACCAAATGGACAGAATAATCCAACAAATTTTAAACTTTATTAGAGTAGAGAATGATGAAGGAAGATCTTTTAAAAATCTTGCATACATTTAAGGGGGAGGAAAAGTGGGATGGGAGATCAAATGTCACCAAACTAATCAAACAATGATATGAGCAAATAGGAGTTCATTTCTTAAGGTGGGAAAATCTTGACAAATTCTGAATGGGCAGAATCAAAAAGAAAAACCAACTCAACTAAAAATTAAGGGGCCTGCTTTGGACGCAATTACCACTGCTCCTGGCCGCTCTTGCACATGATATTTAACCAGAGGTGTCTCTTGGGTAGGTTAGGTGGGGCATGTTTGGAATAATTCCACAAGTATTGATTCAAGGGCTTTTCTTGGTATTTTTCAATAACTTTTTGGATAATTTTTCAAGCGCAATTTGGTGGAGGTCCCCAAGAATTTGGAAGGAATTGAATTGGAGACCTAAGAGGGAGGCATAACTTTACATAAACATGCTGTAGGACCACCTGTGGAGGCCATATCTTGGCCATTGCCCTGCCTCCCTGCATCTGCCACTGAAGCTAGCTGCTGAGTTTGGGACCCCAACACACACCAACATGCCTCCAGACAGGCTGGATGGATTGGTTCCCCAGCCTGCCCATAGTGCTGGTTGACCCTGTTAAGCTAGGTGGGGGACCAAAGCCCAGCAGAAAGGAACACCAGGCTTCAGAAGTATATCCAGGAAAGAGACCTGGGATAGAGGGAATGGCTACCCTGGCTTTAGGGAGAAGAGAGTCAGCAGCAGCAGTGGAGGCTTGGAAAAAGCCAAGCAATGAGATTGGGAGAGGGTCCTGGAGGCAATACCAGTCCCTTGGGAATTTGCAGAGAGCCAGAGATACCCTCTTGGAGAGGAGGGCAATAATTCTTGGGGACCAGTTAAATCAGCAGCAATGGAAGAAGGGCCAGATGATAAGGCAGGACAGAGTAATCAAAGGGCTAATAGCCCCTGCAGTGAGCGCTAACTTGCCCTGATAAGCTCTTGAAAAGACATCCAACAGGCACACAAGAAACCTAGATCATCAAAGGTTTACCGTTGATGATAGCCTTGGGTCATCCTTTGCAGGTGGGATTAAGAGGGTTTACTTTGGTTTCCTGGAGATATCAACCAGGGTTTGCTTTAGAGAAAGGAGATTAGCGCCTGAAGCAGAAAAGAGCCACCAGAATGTGAATAAGCTTGTCTGTTTAGAGTGAGTGTGGGGTTCCTGTCCACCAGTCCCCAAAGTGTGTCCTGGATTGTAGCCAGGGACCAGCTGCAAGGGATTGCCATTCTCTAGTAAGAGAAAATGTATCTCAGAAATATGTATAGGGGTTGAAATGGGCTTTTATTCACTCTCAGAAGGAAGATCCCCTTAGAAACCTTCTGGTATATGGCCCAGGGGGTCAAGGAAGCAATATGGATTTGCCAATACTTGGAGTCCCTCAAAAATATCTTGGACTCCCTGTACTTGGTCTTGGACTTCTGCTCCTTAGTCTTGGACGTCTGCTCCTTAGACTTGGACTCCTGCACCTTAAACTTGGACTCTGGCGCTGCGCTGAGGATCCAGCTTTTTATTCTTGGGCTCCTGCTCCATTATCTTGGGCTTCAGCTCTCTTTATAGCTCCAGTGGCCTTGTTATTCCACTTGTCAGTCCAATAAAGCTCCTGCTGGTGATTAAAAGGCTTCCAAAAACCTCTTGGCAGAAACTCAAAAGGCCTCAGAAAGATCCTGTCAAAGACCTGGAAAGACCCTCAAAAAGACCCTGTAACTTTCCAGCCAGTCACCTTTTTATAGTGTCCTTTTCCCAACGGTTCTGCCTTCAAAATGGTTTTCTTCAGAAGCTTGAACCATTGCCGCTCACTTTTCCTATAATAAAATAAGCTTACACACTTACTTTCTCAAAAGCTTAAAGTATTAATTCACTATTTCCTTGCTTATACTTTAAGCTTTTGGCTCCCAACCAATCATTTCCATCAGGAAACCTTCCAGAACTCAACCAATGAATGTAGAGCGCAGAAATAAACCATTTCTGAAATTTCCCTGGGATCCAACTAGGAAAATAATTTCCACAGCTCAAACCACTCAAATCTACAACTCTTTGCGCACCAAAGTGTTAACTGGTCCATTATTCCAACACCAGTCTTCCCTGCATTCAACCTGAACCAATTTAAATAGTAGAATACTATTTAAATTGTTCTTTTTGGACCTCTTCAGCGTTTTTCTCATATATTTACAAATACAGTAAAATCCAAGGAAAATGTCCCACCAAAAAAACTTTGTATCCAGCTCTCATAGCAACATACCTTCATCTATCCTAGGAACTTAGTAAATAAATATCTTACCCACACTTCTATCTACATTCCTTCTTGATTTTACTACTAAACCAAGGTAAAAAATTCCACATTTTCCCACTTTGGCAAATCAATTCAGCAAAATCTTGGCTCATTTCTCTGGACCACTGGTTCTTCATCATCATCTTCTGATCCTTCAGCCAACTCATATTCCAGCTCTTCAGCTTAACCAGCAATCAGTCTATCTTAGACAACAAACAGCTCATTCCAGTCTTTCAACAACTTAGCAGTCCTCTGGCTACTCCTTTATCATGACCAGCTACTCCTGCATCATGATCTCTGAGCCCTTCAACTTATCCTCACTAGGAATCATCTTGGTTCCACCTGCACAATGAACCATTTTGGTTCCAAACTTTAATATGAACCAACAGTCCCTCAACAAGTCTTCACTGTGATCAAACAGTCCTTCTTACTAGTCTTCTATGCTGATTCTGTGAACCACCTTGGTTCTTTATCTCAGTCCCTTTTACCAGAACCTGTAGACCCAGGCATGAGTCTACATTGAACTGGCATTTGGCTGGGCCCTTGCAAGTGGCAATCCACTTAGGCCATCCAACCATAGATCAATGTCTATGTGTTGTCTTTACTCACTCAGGTGATTAAGTCTGGGCTTTCAGTTGCAGAGTAATCAGCTCTACTTCCCAGAGGCCTGATCACACCAAGTTCTGCAGATTGCTTCCCCAAGCAAACCGCCTTGATGACACCTCTGAGCAAATTCATGCCCTCCAATGCTCACTTTGGGTTCCCCCCCCAAAGCTCCCATGGGGACATAAACAAGGACGCCCTACCAGTCTAGTAGGTAGGACGCTTGCTCACAGACCTCTTGTAAGCGTATCAGGGTATGTAGAGCCCTCAGAGCTCTTCCCCTCTCTGGAAGCCTGTGTTACACACCAGGGGTCCAAAACCTTCTCCCCCCCAGACAGACAAAGTTCCTTGCTTGCTATCTCAGTCTTCACCCTTCCGCAGCCACAGTTCCCTTCTAGGTAAAGAACTATAGCCCAAAGCAGCCAATATCTTCTAGGTGGAGGCAAAATCTGCCTCTGGTAGTCCTTTTTTACCTACCTACCAGCCAGGCCTTACTTACCCTAGTAGTCCTATGTTACCTACCAGGCTCACCTTACTTACCCCTAGTAGTCCTATGTTACCTACTAGGCCTCTACCTGCAACAAACAACCAAACTTTTGCTTGGCCAACATTAGCCCCACCTGCAAACCACCAAACATGTGGACTGTCACAGTGAGGATCCTACTTATACAGTAGGATGAGAGCAGGGACTGTTTTTTAGATAGACAGGGGCTGCCAGGGCAGAACTTTACCAGGATTGGCATATATCAGCCAGTACAATCCAGGATATGTGGGCATTGCTGCCCTTCTCAAGGGGATGTGGCAACTGTCAGGCTCAATGTCAGGAAGCCAGTTATAAGTAGAGGCATTGGGCGGCTTGGGGTGAGGTGCAGTTGAGCTGGCGGGTAGGGCCCACCATAGAATGGGTGCTAACTTGATAATATAAGATACAGAACGCCCAAGTAAGGACCAGGGTCCGGAGTTGGGGACCACAGAATCTACCAAACCTGTCAAAGTAATGTAGAGTACTCCAAAAAGTTGGGTAGAGGTGGTCTTGGCTGCGGCAGTAGGTTCCAGCGGGCGGTCTGGTCATGGGGTTAAGGGAGGAGTCATAGGAACAAAGTAGGCAGGCAGATAATTGTACTTGTCTTTAAACAATCTTGGCAGCCTTTTGTAACACTTTCCTTTGTGTCCTATGTGTTTGGTTTCTCTAGTCCTGGCCAAGGGGTTGGCAATGAGGATAGTCTCCAAGTCATACTCTGAATAGGCTGGGTTGGGGGGTATTCAGTAAAATGCACAGGTCCAAAGGGAGCTCCCAGGGGATAGTATAATGCCTGGGGCAATTTGGCAGGTTGGTTTTGGGGGAGGGCGGTGGCCTGGTGGTCTACTTGACTGGAATTAAGATAGAAGATCACTAAGACTAGATAGGGTAAGATTTGTTCAAACCAAAGGTTCATAAAACTTTATTATCAAAAATGACAATGTGGTCTTCACCATACCGCCAGGGTTTTTATACCATGGGATTTTGCTCCTTTGATTTTTGCAGGGTTCAGGTTTTCAGACAAGGTACTGGCGGGACATGGGTCTTGGCTTGGGGTCTCAAGGGCGGCAGATCCAGGTTGTGCCTGTTCTGGCAATTTGGAAAGGCGATGCTTTGTTTTGCCGCCACTGTTCACTATGTCACCTGAGTAGTCCAATTGTACTAACCCTTCTGGGCAGCATGCTGGCAGGTCATTGGCAGAGTTGAGAATAGGGTTTGGTGTAACCTCCTTAAGGCAAGCTGCAACCGCTGCATAGGTTCAGGTCTTTGGTAGCTCCAGGTTAGCATCAATCTGATGACCATTTGGGGAATTGTCCTTGGGAGACTGGCGGGTCTCGGAGTAACTCGTTAACTCAAGTACGCAATTTAGCAAGTTGGTGGTCCCCCGTCCACTTTGTGTGACTCGAGTTGTTTTTGAAGGGTCCTTAGTAGTAGGCCGGCAGAACGCGGAGTGATTTACTGATTTGAGCCCGTCTTTTAACGGATTAGCAGGTCCTGGACTGGTCTGGAGGGTTGGGTCCGCCTTCTGGGAACCGGGGTTTAACTCTTGGGTTTTCAATACAAGTATTGAAATGTCATTCATGACACTCAAGAGCAACCCCAGCTAGATCTTTGCCAGCATTGCAATCTGCAGGCCAGATAAAATTTCATCAACTACACCATCCACAACAAGCAGAGTACCGGCAATACACAGGTCTGTACACTGCAGACACCCTTGCAGTAGTGGTGGTTGCATATTTGGTTTGGGGTACACAGGAGTTGGCTCACAGAGATAGAACTAGCTCTTTAAAAGGCTTTACTGCAAGTAAACAGGATAAGACAACATCATCAATGCTCTAGGGTAAGTCTTGGCTGCAACCTAGAAACAGGATCTTCAATAAGATTCAGCCATAGTGGAATAGGCTTATAAGGTGAGGTCTAAGATGCTTACAGCTTATAGGAATCACCCACAGATAATATCAGGGCAGTAAATGAAAGGTTTATTGGGGAGGAAGGGGTATTTATAGTTTTCACAGGCTATGGGGAATAATAGAATATCTAGTGGCATGTTTAGGGGACATGTTATAACTATTAACCTTGGTGGAAGTGATGGGAGACAAGGGGAATTGAGGTAGTTAAAATCTGTATATGATAACACCTTTGTATCTGATTCTGGATAAGGAGTTCTTGAAGGAGTGTTATTGATGAACAAGGTATTGCTGGTGAGTTCCACCGGATTGGAAGGGATAAAGATCTGTGGTATGTTTAGCTCTGTCTTGGAAGAACTTTTGCTGTTTGGTTTGGGATGGCTTATTTATGAGGTATAGCAGTGGTGGGATTGATATCATCCAACAATGCATTCAAGTTGTTTGCTGGAAGATGGATGTGGAATAGAGGATCATCTTCTCAAGGGAAGAGGTTACAGATTATTATGGGAAATAATAGTGGATTTCCCAACAGTGGTGTTGTACATTGTTCTCTTAGTGGTGGCTTCCCTAGACAGTTTGGGTACTCTAGGGTTAATGCTACCCATCCTCCAGTCTGAGTGGGCTGAGCTTGTTGCTGTGTCTGTGTGGCTTGAGGTCACTCCCTGCATCAGACCTACTCCCTCCTTCCGCATACTGGGCAACAGCTGTGTCCTTTGACCTGCAAGGGTGCCCCTGTCTGTGGTGCACTATGCTGCTCTGTTGATGGATTGTGTCTGTTCTGGTATAAGGTAGGATTGGATTAAACTTATTTGACTATATGAGCTTGTTGGTGTGGTTTTATTTTTGTATATGTATGGTGACTGTAAAGCTTGTGGTCACTACTTTCTATCTTATATTGGGGTTTAAAGTTTCTATATTTGGGTCATTATTTGTTAGATTAATCTGTTTTCTATTAACTGTGCTACTTAACACTTTAAAATTTTGTTCTAATTTTCTTATCAATAAATTTAAATAATTATAACAATTTTATCAAAATAAATCTTATTTAATCCTTATAATATAAAACCCTATATTAAATTAATCATTTTCTACTTACAGCTAAATTAAACTGTATTAAAAGCTAGTAACAATCTTATTTCATATACCATTATTTCTTGAAAGCTGATTAGTAAAAAATGACATCATTCTAAAAAGAGAAACATAAAAATACAATAAAACTGATACAATGCTTTTTGTTGGAAATTAAATTGTTGCCTAAAATCTTAGCTTTTTAAAAAATATTTAATTTAAAATATAATAATTTTTGAATCCCTCTTTTTAAAAAGAGGGCAGACAGCTTTTTTGCATATTTAATAAATAAATATTAAATAATTTTGGATTTGTTTTATAAAAAATCTAGTAAAAAGTTAAAAAAACTAAAACTAAAATTAAAACTAAACTTTTATTGAAATTTCAGTGATCTCATTTAGCATAAGTAATTTATTCTTAAGTTAGATTTTATAGAAAATATATAATAAGAACTTATAAGAGAGTAAAAGTTTTTCTTTTCAAATTCTTAAGTATTTAATATTAATAAAATGGCTTTATACAACTATTTAATAAAATTATATTTTTATACTGTATGCTAGAGATAATATGTATAAAAAATTCAAACATAAAAAAGAATGTATCAAAATCTTGCTTTATTTAATTAAATTTTATAAAGGTTGAAATTTATTTAAACTAAATAAAAAATGATCTTAGTCATTGTATCTATAAAAATAAGATACAACTTTAATTATACAAGCAAATATTTATATGTGATTAAAAATAAAATTTTTGTTTTGATAGATTTAAGATATATAAAGTTCATTTTTTAAGAACTGTTAAAAGTTATAATAAACTTAAGTTTATTTAAACAAAAGGATTTTGAGTTGGTTACTAGAAGTAAGCTAAATAATAATTTATACTTTAAATTTAGTTTACTGATTAAAATATCATACTTTAAGAGTTAATTAGAATATTTTATTTCAAATAATAATTTTATAAGCTTATATTCAAAGCCGCTTCAAGATACTAAACGGTTATTAAAATATAGAGTTGCAGCACAATTCTGAAAGCTGAGATTAAGGGCTTTCTAATGATACTAGTTTGAGCAAGATTGAAGTACTATTTGCTGAGATATCAACAGTTAACCAGAATATAAAAAGGGGTAAATAAACAATGATACCAGACTCCAGGGGTGATATTGATAAATTAAGGAGATTAGTTGGGGGTCAGTTGGGGATTTATGCCTGTAGTGCAAAAGCTCAGCTAACATGGTATTTAAACAGCTCAACTTTACAGAAATTCACTTTACAATCCACACCTTTACTCCTCTCTGATAACTGCACATCTATTTCCAAGCAAGAACTGCCTGAACCAAGCCAAGGAACCCAACTGCTGTCATTATGGAACCTATCAAGTTTGTACCTCAGATGACACCCTTCTTCTCACTGGGGGCTTCTACTAAGAGAGAAAGAATCTCTATACTTAAACAAGCATTCCTTTTTACTGCTGGCAGTGATCTTAACAGCTTTGTTGAGCATTTCTTATTAAAAACAGAGTTTGGAAAAAGTACCTTCTTACCTGTCATACAAAATTCTAAGACAGATGATTTCCTTAACAACCTAAAGGAATTGATGTCAGAGTCCCCTGCCAAGCACCTTCCTTCCCTAAGAGCATTGGTTACATCAAGCTACAGTCTGAAAGAGCTTTGGGATTGTGGATTTAAAATGACAAAAAATGAGTATTCATATTCTAAAAAAATAAAAAATGCTAAAAAAGCATCATTAAATTCAAAAAATAAAAAAGGAAAAAATGATTCAGTAAATAAAGAAAACGTAAAAAATATTTTAAAACACATATTAAAAAATTCATTTCCAACCAGCCAATTCACTAAAAAAATCCCCTGGATTGATTTATGAAGAATTACAAAAAGAATTGAGTGAATACTCAACTAAAATAAAATACTCCTTATTGAAAACAAAAAAGAAATTTATGAAGATATGAAAATAAAAAACAATATTTCTATCTCACTTTCCACTTTCTATAAGCTTATTCCTAATAATATAATTAAAAGCAAAAAGCAAACTGATATGTGTAACATTTGCAACTTAAAAAAATCATTAGAAATGAAGAAAAAGGATTTTAGTATAAAGAAGTTGCCATTGCCTAAATCTATTAAAGAAAGTTTGGAATCTATTGACCTACATTAAAAGTTTTATAAGCATCAAAATAAAGAATATATTAGTGATATAAATAATCTTGATAATAATTCATGTGTTATAGTAATAGACTATAAAGAAAACTTTAAAATAGGTGGGGGTCCTATAGAGACAAATAATTGTTTTTATGAGAAAATACCTATTTCTTTATTAGGATTTGCAATTGCTTTTAAAGAAAATGAGAAAATTAAATATGAGTATCATGACTTTTTATCTGAAATTTTATCTCATGACTCTTTGTTTTCAGGTCAGTGCTTTATAAGTCTGCTTAAAAATAATAAATTTAAGAATATTAAAAATATTAAAGTTTGGACTAATAATGGTAATCATTTTAGATCTTATGAATTCTTATATTATCTTTTTAAAGAGGTACCTAAAATTATAAAAGGAACAATTAAGTTTAATAGATTTGTTGAGTGTCATGGCAAAAGTATTGTTGATGGTCATTTTGGTGTATTATCTAAAATATTTAAACAAAAGGAAAATGAGATGTATATAAAAAATATAAATGATCTCAAAATGGTTTTTGAGAGAGAGGAAGAAAGAAAGGGTTTATATGAGTCACTTGTAAATAATTCAGATGTTTCCCAAAAAACTTTTTTTTACATCTATGATAGAAAATCTAGGCCTAAAAAAGCTGGCTTGAAGTCAAAGCATTTTATGTTAATCTTTCATATTTAATGAAAGATGATGAGCTGTATGTTTCACCTTTGACATTTGAGGATGTTAAGGAGTACTCCAAAATAAATTATTGTGCAAAGTTCTGCACAGATGACAGAGAAACAAAGAGAGCTGATACTACTAAAGGATCAGTAGGACATGTTCATGAAGTTGGATGCATAACAAAAACTTATATTTCACATAGGGTAAATAGTCTTTTAAATACAACAACTTTTTTTTCTAAAAATAACTAAGAAATTAATTATATGAGCCAAAGATAGGGTAATAGCAATTATGGCTTTGGGGCTGCTATTACTCTCCCATGCAACTCATATATTTGATTCTTGGCTTATTAAAATAGAAAAAAGGGTTTTTAGCAAAAATACAGTTAATAGAAATAAGATTTATTTTTATTATTTGTATATTTTACACCCTTAAACTTTTATTCAGTAAACTAAGCATTACATTAATGTTCAAAAAATATAAGTTTACGACTTAAATGATACCAAAGAAGTTAAAAGTCTTTAAAATGCTTAAGCTGGCGCCTTGGCTTAATCTAACAAATAATGGCCCATTTATTATATTTTGGTTGTAAATGTGCAGTTTTAGCCTTATTTGTTGATGTATTTGATAAGTTTGATAATTTCACCCCAAAACAGACACCCATAATGTTATGTTTCCATTTCTTGCTCTAGATTGTACATCTTGATAAGAGGAGCTAGTAAAATGGTGACAGGTTCATCGGTTAGATACTTTATATTTCGTTGTCGGTTCCAGTTGATATATGGGTTTGCTGTGAAATCAAGCTTTTCACTCGAGTGAGTGAGTTCATCGTGTTCTAAAAAAAACTATGGTGAGCATGGTAGACTTGTAGGGTGGCTGAAACGGGTTTGCTTATTGCTTATGTGAGTAGGGGTGCTACTGGTGAATCGAAATACATTTTTTGGTGTACATGTTTTTGTTGAATGTCTAGATATTTTTTCAGATTGTTGCTCATTCTTTACGGAGTTAACTCCTATTTCTATAAAAAAAGGTTGGGGTTTGGTTTGGTTTGATCCAGAAGTTTTCAGTTTATCTCAACAGGGGAGTGTAACCCTAAAGTATGACTTTATGGGTAGAAAATATTTACATTTTGTATATTTTTTCTTTGGGGGCTTAGATACGCTGACGTTAAACCACGTTATTCACAAGTTAGATGGAGTTATGGCGCCAATCGAGAGTTTATTTGTGATTGGGATGTTCGAGATGGGAAGTGGGGGGGTAGGTTATTGCGTTGGTGGTCGATGCAGAGATGGATCTCGACAAGCTTAGATTTGTGGATGGTGGGTTGGAAGAAGACTTGGGATGAGTCGTTGGTGATGGGGCCGTAGATGAAGCCGAGGTTGAGTTTTGTGTGGGAGTGGTGTTTGGAGTGGAGGTAGTTGGGGATGTGGTTGATTATTTGGAGAGTGTCGTGGGTTGCTTTGAAGCCATGCAGGTTGATGATGGCAACGGAGAGGGTCTTGTCGTTGATGGAGAAGGTGGACCAGCCGGTGGTGAATGTCTGCAGCCAAGTTCGAACGTAGTCCTCTACCCTATCATCGGAGTAGACGGGCTTTGAGTAGCTGCTTTGAGTGGTGAGGAGGGAGGTGTGCTGGAGTCGGAATTCGCCATCGAACATGTATGGGAATTGGTGCGACCACTTGTCAAAGTCCTGGTTGAGAGTGTAGATGTTGTAGACGTAGTTTGTTTGCCAGAACCACTGGCGGATCTTTGGTTTGTGAGGAAGCTCCTTGGCAGGTGTTCGGTTGGTGGTATCGTCGTCTGGGATGCTGTTGAAGAAATCAGCAAATGATAGCGGGTGGGTGGTTGGAAAGTAGAGCAGCCTTGGCTGGGGAGGGACGATTCGGGGGCGAGAGATGGGGACGCTGTGTCTCCTTGCTGTCTCGTAAGCCGAGTCCTTGGGATAGTTGTGTTCGCGTGCCGAGAAGGGAGTAAAGTTAGGCTCGATTGGACCAAAAAAGTTTCTGTCCAAAGCAGCCAGGCGTGGCAGGGTGATCGGTTCACGCTCCTGGGAAGCAGCCGATCTCAGAAGCAAACGTCTAGCGAGGCCAGGGTTCTCTTGGATCAAGTCTCTCAACAGACGTTCGTTCTCTTCCATCCTTGGAACACTTTGATTGCAAGATGATTTAAGTTTCATCTGGTGGATAAGAGTTATTCTGGAATGTAACCAATCCTGAATACAAAATTGTCAATGACAAAGACAAATGGACAATGCCATTGTACCAATTTACTTTAACCCTTGCAATCCGGAATCTCCCTCTACAACTAGCTTCAAAATATACTCATCAACCAATCTAACCAACCCAGCTACAACAAACTCACCCACGACAATCCAAAATCCCAAACGGATCATCCCAGTTCATCTCCCAGGACACAGTGAGAATAAAGCTAGCTCACACACCATTTATTTGCGCAGCAGAATCTACTCCATCCCCAAACCCACATATTCAAACCACAGAACCCAAAAATCATATAAAAATTTTGGGCTCAACTGGGAATCGAACCCAGGACCTCTCCCACCCTAAGGGAGAATTATACCACTAAACCATTGAGCCTTTTTTTTCAGAATCGCTCTTAATCTTCGCGGTTATAAGCCAAACCAATCATAACTTTAAGGGGTACCCACAGATCTGAACCAAATAAAGGAGTACAGAAAAATACTTCTCAACCCCCAGAAGCCACCCACCATCTCATCGATTACATCATAGCACTACAGATTGTTTAGGGCTATATATTATACATTAATAATCCCATATCATAAAGGCACAGCTGGACCCTAGTTAGTTAAGGTGTAAGGTCTTGCCCATAATGGTGCAAGGTTATAAACTAGAGCCTACAAGGCATTAGGATTCAAATTTAAAAGATATAAAAACATAGGAACTGTCTGTAAAATAATCTTACAGAACCCTGTTAAAAACCTATATTGTGTCACAAAAGGAGTAATTGAGTGTAAGAACCCTAAGCAAAGAAGATAAAATAAATTGTTCAATAGTGAACAATTTGTAACTAAGGAAATGTCAATATTAGGATATTATCTATCAGCAAATTGGTAAATATAACTATTGAAAGATTCCTTAAGGGAAAATAATGGATACAACAAGCCTAAGGCTTGTTGGTTTACAAGTTCCATTTGTTTTAAGGAAAGAAAAGGCTAAGCTTTAAAATGAATTTAATAAAAATGTATAAATTTCTAGAAATTAAAATCTCAAAGTTTAAAATTAGATAAAAGATTGAAGGGAAGAAATCACTTAGAATTTTGGCTAAAGCCTACTCTTCAAAAGCTCTTTATTTATAGAAATTTGGCCTTTCCAGTTGGGGGTTGATAATCAGGGAGAAAGCAGCCAAGAAGAGGAGCAACTGGAGAAGTTTGGAGGTGACCTGGAAAAGAAAGAAGACAACAAAACCCAGCAAAAGTTGCAGATCAGCAACGTGAAAACTGGGGAGAGCGGCAACAATGTAAGCAGGAGTTTGAAAGGTAAGTGATAAGTGAAAATATTCTAACTTTAAAGTAGAAATATATAAAAGGAATAGTGAATAACAGAGCAAACAATGATGACAATGATTTGAACGCAAATAGCAATAAAAACAAGGTAATAAACTTAAAAATACTTAAATATTAACTTTCAATTTAAATTTCCAAGTATTTAAAATGCTGGAAATTGAACCAAGCAAAAATAATAAATATGAAAGTTCAAAGAGCCTGCCCTTCAGGGCAGGGCATTACATTACCCCCTCCAGATCCAAGCTCAGGATGTGCTTGGATATAAGAGTTGATGGCATCAGGACAGTTTTCAAGATTGGACAATGGCTCCCAAGAACTCTCCTCAACAGAATATTCCTTCCAATGAACCAAGTATTGGAGCTTACCATAGTGGTAACAATGGTTGATAATGGAGTCAACCTCATATTCAGGGGTCCCTTAGACCATGTGAGGAGGAGGTGCTTTGTTGTTCTGATGAGAAGGAGGAGTAGAAGTCTGGAGTTTGAGGAGGGACACATGGAAGACGTCATGAATGTAATACCCTGGAGGAAGTTGGATACAGTATGTGACCTTCCCAACTCTTTCTGTTACAAGAAAAGGCCCTATGAACCGAGGGCCAAGTTTATGAGAAGGCCATCTGATAGGAAGATTCTTTGTATTTAGATATACAAGGTTGTTGACCTGGATGCTCTTTCCTTCCTGACAATGACAGTTGGCCTGGACCTTGTAAACCTCAATAGCCTTAGAGAGATTCTCCTTTCATGAATTCTGGATGAGTTTTAGCTGGACAAGAAACTCCTTGGCTAATAGGGAACAGACAGAGGAGGTGACAGAAGGGACAAAGGCAGGAGTATAGCCTAAATTTACCATTAACGGAGTAATCTTGGTAGAGGAATGGGGAGTAGCATTGTAGGAATACTGGGCCAAATGTAGGTGAGAAGCCCAATTGTCTTGTTGTTTGTTGGAAAAACAGCAAAGGAAACATTCTAGTGTCTGGTTTGTACATTTGGTTTGCCCATCAGACTGGGAATGATAGGAGGTGCTAAGAGAAAGGTGGACACCTAGCTGAGTCATAAACTCCTTCCAGAACAGGGAAAGGAATTGTTGTAAAGTCACTTCCCCCTTTAGCCTTGGACAGGACAATCTTTTTGCGCCACATAAAAAAATCTGCTCAGAAGCCAGCTAAGCCCCTCAATTCTATTGAAGATTTGGCCCACACAATTGATGAGAGATTTGTGCTGGCATACCCTTCTCAAGCGGTAATTAATGACGCTTTGGACTCTGTCCCCACTTGGGAGGAATCCCTAATTAATTCAGGTTACCTTCTGGCTTGGTCTCAACCACATTTAAAATTAATTAAGTTCAAACACCCAGGTTGCACTACTACTAAACCATCAAATTACAATCCAACTGGATTGAATGCTGATTTAAATCATTCCAGTATGGCCAGCCAATCAGAGTTGAAGCTGGAAATTATTGCAAAACCCTCCAACTCAATGGATAAGCCCTCACAAAATTTCTCTTCTGGCCAATCAGACCCATTTCCTGGGTCAGGTGACCTTTCAAATTTGAAGTCTGTCCCTTAAAGCAAGACAGGGGACTTTTGGTCCCCTGCTTGCTCATTATTTTCAAAATAAAGTTTAAGGCTTTCCCCCTTTTAATTTTTGGTTCTTTGGGTCATCTATCTGGCCCTGCAGTTCCCTAAGATTTTTAGTCAAAGTTTTTACATTTCTTACCTTCCCTTTGCCTCCCGGGTCCTTCTGTTGCCTCCCAAAGTGTTTATCTACGTTGTCAACATCAGGCCCAAAGCTTTTCCTTTTTGATTTGAAAATAACAACTCAAATTTAAAAATTAGTGTAGAATTTAATATATTTACCTATTTTAAGTTTGGTTTTGTGCTTGATTTGCTTTTGCTTGCGCTTAGGCTTTATACACGCTTTATAAAGCTTTCCTATACGCTCTTGAAGCCTTTTTGCCTGTGGTTGTTGTTCTATACACTACTCTGGTGTTTTAGAGACCTTCTGTTTGCCCCTGAGCCTTCTGTTCTGAGTTTAAAGCTTAAAACAACAGAATTATCTGCATTTTGCTGGGCTTCACTTCCAGACTCTAAAAAGGCTAGTACATCTAGTCAAATTTGTGGTCTTCACCTTGGCACCAGCCCTGGTGATGATTTGGTCTACCTCTCCAGATCTATGGGGGCGTATAGCTGATTCTATTCTCCGTGTTGGTTCTAACCCTGATCAGCTCTTAAATGTGTTTGAAGGTATCCACACACACGCTCAGGGTATTTACACCACTAGTGAGAATGTGGTGAGGAGCCTGACCTGCAATGACCTTGTCCTCTCTCCCACCAAAATGGTCCCTGCCCCACCTCTCAGTCTGGATCACCCTGTGCCCCTTTTCCCTGAGGATCTGCCTGTCCTGGCTTCAGAGGAAAGCTTGGGAGCCCCAGAGCTCACTTCTAAGCATGCTTCCTGGTTGCTTAGCGGAATGATCTTGATGGGCTTGGACTCCTACTTCCCCCTGGGTGTCTGCCGCGTCCTCCCTATGGACCCCCCTTTGAGCGGCCATGCCAGTCCTATACTGGATGGCGTCCTGGTGGGTTCTCCCCCCAGGATGGGAGCCAAACTTAGTTAGTTTATCCCCCCTCTCTTAAAATTGTGGTTCATGGTCAGAGACAATATCTCTTGGAGTACCATGGTGGATTAAGACGTTCTTAACAAAGAGGGAAGCAGCCTGCTTTACAGTAATGTTAGAATTACAGGGAGCAAAACAGCCTGCTTTGAGAATCTGTCTACAATGACCAGTATAGCGTCAAAACCTTTGGACTGAGGAAGCTGGACAATATAATCCAAGGAGACAGACTGCCAAGGACCTTCAGGGACTGGGAGGGGGCATAGAAGACCCACAGGTTTCTGGGTAGAGTGTTTACTTATATGGAAAACTAGGCAACTACTGACATATGACTTGATAAAGGTGGACATCTTTGGCTACCAGAAGTGATCATGTAGTTTAGAAAGTGTTTTCTTATAACCAGAGTGGCCTGCAGCAAGGGAGTCATGGAACATGATGGTTAGAAGCTGTTGAAGGTCCAGAGAAGGAACTACCAAAAGGTTGTTGAAGTATAACACACCATCTAGCAGGGAGAAGGAAGGATTTGTGACTGTCTTATTGTTTGTAAGAGCGTCAATGATCTGAGACAAGGCTTTATTGGAAAGCTGGGATTTGTGGATTTGCTTCAGTATATCAGGGGTTGTAGTACTGATAACATTAAGTTTCAGAAAGCTCTCAGGTGGGAGGAACATCTTGGTGTTAAGGAGCTTGTAGTCTTTGTCAATGTTGGATAAAGAAGGATGAAAACTAAGCGCTTCAGGTAGGGTATTGAGTATACCTTTCTTGTACACAAGCTTGAAGCAGAAATTTGACAGCTCCAGTACCCATCTAGCGTGTCTTTGGGAAATGCGGCATGGCTCGGTGAAGTAAAGCAAGTTCTTATAGTCTGTGTAAATGAGGAAAGGCTCGGAAAGTCCCTCAAGGTAGCAACCCAATGCTTGAGTGTTTTGATGATGGCAAGAAGTTCCTTGTTGTGTACAGGGTAGTTTTTTTCAGCTGGAAGGTGTTTTTGAGAGAAGTATGCAACAGGGTGTTGCATCCCATCCCCCCAAGCTGAAGGAGAACACCACCAATGGCATATTTGCTGGCATCAGTCTCAACCAAGAATGGCTTGTAAGGATTGGACATCAGGAGGACAGGAGTGGAGACAAAGACTGCTTTGGTAGCATCAAATGCAAGCTGGGCCTCAGGTGTCCAGAAAAAAGGAACAGCAGGAGAGGTAAGGGTAGTGAGAGGTAAAACTAAAGACAAAAAATTTTCCACAAACTTACGGCAATATTTTGCCAATCCAAAGAAACCATAAAGTTATGAGCAGGTCTTGGGAACAGGTCAGCTTTGGATAGCATCCACCTTGCTAGGAGAGACAGCAAAATTGTTTTGGGTGACAACATAGCCAAGGAAATTGAACTTGGTGCAAAAGGATAAGCACTTAGAAGATTTTGCAAACAGGTTGTAGTCTCAAAGTCTCTGGAGTACCTGGCAGATGTGGGTGACATGGTTGTCAATGGAAGAGGAGTATATAAGAATATTGTCAAGATAGACAACAGCAAACTTGTTAAGGAAGGGCAGAAGTGCCTAATTCATTAAGGCCTGAAAGGTTGACAGATTGTTACATAACCCAAAGGGCATTGCATTGTACTCGTGTAAACCAAATGGGGTACAGAACATGGTCTTCTATTAGCGGCCAGGGGAGACTCTGATCTGGTTGAAAGCGCTTTGGAGGTCAATCTTAGTGTATACAGAACTACCTGCAAGGCAATCAGTCAAAGCCTCAGCAGAGGGAATATGGCATCTATCCTTGATTGTGATATTGTTGAGAGCTCTATAGTCTACACAAGGGCGCTTAGAACCATCTGATTTACTGACAAAGAAGATGGGAGAGGAGCATGGGGACATGGATCAAGAGATGAAACCCTTTGAGAGTTCTTCATTGATGTAGTTCTTTAGTAGAGTGTTGTCTGAGTCAGAGAGAGGGATAAGCCTTTCCCAGGGAGGAGTGGTGCCTGGTTTAAGGTTTATCTGAATATTTTAGGGCCTATGAGGAGGTAGCAGATTACATTCTTCTTCACTAAAGCAATCCTTGAAGTCAGAGTAACAATAAGGTAATCCATCCTTGTCCTTGGAGGAAAGAGTATCCAAGATTGTACTAGAGATGGTAGTCAGGTTCAGCTTGGAGGGAATTGGACAAAGAGTACCAGATACAAGGGGAGGCAATTTGAAAACATCATTGCATGTAAATGAAATTTTGTTGTTTGGGTGATCAAAGTTAAGCAAAGATTCTCTCAACCATGGGAATCCAAGGATTAATGGGAAGGATAAGTTGGGAGAGGAGTTACACGTGACGCAGAATGGAGAGCCCTCCAAGTCAATGGTGACAGGTTGGAGGATAGGTGTGACGCCAATAATAGTGCTGTTTCCCACCTTAACGTCAAGGGAACCAGAAGTGGAGAGTCCAAGTAGTTTGGCGAGCTTCTCCTCAATGAAGTTGGCATCAGCGTCAGTGTCAAGAAGAGCCAGGACCTTGATCTTTTTCAAAAGTCCATGAATAGTTATCAATACGGTAGGTGACTTGGAAGTGTTGATAATGGAAAGCAAAGTGAGGGTGGAGCTCTTGTTGACAAAGGAGGAACACTTGGAGAGAGGGCAGGCTGGTAGGAGATGATCCTTTGATCCACAGTAGGAGAAAAGGTTATTGTTCCTTCTTCTAAGGACTTCCTTGGCAGTAAGGCAGAAACCTCCCCCAGACTTTGGCTCAGTGCCAGGTGGAGGGTTTGAAGGAAGTGGTACCTTGTCTGGTACAAACAACTGAGCTTTAGGGGATAGGTTAGAAGAAGGAGGTGTTTTTGAGGAAAGGTATTTTTGGTTCCACTTAACCACCTCTCTGATAAGAGGTTCTAGTTTGTTGGGAAGGTTGTGGTGGACCAAAAAATCCTGGAGCAATCTGTTGAGGCCTAACTTGTAGAAGCTAAAAGCCTCAGTGTCAGAGGCTTGTAGTCTTGACTGAAGTGAGCAAAACTTCCGGTTGTATTTGCCAAGTGGGAGTGAACCTTGGGTGAGACCTGCAAAACAAGAAGCAGAGGGAGTGGATGACTTTTTGTCTTCTTCAGAGAAGAATAGTAGTGAACTGACAAAGAGGTTGTAGTTCTGGAGGATACCTGTGTTGCATATTGAGTGAGAGCTAAACCAATCTCTGTAGTGACCAGTGAGCTTCTCTGCAAGATAGAGGACCTTCTGAGAGTTGGTGGAGAATTTGGATTCATAAGCAGTAAAGTGGGCCTGTGCATAAGCTAAAGTGTTAAAAATACTAGGGGGTGGCAAACTATGAGCTAAGGTATTAAGAACTACTGTTTGGTTGGTGTAGGAAGTAGGAGTATGCCCCTCCTTATTACAAAAGACTTTATCATATAACCAACCAAGTAAGAAAACTACTAGAGATAACAAAGTTACAATGATAATAGAGAGAAACAAAGATAAAAAGATAATAGAGGAGATGGAGAAGGTATTTCCTGAGTCTATCCCATGGGAAGCCAAAATAATGTATGGTCTTGCCCATAATGGTGCAAGGCTATAAACTAGAGCCTGTAAGGCATTAGGATTCAAATTTAAAAGATAAAAAAATTTAGGAACTGTCTGTAAAATAATCTTACAGAACCCTGCTAAAAACCTATATTATGTCACAAATGGAGTAATAGAGTGTAAAAACCCTAAGCAAAGAAGATAAAATAAAGTGTTTAATAGTGAACAATTTGTAACTAAGGGAATATCAATATTAGGATATTCTCCATTGGCAAATTGATACATATAACTATTGAAATATTCCTTAAGGGGAAAAATGGATACAACAAGCCTAAGGCTTGTTGTTTTACAAGTTCCATTGGATTTAAGGAAAAGCTAAACTAAAAAAATGAATTAAAAACAAAATTATTAAGATTACAAATCTGAAGTTAAAACTGTAAAAGTTTGAAGGGAAGAAATTACTTAGAATTTTGGCTTAAAGCCTACTCTTCAAAAGCTTTTTATTTATAGAGAGAAAAGCCTTTTTGGTTGGAACTGATAGCCATGAGAAAGCAGCCAAGAAGAGGAGCAACTGGAGAAGTTTGGAGGTGACCTGGAAAAGAAAGGAGACAACAAAACCCAGCAGAAGTTGCAGATCAGCAACGTGGAAACTGGGGAGAGCAGCAACAACGTAAGCGGGAGTTTGAAAGGTAAGTGATGAGTGAAAATAATCTAACTTTAAAGTAGAAATATATATAAGGAATAGTGAACAAAAGAGCAAACAATGATGACAATGATTTGAACGCAAATAGCAATAAAAACAAGGTAATAAACTTAAAAATATTTAAATATTCACTTTCAATTCAAAATTCCAAGTATTTAAAATACTGAAAGATTAAAACCAAACAAAAATATCAAATATGATAAAATTTTAAAGAGCCTGCCCTTTGGGGCAGGGCATGAAATAAGGGCTTCCACCTTCCTGGGTGGGATTAATATTACCTTTTATTCAATACCTACCTCTAAAATTCTAAAAACTTTATAGAAAACCTCATAGAAAAGTTCCAGGTCAGAGAATAAACCCCACATCTCAGCTTATCCACAAGGCTTATAGTCAGGAGGTACCTAACCCAGGTTTTCCAGCCAATATGACACAGGTAGATTGTCTCAGGTATGGGTGAAAGCCATCTCCCAGAGTCTCCCCCTACCTTGGCAATATTTATCCCAGAACCCCACACCAAACACACTATATAAGTCTATTTGAAGTAAATATTGCAACTGAACCAATTGGAGTTCAGTATTTGATTGGGAAGGACAACAGTCAGATAGAAAGGACAAAATGAATAGAATGAGATGTAGTTTATTGTAGAATATTGAAATTAATATAATATATGGGGAAAGCCACAAGGCCACAGGGGGTGGCATAGTGGCATGTTTCATGTAGGGCTTGAAGCCAAGGAATAACTTGTGCAGGGATTAGCAGGTCAAATTGGTAGCACTCCTAATTAGGAGAAAGTGCCCACAGTTTGATACTGCCATCAGATTAGTTCATGTTGTTAGATACATCAAGGGGCGGTTCATTGAGTGCCTCCTGTGTATTGTAAGATACATTGGCAGAAGAGAAGGAGACTCAGTTGGAACATAAAGACATCTATCTGGTCCAAAACCCTTTCCCCTCTCTGTAGCTTCCCCAAATAAGAAAAGTTATAGCCTAAAGAGCAGTGGATATATGATGCATACTATCAGGATTTCTTGGAAAGTACACCACCAGAACAGCTACCAGGAGTCACTGAAAAGCAGGTGCCAAGCTTCCTGGGGATGGGTCTCTCTGAGCCCTTCATTCTGTTCCTTGCTTAGATCTCTTAAATCACAACCATACCCCATCAATCCAACCCCTGGACTAGCCCCAGGCTTTACCAGTGTCAAGGATCTGGATGTACAAGTAATCTGGCTACCGCCAACCTACTCAAGATCCAGTCATTGCCCAATTTGGTGCCCTTACAATATACAGTTTGACATACCGGGAATGGCAATCAAGCAATATCACATAACTGTTCAAGTATTCAGTGGCTTGAACCCATTCTGCACATGACCAAACCTAGGTTCAATCCAACTAAATCTCTGCCACAGCTAAAGAGATATAAGTCTAAAGTATTATCCAATAAAATAGACTTCTCTTCTTTCTTAATTCCATATATGAAGCCTTCCCAAAAAGGCGCTCCTTATCACTGGTAGCAGCTACGTTTTTTTGACCACACCCATGAAAGAGAAAATGACTGACCAAAACCTGCCCACCTTTGCTCACGTACTCAACCAGGCTGCATCCCAGGAGACCTGGAAAGCGTACTTTTGCGCTCACAACATCAACAAATATATACCTAGGGGATACACTATATTCAAAAGACTGGTCATGCCCAAAGCATGTGCCAAGATAATTCAATACAGTTGCTCTCTTTAACCACAAACAAACGTACAACCACCTATCACAGATGAAGTTACCAACACCAAGTATATTGGTATTGACAAGTTCTTTGGTAAAAACAAAGAAAACATCATCAACTGGCTAGACCACACAGCTGCTAAACTCCGCGCCAGCCACATCCCCCACAAAAAATAGGTCCAGGAAGCCAGCAAACGCCTTTATGAGGCCGCAGCTAACTGGTTCATCACCTGGGTTGGCTAACAAACTGACAACCAGCTTGGCAACTGAAAAGAGTTCAAAGAGGACATCACACACAATTTCTGCGTCACCAAATCCCTCCAAGACATTGCAATACAGCTCAGTGATCTTTTTCAGAAGACCACTATCACAGCCTACGCCAATGAATTTGAGGAAATACACCGCAAAATTCAAAACCCAGTGCAAGCTGACAATGTACATACCAGAGCCTCATTTATCAACAGAATGAAGCCCTCTGTTGCTGCCCTCATCTGTCCAGAGGCTAACACCTCCATGCCTGCACTCATTGCAGAAGCCAAGCACACAGAAAAATGCGCAAACATGGAATATGCTGCATGCAAAGGCAATCACTCCTCAAATAACAACAGCAGAGAAAACTCCAATGGTAACAAACACCAAAACACCAATCATAGCAACGTCAATTAAAATTTCAACAATGGCAATCACAGCCAAAGCACAAACCGCTCCTGTCCCAAGAAAGATGACACCATCAAAGTAAACAATGCTGAAATAGCAACCTGCTATGAATATGACCCCAAATTCTCTGACCTTGAAGGTCTCAAAACAGAGGAACATGGAAAAGAAGAAGAGGAACAGGCTTAAGTGCCCCTGTCTCCCCCCAACTTGACAAGAAACTGTACCAAGGCACAAACTTTGCTGCTTGCATCCCACATGTCCCACAATCCTCCATTTTTATGAACTTAAAATTAAAGATCACTCACAACTTCTTGTCTACCCATGCACTTACAAATCACATACAAATAAAATTTTATTTGACTCTGTTGCACAACATACTATGGTTAGAAAACCATTTGTAACCAAGTACAAAATACCAGTTGTCAAATCCAACTTCAAATACGCCAGAATGGCAGACAAATCAAAAGTCCTACTTGAAAGCAAAACAACTCCATTCAGAATTGATCTCCAAGGCATACAAACGTCCATCAAAGGGATTGTCATGAACAACATAAACTACAACATTGTAGCAGGCATGGACTGGTTTATCCAAGTGAACCCCAGCGTATGTTGGAAAACAAAAACCATGGCCATTGAACGCAACAGAGTCAATTTTAATATCCTCAAAGAACCCAACAACCTCATTCTAAGAGACACAGTATTTTTCCAGGTCATAAACCAAGACAGCTCTGAGCGTCTAACCAAAGGCAGTATCCTCCACATAATGAGATACTCCAAATTTAATAATATACAAACAACCAAAATCCAATGCCCAGAACTGGCGGCACTCCTAAACAAATGCGCCCATGTATTCAAGGAAGAACTCACAGAGTTATCACCCAAACAAGAGGTCAAACACAGCATCAACCTATGTAAAGCTATGCCTAAACCTGCACCCCTCTAAAGACTCTCCCCCATGGAGACCCAAACCCTCAAAACACACATTGAGGACAATCTAGCAAAAGGATTCATTTGCTTGTCTGAATCCCCATGGGGGCAGAAGTGTTCTTTGTAAAGAAAAAGAAGGCACTCTTTTTCTAGTAACCAACTACAGAGCACTAAATGCAAGCACAGTAAAGAATAAATATTCCCTTCCACTAATAGAGGATCTGTTTGAAAAACTCTCTCAAGCCAAATTTTTCTCCAAAATTGACCTCACCGCAGGTTATAACCAAGTTGAAGTAAAAGAAAAAGACATACCAAAAACCGCGTTCTGTACACAATTTGGATCCTTCAAATGTAGAGTAATGAACTTTGGGATGACCAATGCCCCCGCAAAGTTTGTCACCATGATGAAATAAGCACTAAACAGCCTCTAAAATACATTATGCTACCTTGACAATATCATAATATTCTCAAAAACAAAAGAGGAACACTTCACGCATGTCCGCAAGACACTCAATTGACTCACAAAGCACAAACTCTACGCCAAGCCTAGTAAGTGCCAATTTATGAAAAAGGAACTACTGTTATTGGGCCACATTGTCTCTGACAGTGGCATCAAAGAAGATCCAGAAAAATAAAAGCCATAAATAACATGCAACACCCCACCTCTGTTAAACAAGTTAGATGCTTTCTTGGAATGACAGCTTACTAAGGAAATACATCAAAGACTGTGGAAAGCTCACCACACTACTCAATGGCTTAACCAAGGGTAATACCAAAAAGAAATTCATCTGGACACCAGAATGCAACAAGAATTTCCAACTATTAAAACAAGCTTTTATCAAAGCACCAATTGTGCAAAACCCTAATAATAACATGTGCTACAAGCTCAAGTCAGATGCCAGTGACACCGCCATTAGCGCAGTCCTGCGCATCTGCCAGCCAAGGCAGCAAGACTTCCTGCCAGTATGTTTATGAAAGTAGAAAACTGACCAACACTGAGAAGAGGTACCCAATACACCAATAAGAATTGTTAGCAATATATCACACATGCAAGAAATAGAGATGTTATCTAGAAGGACATTTAAACGTCTGAGTACTAACTGATCATAAATCCTTAATCTACTATAAAACTTGGAACACACTTGCACGGCAACAAGCCAAATGGATGTCTCTGCTGGAACAGCTCAACTTGGACATCTAATACAAAAAGGGGGCAGAGATGGTCACGGCTGATGCACTTCTCTAGTTATGTCAGCCAAGAGAGGATCATCCTGACCACCTGGACCCTGACTGGCCAAACCTATATAATACTGAGTATAAAACCAAAGGGAAAGACCCCTCAACACACCAACTAACCCACAATACATTAGTAAGGAACAAAAAATATTTCCATGTATCAAATGGCACTGTATACCAAATCATTAATGACAAACATGTTACCTATATCCCACTTGCACAAAGAGTTGACACTATACTAAGACACCATTGTCTTCTAGGACATACAAAGGCTAACAACCTATACCTCACACTGAAAGAGATAGTATGGTGGCCCAACCTCAAACAGGATATAGTTGATGTTCTGAAAAAGTGCACAGTGTGCAATAAATACACCAGCACAAAGGCTCCCCAGCCAACGGTCAACCCAGTGCCAGACCCTGAACCATTCAAGGTTTGGGGGCTGGACGTAGTGGGACCCTTCCCAGAAACTAAGACAAATCAACATTTCCTAATTGTAGCCATTGACTTTGCTACATGCTGGCCCATCTGCTGGGCAACAAAGGACCACAAAGAAGAAACAATAAAACATTTCATTAACAAAGCAATCATAGCTGACTACGGCACTCCAGGCTATATCATAACTGATGGAGCAACAGAGTTATCAGGTCACATAGTAAACAACAATTTAAAATCCAAACACATTAAACATTCCAAAACCTTGCCCTACAGGCCACAGGCCAATGGCAGAGTTGAACACCTAAACGGCAGCCTTATCAGAACCCTTGAGAAAATAATGGATGGCAAAGCCAAAGACACATGGCCACTTTACATGAAACGTGCATTATTAGTATCCTGGGTCTGCACCAATCAAGGGACAGGCTACTCACTGTTTGAAATAACATACAGATACAAACCAGAGATAGTCATCTGCAACAATCAACCATACATAAATATCACCCAGGGAAACCTCCACAGTAGAAAAAGTACCAACTCTACAACACATACGCCTCAAAGCTAAAATAGCAGAAATAAAAAGGCTCAAAACACAAAAGGCAACCTCTACAGAGGAACCACTCCCCATCAACTCCCCTGTCTGGGTCCTGACTGGAAACAGAAAGAAGCTAGACTCAGTACACAGAAGACCAGGAAGAATCATCAAGTACAGACCAGACAGAAACACCTATCTGGTGAAATTCCAAGGTGCCAAAAACTCCGTTGTCAAGAAATATCACAGAACCCGTCTCCGCCTTAGCAAAGGAGAACACTCAACCCGGCTGGTACCAACTAGCAAACAACTCCAGGAACATCAGGCAGCAGATGTCAAGGCAAAGTCCCCTCCTGATACACCAGAGTAACCCATTAAGAGGGGGTGCCAAGGATCTGGATGTACAAGTATTCTGGCTACCACCAACCCACTCAACATCCAGTCATTGCCCAATTTGATGCCTTCCTAATATACAGTTTGACATACCAGAAATGGCAATCAAGCAATATCACATGACTGTTCAAGTATTCAGTGGCTTGAACCCATTCCGCACATGACCAAACCTAGGTTTGATCCAACTAAATCTCTGCCACAGCTAAAGATATATAAGTCTAAAGTATTATCCAATAAAATATACTTCTCTTCTTTCTCAATTCCATATTTGAAGCTTCCCCAAAAGGCGCTCCTCATCAACATACAGGGGTATCAGGGAGACTGGGGTCTCTCACAGATCTCATAGGGCTGGGTTCAATCCTTGATGTCCCTGTCTGCTAGTGATCTGGTATCCTGGGGGTTCCAAGTATGAAACCAGCCAATTGATCTACAATCAGACCTTATCCATGCAGTATAATAAGCCCTGCGTTATTTGCCTTGAGCCAATTCAACTTTACTGCAGCTGTGCATAACTGCTCCAGTTAACTTTTTCACTGGGATTCAACTTTTTATACCAAGAGGTTTTTTTGGATCCTTTCAAAATGCTCTAAATATATCTTTATTTCATCTTTCACTGATACAGTGGGAGATTTGATGGTGGGGATCAAAGTCTGAAGAAAAAAACAAAGCCAACAATGGGGGGTGGCCAAGTGACCAAAAAATGAACAATATAAGCTTACTTATATACAGGGACAGTATAGGGTAGCCCCAGGCGGCAACTGTCTGCATTTAAACTGTCTACATGTAACAACCTCCATGTTGACAATCCCCAAAAATAATTTTTTGTATTATTAATGTATTTTTATTGATTTTTTTTACTTTAAATAGTTGTCCCTAATGTTAAAAATTAAGTTCCATTCTATTTTTTGGGTTTTGAGTAGAATTTTTAGAAAAAGCAAAATAAAATCTGAGATTGCTGACATAGAGGATGTTACATGCAAACAGTTTAAATTCTGACTGTTGCCCCCCAGGCATAGGGCATGTTGAGCCGCTAGACTTACCCTGGCTATGCCCCAGAGCTTTGGGGATCTGCCTCCTGCTACACCTTCCTCACCAAGGATGGTGATCACCTGTGAGCCACCCAAAATTGTGGATGGGAGGATTTTTGGTACTAAAATTTCTCCTGCTGCCCTTATAGGCGGAAATGTTTGGATCAATTAACTGGAAGTTGGACCTGTTGGTCCCCTTACTGCATCTTTCTTCCTGATTTAAAACCTGCTTTTAGCTAGTCTTTTCAGATAAAAATAGTAGTATTTTGAGCTATACCATGCTTGAGTATCTGATCCTTTTGACCTCCATACTAGACAGATTGATAACTACTGTCAGGAAGCCAGTTATAGGTAGAGGCATTGGGCGGCTTGGGGTGAGGTGCAGTTGAGCTGGCGGGTAGGGACCACCATAGAATGGGTGCTAACTTGATAATATAAGATACAGATTGCCCAAGTAAGGACCAGGGTCCAGAGTTGGGGACCACGGAATCCACCAAATTGGTCAAAGTAATGTATAGTACTCCAAACAGTTGGGTAGAGGGGGTCTCGGCTGCGGCAGTAGGTTCTAGCAGGCGGTCTGGTCATGGGGTTAAGGGAGGAGTCATAGGAACAAAGTAGGCAGGCAGATAATTGTACTTGTCTTTGAACAATCTTGGCGGCCTTTTGTACCACTTTTCTTTGTGTCCTATGTGTTTGGTTTCTCTAGTCCTAGCCAAGGGGTTGGCAATGAGGATGGTCTCCAAGTTGTACTCTGAATAGGCCAGGTTGGGGGAGGTATTCAGTAAAATGCACAGGTCCAAAGGGGGCTCCTGGGGGACAGTATAATGCCTGGGGCAATTTGGCAGATTGGTCTTGGGGGAGTGCGGTGGCCTGGCGGTCTACTTGACTGGAATTAAGATGGAAGATCACTAAGACTAGATATGGTAAGATTTGTTTGAACCAAAGGTTCATAAAACTTTATTATCAAAAATGACAATGGGGTCTTCACTGTACCGCCAGGGTTTTTATACCCTGGGACTTTGCTTCTTTGATTTTTGCAGGGTTCAGGTTTGCAGACAAGGCACTGGTGGGATGTGGGTCTTGGCTTGGGGTCTCAAGGGTGGCAGATCCAGGTTGTGCCTGCTCTGGCAAATCAGAAAAGCAATGCTTTGTTTTTCTGCCACTATTCACTATGTCACCTGAGTAGTCCAATTGTACTATCCCTTATGGGCAGTGTTCCAGCAGGTTATTGGCAGAGTTGAGAATAGGGTTTGGTTTAACCTCCTTAAGGCAAGCTGCAACCGCTGTATAGGTTTGGGTCTTTGGTGGCTCCAGGTTAGCATCAATCTGATGACCATTTGGGGAATTTTCCTTGGGAGACTGACAGGTATCAGAGTAACTTGTTAACTTGGGTATGCAATTTAGCAAGTGGGCAGGTTCTTGTCCACTTTGTGTGACTCAAGTAATAAGGTCCTCTGTAGTAGGTCAGCAGAACGCGGGGTAATTTACTGGTTTGAGTCTGTGATTTAACGGATTGGCGGGTCCTGGACTGGTCTGGAGGGTTTGATCCACCTTCTGGGGACTGGGGTTCAACTCTTGGGTTTTCAATACAAGTATTGAAATGTCATTCATGACAGCGAGGGCCCAGTCAAACGCCAGTTAAATGTAGACTCATTCCTGGGTCTACAAGTTCTGGTAATGGGGGCTGAGATAAAGAAACAAGGTGGTTCACAGAATTAGCAGAGAAAACTAGCAAGAGGGACTGTTTGGTCACAGTGAAGGCTAGTTGATGAACTGTTAATTCATATTGAATGGAATGGACCAATATGGTTCAGTGTGTTAAAGGAACAAATAAGGTTCCTAGTGAGGATTTGATGAGGAACTGGTTAAGGATCAGCAGAAGGACAAGAAGACATGATGAAGGACTAGCAGATCATGGTGTAGGATGGTCAAAGGACCAGAAGTTGGTGCTGAAGAACTGAAGAGCTGAGAGGATGACCTAGCTGGACTGAATACAGAGGCTGGAAGAGCTGGTTTAGTGACTTCTGAGAAGAAATTTGGATATAAAAAAGCAATTAAAGAATGATTAAATACTGCCTAATTATGATTAAAAAAGGATTAAAAATTTTATAAGTAAAAAGAAAGATAAGAAAAAATAACCTATACTTTGTTAGAACTATATGTTATTTTTAGAAAGGGGATTGAAGAGGAAATGGACCAGAAAGAAGCTGGAAGAAGAACAGAGAAACTGTGAGGGCAAAAGAGCAAATTTTGCCAAGAACAACTAGGAAAGGCAAAAAGACGAGCAACAGGCAGGTTCAAAGGTGCAAAACGTTGAAAGAAACACAGAGAAACACGAAGAAACGTTGAAAAATTGAAGGGTCAAAAATTGCCTAAGTAAAACATATGTAGAAGTGCTTGAGATTCACCGGGGAAACATGACGGGAATTACGGCAAAACTGTTTGAAATGCAAAGCAGTTGTTTACCTGGAGCAAGATAGCTTTGAGTTTGAACCAGGGTCAGAAACAGGTCATCCAGTGAAACTGTTTTGGCAAAACTGTTGAAGCGAGGCGTTTGATTGGCTGCAACCCAGAGCCTACTTAATCAGTTTTTTAAGGGCTTTAACTTGAGAGTTAAAGCCTAAAAAATGGGGAGCAGAAGCAAAAGAATTCAGGGCTTTCATTGGCTGAAGTAAGTTTAAAAGTTTAATATATTATAAAAGAAGAAAAACAGGATAGTTTAAGCTTTAAAGAACTGGAGTTCTAAGAGATGATTTTGGTCTGAAACAAGGGGCTATAAAAGGGAGAGCTATCTGAGACTCTTCAGGGACGGATCAAGTGTATTACAAAAGTCACCAAAGCTACAGAAGGAGCAGAAGACCAAGGATAGGAAGCCAAAGCTGGGTCAGACCGCAGAAGATTAAGATTAAGACAACGGAGCCCACAACTAAAGTGCAGAAGCCCAAGACCAAGGAGCAGGGGTCAAAGACCAAGTACAAGGAGTCCAAGATATTGCTAAAGGACTCCAAGTATTGGCACAAACCCTTTCTTATTCCCTACCCAAATGTGATATCTCAGAAGGTTTCTAAAGGGGTCTTCCTTCTGACAGAGAATAAAGCGCCTATTACAACCCCTATCTGATTTTCCTGTGTGAAAAGAGTATATAAGTCTCATGAGTCAATTGCCCCATATTTTCTATCCTAGCCCAGGGGATGAGGAATCATACTGCCTAGGGTGCAGGAAGTTTGCCTCTAGTAAATCTGCCCAGGAGGAGTGGGAGAAGGTGATCAGGCATTTAGAGATGTCAAATAGAGGAAGAGAGTTCATTGGAGAAGAGTTTGCAAGACTACTTCAGAATTGGTATTGGCCTACAGGTGAGCTGGCGCCTGCTGAAGTCCAGATATACAGTGGAGAAACTTGCTTGGTGATTGGAAAGGTACTTGAGGAGTTTGCCCTTATGCAAGCCAAGTATAAGCTTCTCACCAACCCTTCACCCCTGTTGGAGAATGACAACTCCTCCAAGCCTGTCCCTGGCTACAACCCAGGACACACTATGGGGACTGGTGACCAGGAACCCCACAGTACCCAACCTCAAAACGGGAATCACACTGCACAAGCCAACCAGGCTAGCACTGAAGACATCAACAAGGAGGGAAAAGTTCAGGGGAGTGCTTAGGCAAGCTGCCCTTCCCCTCTTCACAAGACTTGTACAGAGAACAGGATGTGGACTCCATCACCATGATCCAGGTTCCCTTCAGCAATCCTCTACTGTTTGCCGCCCAATCTGGAAATAAACTTATTATATATCCTTTCTGTTTTTAAAGATACCAGGGCACAGCGCTATTTGACACTGGAACCAACCAATTGCTTATTAACAAGAGTTTTGCAGACCTCATGAAGTTACCTACTATTTGAAGTAACATCCAAAGAGTCATCATGGCGGACAACCACAGCACACCAGTTACCCACAAGACCAAACCTTTCCAGGCCCAAATTGGAGATGTCCAAACAATAATTAGTGGCCCCATCATCCCAATCCTCAAATATGATATCATACTTGGATTAGATTGGATGCGGAAGACAAAGCCTCACATAGACTGGGACAGTGCAACCCTCACAATCCAGCAAGGAGAAGTCCATCATCATGTGTACCTGACACACCTTGACATACTCATGAGGGACCACATATTTGTAAAGATCATGGAAACAGAGAAAGAAACTGACATCAGTAAAATCAATTGGAACACATGTACATATGAAGTCATCCACTTCAAATACACAGAAATACATCACAAACAAAACCCAATTAGAGACCAGCTGGTCAATGAGTTTCCCTCTGTATTCTAAGAATCACTACCTGGGCTACCCCCTTATTGGGGTATACAACATGAGATCAACTTAAAAGGTAGCGTGCCTAAGACGTGACCCATCTACCGCACCACACCACAAGAAGACAACACTCTGAAAGCCTACCTTTACAAAGCACTTGAGAAAGGCCTCATCAGACCTTCAAAATCACCCTTTGGTGCCGCTGTCTTCTTTGTGGAAAGGAAAGATGGAGGCCTTTGCCTAGTCACAGACTACAGGGACCTCAACAAGGTCACAATAAAGAACAGGTATCCCCTGCCCCTAATTGATGACCTTTTTGATGCCCTGGGGGGGGGTCCCAAATCTTCATGAAAATTGATTTGACAGCATGATATCACCAAATTTGCGTGAAACCTGGAGACATTCCAAAGACTGCATTTTGGACTAAATATGGATCCTTTGAATGTGTTGTCCTCAATTTTGACATGACAAACGCTCTCAGTACCTTTGTAACCTTCATGAATGAAGTATTCAAAGAACACATTGGGAAAAGAGCAATCATATACCTATACAACATCATCATCTATAGTCTCAACCTACAACAACACTGGGAAGACGTCTGCGCAGTCCTCTGTACCCTGCAGGAAAACCAACTAATTGCCAAACCATCCAAATGCGAGTTCTTCTCAAATGAACTCCCCTTCCTTGGTCATATCATTAGCAAGGACGGTATCAAGCCCAATCCAGACAAGATACGCGCTATAACAGAAATGCCAGCCCCAAGAAACAAGAGAAAGCTCTGCACTTTCCTTGGAATGGTAGCATATGTATGCAGGTTCACCCTGACTGGGGCGCCCTAACAGCTCCCCTATCAGCCATCACAGGGAAAACAACCAAGTTTGTCTGGACACCTTTGCGAGATCAACATTTCCGCCAGCTAAAAGAGCGCATGGTTACTGCCCCCATCTTGCAATACCCAAACCGCGAGGGTACCTATGAGCTAGAAACTGACACCTCTGATTATGCCATAGGAGGAGTCCTCTGTATCCAAACGGCCCAAAAAGACTTCCTCCCTGTGGCATATGAATCCAGGAAACTCTCAGACAGCAAGCAAAGATATCCTATACACAATAAGGAGTTGGCTGCCATCATAAACTGCCTCATGAAATGGCAATGTTATCTAGAAGGAGCCCAGACGTTCAAAGTACTCATCAACCACAAGTTGATGATATTCTTCAAAACACAACAACACCTGTCAAGAAGACAAGTCAAATGGATGAGTCTCATACAGAGATACCCCATGCAAATTGAATACAAACCAGGCAGAGAGATGCTTACTGCAGACGCCCTATCAAGGCTATACAATAAACACATCCTCTGCACTGATGGCAACCCCAACTGGCCCATGCTAATCATGGGGAATCTCCAGGAAGGGTTCCCACCTGGCACACCAATGGACATCCAAGAGAAAGTCCTCAAGAACAAACACCTGTTCAAAAACGTATATGGTACCCTCCACCAAATCCTTCCAAATGGTGACATTGTACCCTACGTTCCATCAACACAAAAGATTGAAACAATCCTCCGTTATCACAGAGACTTGGGACACACCTGTAGCAGAAACTTGCATGAATACCTCAAGACTTGCTACTGGTGGCCCAACATGCTAGATGATATCAGAGAAGTACTAGAACAATGTGAGGTCTGTGAAAAGTACGCCCAAACCAAAGCTCCACCCAAATCAGTAGTACCTGTATCCATCAAACAGCCCTTCAAGGTATGGTTGTTAGATATTGTGGGACCTATGCCTAGTGAAAGCAAAGGAAAGAAGTACATCATCACAGCCATCAACTATGCAACCAGATGGCCCGTAGCACAAGCCACAAAGGAGCAAAAAGGCAACAATGTGAGACAATTCATTGGCAAGGAGATCATAGCTAAGTTTGGAAAGCATGACCTCTTAATCACAGACGGAGGCACTGAACTCAAAGCTATTGACACCAACATATACCTCACCAAAAATGGAATAAAACACGTCACAGCCAGCCCATATCACCCCCAAGCAAATGGTTGCGTAGAACAACTAAACGGCTCTCTAGTGGAAGTCATCAGTAAGTTATCTGCCAACAATCCAAAAGCCTGGGTTGACATGTTACCAACCGCCCTTATGGTCTGCAGAACACGAGTCAACCACAATACAGGCAAAAGCCCTTATGAACTTGTCTATGGTCAGAAACCTTCACTTGTCAGTACTACCATGGGACCACAACTGTCACTTCCCAAGAAGATACCAGACAGCAATGACCCAAAAGTACTACAAGCCAGAAAGGACCAAGAAGTGATGGAACAGCAAAGGGTTCAACAAGAAGTAATCCCATTACAACAAGAAAAGTTCCAAGTTGGAGACAAGATCTGGGTTGTCAACCACGGCCAGCACAAATTAGACCCAGGATTGTGCAGACTGGGCATTGTCATGGAGGTGAAACCCAATAACACCTACCTCATCAAAGAGATTGGAGCTCAAACCAAACTAAAATGTATGCATCATGATTGACTTTATTTGTGTAAGGCAAGAGCAGCCCAACAAAATTCAAGACTCCCTGTCCCTAACACCAAACTGGATCAGTACCAGGCCTGTATACCAGATACCCTCAAGAAGATTCCCAAGGCTCTGCCTTCCAGCACCCCAGGGGGAGATGTCGCAACATCTTTGATTACTCCCTCTTGGGGGAATTAACGCCCCAAGTAAATCACCAAGCAGCTCACTGAGTGGTTCACCGCCCAGCCAATAAACCGGTGGCACCATTATCAATTAACCATCTATGACGGGGATCACTAAATCCAGGTCCTAATTAGAACACAACTTGATTAGGCCTTGTGACTCAAGAGGAACATTACTCAGATAAGCCCCATGACCTCCATGACGTATGTGGACGCCATGTAGCTTATCATGATAGTATATATTAACCTATATTCATATTCAATAAAGTATCATTCTCTTCTTAATCTTCCCCTTTATTTTGTTTATTATACTTCCCAGAAGTATAAACTCAACACTTATGTTGTATTTTTTATTTTTGAGCATATGAAACTGCCTTGTTTTTGGGTTAACTTTCAAACCTGCTTTAAATTTAAGCAAGTTTTATATGTAAAAAACATAGTAAATTTGATGTTTCTGCTCAACTCTGGCATACTCAACAGTGAGAATTCAGCTTTTCCCAGCGGATTGACAGTGCTGAACTTGTCACTTTACTATGTTTTGATTTTTAACTCCCAATAAAAAAAATTCCACATAATATTTTTTTGCAATTATAATCTACTACTTTTTCTGCTACTCTCCATATAATTTTCATATTTTTTTGATTTTCAATTAAACTTTTACATTGATTTAACACTAAGATGTTATGCTGAACCTAACATCTTTGATGCTTCATCATAAATTCACTTAATTTCTATGTTTTAATCTTTATATCTATACTTTGAGTTTCTATCTTGCTTCTATTTACTTTGTTATGTTTTTTCTTGATAAATGAAACTTTATTTGCATACTTTTCATTTAACTTTTACTTTGCTTTACCTCTGTGTTCCATATCTTTCACACTGTTTTATTTACAAAAATAAACTTTTCTTTAGACAAGATCAAACAAGAACAGCCAAAAGCCCAAGCACCTAGCCTCCAAGGGCCCCAAAGAAACTGCCTCCACTCCCAAGCGTGCCAAGAAGCCTGAAAAGGCAAAGTCTCCAACCCCATCTCCTCTCACTCCATCTACTCCTACTCCTCCCCCCTCCACCCTCATATTCCACATCCCCTTCACCTTCCCCCAAAAATCCCCCAATAAATCTGATGATGATCTTACTGACCACTCCTTTTACCACTAAGAGGCTTACTCCAAGCCCATCAAGGAGCAACATACCAAGAAGTCAAAGGCTGCCAAGGAGCCCACCTCTTCTTCTAGTAAGAAAAATGAGGCATTCAAGCAGGCCTCAAAGAACTCTTTCCCTCCCCCTCCTGATGGCTCTTTCCCCCCTCCCTCATCTGATCCTCAAGATAAGCCAGAGAAGTACTCCAAGAAGTTCAAAGCTTCTGGTCATGTGGCTTGGGATCCACTGGCCATCCAAAATATCTGTAATGTGGACGGAGATTTCAAAGTCCCCAAGCGCTTCCCCGGTACTTCCTGATTATGTCCGTAAAGGGCGGCCCTGGCTACGTTGCTGATAACTACATTTTTAATTGTAACTATCAAAAGCGCCAATCAAGAGCAAGCACTTTGTCTGTGAGGATAAGACTTGCAGGGCCCAGTTAAAAACTGAGGGCTGGGAGCAAGTAACTGCAGAGAAGGGGGAGCGCTCTTGTGGGCCACCAATCACCTTATAACCTGGATGTTAAAATGGTACCTGGTCCAGGTGATCCCAACATCCTTTTGCCTCCGCGCATCTGATCTGGCTATTAAAGCCCTGCAGCACTTAAAACCCAACAATCTCAAGTTGGTGCTAACTCAAGAGCAGTTGATTAAGTTCATAATCAATAAGCGTATCACTGCCAATCCCCCCTCCCCCAAGGCTTTGGACCTCCTCTTGGAGCTTACGCTCACCCACAAGCTCAAGCAGCTTCTGAGTGGGGAGCGCTTCCTCCTCCATGACAACGGGCCCGCCACCAAAGACCACATAATCTGCTACTCAACTCAGCAGATCCTGATAGAGTTGAAAAGGGCTTCAACCTGGCTAGTTGATGGTACCTTTGCCACTTGCCCCCAGATGTTCAAGCAGCTCTGAATGATCCATGCCCAGATTGACATCCGGGTGATCCCACTTGCGTTCTTTCTTCTTCCTGGGGCCACCAAGGCCAGTTACACCCGTGCTTTTACCATCCTCTGCCAAGCACTTTCTCTCATTCCTAAAAACAAGATGCCAAGAAGACTCCCCCCACACCTGCGCCAACCCTCCTTCCTCTGACAAAGACCAGACCACCCTGGACTTTGAGGAAAAGGTAAGGCTGAGAGCTCTTGGGCCTGCCATGTGCATTATGGACTTTGAGCCTACTCAGTTCAATGCATTTGAGCAGCTGTTCAGCAGGGAGGTGCAGGGGTGCCACTTCCACTACCGCCCAGCAGTTGCTTGGAATGTGCAGGCCCATGCTGAGCTAAGTAGGTTGAGCCAGAGGGATACTTCAGACACCTGCAAATTTGTGCGGGCACAATTCAGTGCCTTGGCTTTTTTAAAGCCAGAGCACACTGCGCAGGGGTTCAAGGTTCTCTCAAAGAATCCTTACGTAGTTAAGCACTCAGAGTTCAAGCCTTTCCTTGAGCACTTTGAGCCCCAGTGGATTGGGAAGGTTGTCACGCAGAGGCGAGGCAAGGCCTGTGCCAAGGCCAGCTGGAATGTGTACCGGGTGGCGGTGAATGGTGAGCTCAAGCCCACCTCAGCGCTAGAGGCTTATTACAAACACCTTGAGGCCAACTTTGGGCCCCACCCAAAATTCAATAAGTCTCTCTCCCTCCTGCAGCACAAGCAGGAGAAAACCATCTTCAAGCTGCGTGACTTGGCAAACTGTGTCCCCCATCAAGCCCACAACCCCCTCCACCCTATTCACCAAGGCCATTCAAAATGCGGCCATCATAAATAAAAGGCATCAGAGATAAAGCAGCAGCTTGAGCTCATTGCAACTGCTCTCCTAGAAGGGGCCAAAATGAAGAAGGGGAAGAATGGAGAGGAATAAACTTGCTGTCTTGCTTCTATGGTTCTAATTTTTACTTTTTAGTTTTGATCAATTAGTTTTTAGTTTTAGTTTTACTATTTTTTTATCTAATTAGGTAGCACTGATATTTTTTGTATACATGGTAAGTTTGAGATGAATAGTTATAGTTGAAAGGGAATGAAATATCTTAATTTTTGTTAATTTCCCAATAAAACAAAAGAGATTCACATTTATACTTACATGAACTATATCAAATAAATATCATATTCCTTCATATTTTGCATAGCTTTTATTGTTGTATTTGTGTTTATTTTTGTCTCATTGGAATTTTAATTTTTATGGTAATCAAAAATATTTTTATAATGAAGAGTGTAAATTACATAGTAAAATGAGAAATAGTTGCTTACTTCTCCTTATTCTCATTAGTTAAGGTACACTTTTTATTGCATTTTTGAGCTTTCTGGAGCACTTTAGTATACCATAGCTGTATAGCTTAATTTTTTATATTAAAAGTTTTCAGTACATCAAGATCCGTTAATTAAAAAAGTGTCAATTTCCACTTGTCAATCAGGGAAAAAGCTGAATTCTCACTTTACTATTGTGTTGACTACCATGGAGCTGAGCACCAGGGAGTCAGACTTACCACAGTTGTTGCTATATAGCAGTAAGGATGCCTAGCGTAGGGGTACCATGGTTACAGTGCAGGTAGAGTTCTGGCCAACCAGTTGGTCCAGGTTAGTTTGAACTGTAGCTCAACCCATCCCAGATCTCCATGTGGTCCAGGGGCAATTAAGTTGTTGATTTTACTTGGTTTCCTCCCAGTTTGGAAGGGTTAACTTCTAGGATCATGTTGGCCTCATATATGGGGCTGCTTAGGTGGGCCAGCAGGTTGACTATGCAAGACACCTGATATATTTCATGCAGATTGAACTTTTTGTAGTGCAGTGTACCATCTAGATCATGTATCTACAGCTTTTTAACTATTGTTACCGTTTTTTAATACCAAGGAGGATCATCCTTAGGACTAGCAAAGCCCTATTGCCAGGGTAGCTTATACTGCTTCCAATGCTTACTTCCAAGCCCAACTCTCTTTGGGCTGCCAGTTTCAGCTCCTGGAGATAGGTTTTTGGTTGCCTTGGGTTTATACATGGTATCTCATCATCACCCTTGAAGCTGTCCTCTTTATAAGCACCTACTCATGTGAGTTTAATTCTAGCATTGGAAAGTTTAATGGCAGGTTAACAAACTTTCTTTGAAGATAAACTCTTCATGAACCTCTCCGTCTTATACCATTCCAAAGATATCATACATTTATACTAGTAATCCTGGGTTGAAGCTGGTTATACCAAAGACTCTTTTATATGCTGGGTTTGTATAAAGATTGCAAGCTATGGTACGTGAATAAACAGGTGCCTTAGCTGGGATGGCCAAGGTATGCTGAAGCTGGCAGGGGTGGATCGTCTAAGTGCAATCTATCCGGGATGGGTAGGGGGTCAAACTTTGGGTCAAGGTTCTTGGAGCAAACCTATGATATTTTGAGGTTGTTTAAATTATTTATAAATAGTATTTTATAAAGAGGGGCTGGAAAGGAGGTGGTTATCATAATTGAGCAGCACTGCATATCAGGGCAATGGTATGGATTTTGATGCATTTCATGGGGGGTTTTATTGGCTAGCTCATTGTACGATGGGAAGTTATATTTAAGTGGATGTATATTGATTTTTGTGGCATTGTAAGTTATAAATAGGGAGGGTTCCTTGTCAAAGGTTCGATGTATGGGTATAATGTCCTTTGGTGGGTTCTAAGCATATTTTATTTGCTGCCAAGGCCGATGTGGTCTTCAGATGTCATTGGCGTAAAGCAGAATGTGTAGTGGTGTGGGGCTTGGAGAAATTCAGCATTGATTTTTCTTGCTCGGTGAGGCCGCAGCCTCCAGTGGAGTTGTGTTCGTACAGCAGGAATCTGTGGCGGAACCTTCTCTTACATCCTGGGGTCTGGCACTTGTAGGCTGGTTTGTCTTTTGGGACGTGGGGGAGAAGGTTGGGTTGTGGAAGGGTTGCAGCCAACAGCGTGGGGTATCTGTACGCAGCCCAGAAGGGCCAGAAGCCAATGTGCTGCTTCACGTTGGTGGTGAGGTTCTTGGGGACAAGGTTGATGAGACATTGTATGAAGTGGCAGTATTCGTCATTTGCCTGGGCTACGGTATGCATGAACTCGTAGGCCAGGGCCAGGGTGATGCTGTAGTTGTTTGTCATGGCAAGGGGGCTCCTTGGGCCTAGGTTGAAGCGGAACAGGAGTGGGTTGTCAGGAGGGAATTGGATTTTAGTAATGAAATAGTAAACACGAGTGATTGGGTCAATGTGCCGGTTGCCAATGTCAAAGAAGTCTTTGAATTTGGCGGCTCCCTCGGCAAAATTGATATTTGCCAGCCCACCCAGCTGCAACTGGTTGGTCATGAACCACTCCCGCTGCCGCTTCACCAGCTCCGCAGAGAACGTGGCCGGGAATCTCATCCGCTCGTCTTCCGCTGCAACGGTGCCATCCCCCGATTCCTCGCTGGAGGCGGAGAACCCCACCGCCTGGAAGTTGTACAGCTCAGTGAGTTCTCTCTTGTGTCGAAGATCCTGCGCAGAGTAATCAGCCATCTGCTCTCTTCAACCAACCACTCCCGCTTTATACAAGTTCACGTGATTTGAAAGCCTTCATAACATCAACCCCGCCAAATCAAGATCCTGCTTTAAAAACCACTTATACCCATCCACTAGAGGTGATGACAAAGGGATCCCCCTCCAATCAATCACATCCAACCCCACATCTGTAATTTCCTACCATCCAAAGCCTACTCTTATCCCACCCATCCCGAAAAAAGTTTGCCAACCCGATCATCAAAACCTTTCGCCATCGGAATGTGATTTAAAAAACTTCATAAAATCCCAATCAATGCAACGTAAAATAATTACACCACCAAACCATTGCGCCGATATCTCCCGAAAAAGTATGCTGTACCCGATTACCAAAGATGCTGGGATCTACCTGCCCCAGGCTGAACCCAAATCTGGTCAACCTAGGCATAGTTAATTACATCAAACCAGATTTCTTTTTGGTCAAAGATGGGAGACCATGCAGTTCACTACTTAAACTCACCACAGTGAAGTTATTAGCCTCAGGATTAAGATCTAGTATATACATCAGTAGTGCAGTATACATATAGTTAACCTAGGTTCAGGACAAATATAACCCACACCTCCTTAAACCTATCACTATAATGGGGGTGCTGTGGATTAGGTAAAAGCCAAATGTGCAGTATAACCATGCATCAGCAATAATGACTTTACCTTCTGGACTATCCCCAACGCACATCTGTAGAAACTAGATAGACCTTTCAGAATAGGATATATAGCTTTGAAACAAGTGGCAGTTCACTTCTAATATCAAAGCAAGATCCAGAACAAGGATCAATCCCAGGTTCCCACAGCCCACCAGTTCAGAAGGCCAAGGACCCAGCCAGCCATGCCCCATCAAGAGCAAGCCTGAAAGCAATTTCAACCTGAACTGCCGTTAAAATTGCACTATCAATACTATTTCAATATGGCCTGCAAATTGTGATACTTGCAATGGCTGGGCTGGTTTTGCCTCCCAGTTAAATAGTTGCCCCCTCCCTCAAATGGGTCAACATCAATATCCACCCATTCCAGGGTATGCTACCTGTGCTAATTCAATCCTGGTCCTAGTCCATCCCTGTCAACCCCATCAGCCACCATGTCTATTGGTTGAACAATCTACATTCCTGTTCTAGATATTTAAGTAGAATCTCCTTCCTAAATAGAATCAAGCTTATCCATATTTGTGTTGGCTTTCATATCCTTCAAGCTGATTCCTTTCCTATAATCAAAAGGGAAAATATCTTTATCTGTTCCAGGAAACCAAGGTCCATCCCAAAAATTTCCCTGGAGGCTAACCCAAGGCTAGTGTCACAGCCCATGCCAGAGTTTGGCTAGCCCCCCAGGAGGCCTGCCAGGCCATGCCCACCATTGGCACAATCCTGACAATATAATTCACAGCAATGGCTAAGGGGCACTAACTTTCAGTACAAGGCACAGCCTGGTTATCCAGCCCTAATACTATAATGTAGATGCAGCCCAGCTTACTGAAGTTTTGGGCAGGAGGCGGGTTGGGCAAAGGGGAGGGGATCTCCTTCATGATAGTTAGAATTGGGCCTCTAGAATGACCAGGAGGAAGATCCAGGTGGTGAGGGTAGAAGAACTCCAAGCCAATGGCCCCAGGGAAGGCAACCAGGTAGACCAGGGCAGAGCCAGGAGGGAAAGGATAGGCCAGGAGGATTGTGTAGTAGATTCACAAAGAGATGCAACCAGAACAACTATATTGGGGCAAGAATAGATCATCCTTACAAGAAAGTAATGGGTCCTGGGCATAAAGAAGTTTATTTAAGATTTCAACAGTAAGGAAGGCTTCTCCTCCTCACTACATATACTTACTGAGGAGTACTTAGCCTTTTGTATCACCAGAGGCCTGGTAGCATCATTTCCAGTGATACTTTCAAAATGGCTTGGAAATTGCGCCCTGGGACCTGGAGAGGGAAGGGCATTGAAAGTTTCTTCATGGTCATGGGTTTGACTGCAGCATGCCAAGATGACACAGCTATTAATAGAACCTGCAAGCGTTCAAGAATTTGTGCGCCTGATCAAAAAATCAAGCAACTGTTTTCCAATCTATCATTTCCCAATAGCAATGGAACCCAATTTTGGGTTTACTTTTGGTTCCAGGGTTTGCCGCATGTGGGACTTACAAACCCCTGGCCACTTGCAGTCAGAAAGGGGGTTTTCTTTATAGGAAGGCAGTTGGCAATGGCTTTCACGCTGTTGGTTGTTTTGTCTCCAGGCAGGCTAGTTGATTGCCTAGGGCATCCTGGGCCCTGGCAGCTTGCTTTAAAACTCAACCCTTTGCAATAAAGATTTCCTGCAGTGTCCTCTTGGACGCCTTTCCCAAGAGCCAAACACGGCATGAACCCATCAGGACCATAATCCTTGCCGGCACCATAAGGATCCACCAGCAAGAAAACAAGCATTTTATGCCTGAAGTTTCTCTGGAGCCAAAACTTGCAATGCTTGAAGCTGGGGGATCAAATCAGCAGCTCTGCCAATAAGGGATGCCCCAACTCAGCCCTTGGTCCAAGGGATGGTGGCTGCCCAGCATTTTTTCCAACACGTAAAAACTGTGCCAATGAACAGGGAGGTCCAGCGGTCTATCCTGCAGTGCCAAACAATAGCAACCTGCCCCCACCTGGCACCACCCTGTCCCCCCAGAATTCTTCTGCCTGCCTACTCAAGCCCAGGAGACCAGACCTAACAATGAGGCCAGGAAAAGGGGTACTTATGCCCCACCAGGCCAAGGCCAAATCCCAGCATTATCCTTAGAAATAGAGCGGCTGTGAACCTTTGATCCAACAAACTTTTGGCCCTATACCATGCTATTTTCTTTTGCCACTGTAAAGATCCTACCCACCCTGCTGCCCCTGCCATTGCACCAGCAGAACCTGAAACCCATATCTGTACCACCCCTAGATGCCCAATTTGGTAAAATCCATCTCACCAAGCATCCTGTGAACTCTTCCTACTCTGAGTTTGTCTTGGAGAGCATCCTCCATGATGGTCCCCTGGCAAGGTCTTGCAGACCAGATGCCTTTGGTGGGGAGAGCTGTGGGTACCTGGTACACCCCCACCTCTTCATGGACAGGTACAACATCTGTTCAAGTACTTGGTTCCTATGACCCCTCCTTTCACCCCTGGCCTGGCTTCTGCCAAGATCTGGGAGCTGCTGATGGAGCCATTTGCACCTGTACTTTGGCAGGATATAAGTTATGCTGGAGGGGGTGGTTTTTTGGTACTGACTGTGACCCCTGGCTAGGCATGTTTGGCAACAGTGGCTTCCACAGTGCCATGGTAAAGTGTGGATTATGTTTTCAGTAGTGCTGGCTTCTGATGTTGGGGCTGCCTTAATTGGTGGTGAGCTTTCAACTGGAAACCCTTGGTATAGAAATCAACCGTACTCCTGGGGTATACTAAGCTGACCCCAGAGAGCTTGAAAATGCAATAAAGAGCATATCATGACTAATAAGGATAAGAATAAAAGCAATTGTGTTTTAATTAGCTATGTAAAAGACACAATTCACTATAAATAAACCTTTTATTCCCAAGATATTTAAAGATTCAATGATATTGAGATAAATGGAAAAGTTATAACTGCTACAAAAAACAAGCTATCACCAATATTTTTTTTTATAACCTATATAGGCACAGCTGTGAATATATTCTTCCTTAATAATAAGCTGGCAAAAATCATGATATTTATTATGCTTCCACCTTTGCACCATCCATTAAACTTACCATCTATACCTAAAAATATTAGCACTATTCAAAATAGATCAGAATTAAAATTTTAGAAGTGAAAAATATACAGCCAAGGCAAGGTTTATTGGCCAATTAAAGCCACCAGCAAGGGCAGTAGCCACATTCTCAAGCTGTTTTTTGATCTCCCCACCTTTTTATTTCTTCTTAACTACCTTTTTACTGCCTCTGGGTAGTCCTGGTCCTTGCTCCTCTTCTTTTTTGGCCACCCAGTTGGCCAGGTTGAAGAGCTTTAAGATTTTCCAGGCTTGCTTTCCTGCAGCTTCAGCAAGAGTTTCTGATCTTAGGGTTGGCACTTAACTTAGCCTTGAGGTGCTTGTGCCAAACCTCACGGCTCAAGGTTGTCTTCAATCCCCCCACTGCCACAGGCGCTCTGACAGTTCCAAGGGGTAGTAGCCCCGCTCTTTCCTCTCCTGGCAGTCACCTTCTTACCAACCCATTGGTGCTCAAAGTACTCAAGGGTGTGGGCATTGGGGGCAGGTTAGTAGGAAATAAAGCCTAGCTCTCAACCACAGCAGAATTGCAGCTTCAGCAACAACCAAAAAGTTGCCACTAACAATTACTGGGAGGCCAAAAGGGGGAAGAAGTCAACTGAACACCAAAAGCAACATACAAAACCAAATGGCCAGAACTAATACCAAATTTCAAACAACATTAGGTTAGAGAATGATGAAGCAAGGTCTTTTACAGCTCTTGAATTCATTCAAGGGGAGGGGATGGAATTTGGGTGGGGGGTTGGATGTTGAACTAGTTAACCAATGGCATGAGGGTTGTGGATGGATTTCTTGAGGCAGAAAATCAGGACAATCCTGAATGGACAAGATCAAAGAAGAACCAACTCAACTTAAATCAAGGAACCTGTCTTGGATGCAGTTACCACTACTCCAAGCCGCTCTCACATGAGCTATTTAAGTAGAGGTATCTCTTGGGTGGGTTAAGTGGGGGAATATTCAAAAACAATTCAGCAAGTAATAGTACAAGGACCTTTCTTAGGGGTTCAGTAAATCTTTGGATAAATATCCAGGCAAAATTTGGCAGAGAGCCCCAAGCATCTGGTGATTATTGAATTAGAGGCCCAAGGGGGAGGAATAACTTTACAAAGGTAGCCCTTGAAGATAAAAAGTGCTTTTTAATATAATTATCCCTCTAGATGGCCTCATAGCCAAGCCCAGTGTACTCTTGCTTCACAAAAGCTAAGGCAGCAAACTGGATGATGGCAAATCAGCACTTAACTTTACCATAATTAAGATACTTGTCAAAAAGCTCCTTCTTGTTCTTGAGATTCTTGATGAGGGCCTGCCTAAAATGGAAGAAGCAGCCCTGTACTTCTCCATTGAAGGTGGCCTCAAAGGCTCTGAGCTGAGCTTGCTCAAAGTCTATCATTATAAGCTTTAGCCCAAGTGAGTGTTCATGAGCTAGCTGCTCAGAAGTCTGGGCAGACTCATCCTTTTCAGTGGAGGAGGTATTTTATCTGGTGGCATTGGTGAGAGGGAGAGCTTGTTAACAGGTAGGGAGCTTAGAGCATCCCAAACAATTTTAGAGGCTCTGGTTTAGACTTCAGTCTTAGCACCAGGCAGGAGGAAGAAAACAAGGGGGATATCCTGGGCATCAAACTGCATGTGCAGGATCCAAAGCTTCTTGAAAAGTGTGGGATATGATGCAAATGTGCCGTCACACAGCCAGGTGATAGCAGTGTTCAGCTGCTCCAGGTTTTGGGTTGTGGTGTAGGCTATAATCCTATCCTCCACTTCCTGCTCATTTTCATGGACCTGGAACATCTCTCCATCCTCTGTCTTCTTGTTGGCATCTGAGAGGACCAGTTCTTTGATTTAAGTGGCAATATTGGCCAGGGGGTTGAGGCTTGACGCCTATTGCTCACAATCTTAACCAACTGTGTGTGGCTTGGCACCCTCTTCAAGTTGATGGTAGAGAGGTGCTTACATACAAGCACAGGTAGCTGGGTGGCAGAAAGAGCATTGGAGGTGCACATCACCTGCACAAGCTAACACTTTAGGAGGCAAGCATGGTGGTATTAGGCATGAAAAAGTGTGTTTTCCCTTGATTGTTTGCATCTTATCCCATTACTAATTGTTGAGTCAAACTGGGCAGGAGCAGCCCTTGCAAGTATAGTGGCAGCTCTTGAAGCCCTGGTTAGTGGTATTGCAAGAGAAAATAAACCCAATGGCCACCATGGACAGCTCACCCTTTCCACTCATTATGGGGAAGTATTAGGGCAAGGAAGAAGGAACCTTGAATTTTCTATTGACATGTAAAATATTGTGGGCCACAAGAGGATCCCATAGGCAAGCAGGAGCATGTCAGAAGCCAGGGAAGTAATTGGGGGGCGCAGCTTGGAGTCATCCCCAGATGAGCTGGAATGAGGGACAAGGTGGAGGGGAAGAATAAGGGGGCTTGTTCTGGTGCTCCTCATGTGTGGGATAATTATCCTTGGGAGACTTTTGAGCTAGGCGCTGCTTCTTGGTGGGCTTCATGTCTTATGTATAGTTGTAGTAGCTGTGGTTGGTGAGCAACACATCAGATTCCACCCCCCCCAGTGAAGTGAGCTGGACTATGATCATGGGAGGGCTTTGGGGAGAGGCTTGGTAGTAGCCTTCTTGGTGAATGATGGCTTCTGCTTTGGGGCTTTGATAGCCTTGGAGGGACACTTGGTGCCTTTAAGCTATTTGGAAGTATTGTTTACCTATCAATATTAAGTGTGAGGTTTTAAAATAAAGCAATATATTTACAAAATAAATCAGAAGAACTATACAAATCATCATAATTAAACTTTAAACCTGTAGAGCTTTTATTTAAATTTAAAAATATAAAACTGGAGTATAAGTTGTTATTTTATTAAAATTTAAAATAGCAAGCTAAAAGTTGAAAGACAGGCAAAAAGCTTAAAATTAGAGATGATTTTTTTTAAAAATCAAAAATATGAAATAGTAGAATTGAAAATACAACATATTAAAAATTCAGATGATTTTATTATGTAAAACTTAAAGTTTAATATGTTCAAAGTGAAAAGTGTTAAAATTACTGTAAATTCAGAACCTTAACATAAAAATGCGGGATTGTCAGATCCTTGGTCCAAATTTTGAATCAAATTTTCAAGATGGCCTTTTTTAATTAAATTGAATTCTTTGTATTTTTATTTGAATTTTTAAAAATGTGGGAACTCATAGACACTTTGCAAATTTAAAGTCAAACTGCATATTTCAAATAGACAAAATAAATTAACTGGAATCGAATTTGAAGCGTTCAAATCCATCAACCATTTCCATTAAGTTTACTATGTTTTCTGAAATTGTGGGATTTTCAAATCCAAGAACCAAATTTCAAAGCAAAAATGAAAACCACTAGTAAACTCAAATAATATTTGCGGGAACTGGAATCCAAATTTAATGTACAGTAAGCACTCTAGAAAACAAACCCAAATTGAGAAGCTCCACCATGACTAAAATCAAATGAAAAATTCAATATTGATAACCATGTTTAGACATAAAAATTTATTTACCTTTAAAATTATCCAACACCAGAAAGGACACAATATTATACACCTCAAATCACAGATATATAAATTCTGTTACTATTCAAGGCTAAATCAAGAGAAAACAACTACCACAACTAAACCAAAAATCTAAATAAATACATATTTAATCTAAAATATATTTTTTTAATTTTTATGAACAGAATATCCTATTCCCAACCAGGGCTTCCACCAGCCTACAGGGCAGCCTGTCCACAAGGGCATCCCAGAGGATCCAAAAATAGACCTAGAACACAACTCAAAGGGATTAATGCCAATATACAGGCCTCCCAAGGCGTCAGCGCCAGCCAACCACCTCCTGTGTCACAAGCCAGAACTACCAGCTTGAATCCCAGACAGAAGCCACTATGAAGACCTGCCACCAAAGTCTCCCATACCAAGCTCATTGGGAATAATGAGGTTACATACACCTCCACTGTGTACCCAGTTGTGACACGGCCCCATACACTGGATCCCAGAGTTGCCACTTCCTGCCCCTGCATTTTTGACACCTCCTATGAGCCATTAGTCACAACTGAGGAAACATTTGTGACTGGTGTGTATTCAACAATCAATGATACCACTGTACACAATAGTGATCCCACTTTCTACACAAAGGTCTCCATCCTGTGTGTTGAGCCCAATAGCTTGGATGTTGCAGTACCTGCCAAGGGCCGGTGTTAGTTGTCAGACAGTGAGTGTGAAGATCTCCTCAACTGCCTGAATGGAGGAATGGTAGTTTGAGATATTACGTCCCAATTTGATGTTACAGCCAGATATATTGGTGACCTCAACATCAAATATGGTGACACCTGTGAGAGAGGGGGGCTAAACTAACTAAGTTTGGCTCCCATCCCAGCAAAATAAACCACCAGGATGCCGCCCAGTGGAGGACTGGAACAGCTGCTTGAAAGGGAGACCACAAGGAGGACACAGGAGACAACTGAGGAAAGTAGGTGTTCAGCGCCATCAGCGCCAACCCAGTGAGTAGCCAGGGGGTACAGGTGGGGGCAAAAGGGGGCGCCACAGACGCGCGCAGAGGTACCAAGTTGCTCTTCTCTAAGCCTAGAGGGGGGGGACATAGGCACCTCCTTGCTTGCCGGAGCAGAAGAAGCATGGTTGAGGACCTCTAAATCCAAGTCATCACAGGTCAGACTCTTCACCACAGCCTCCCCAGAATAAAGGAGACTGCCAGGCAAACTCAGGAGGCTAGAGGGGGCCGCACTCGCAAGTTGAGCTGAAGAGGAGAGTCTGGACCACAGGTCTGGAGAGGTAGACCACAAGAGGAGCAAAAATGGGGCCAACAAAAATACCACAAATTTGATGACTGGGAGTATCATTTCTGAAGTCTCCTCAAAATTTGGGCAAGGTAGGGACTTTTGTTTTAGGTAAATGGGTAGGATCAACACAAGTAGGGGGACCCACAGACAAGAAGAGGGCAGAAACAGCGGTGGGAAACTTGGTGGTGAACTTGGGTGCCTTTACAAGGGCCAGGAACAAAAGCGGGTTTGAAATCAAAGAATTTAGAGAAAAACAAGGTAAAAGTAGATTTTTATATTGTATTTAACTAGAAAACTTAGTTTTGAGCGTAACGTTCCCAAAGCAAAAGCAAAAAGCAAACCGCTATACGCTGAGGTACGTTTCAAGGGTTCCAGAAGAGGGACCGAGTTTGAAACGCAGGGGCTTAAGGTAAGGGGCAAGACGACAACTAACACTTTAAAATTCTAAATGATGGGTGACTCAAACAGAAGTCCAACCAACCAATACAATTTGAAAATTAAGTGTGACAAACTCCAAACTTTTAATAAATTGAAAATTGACAAGCAGGGGACTCAAAGTCCCCTGGCCTTGTTAAAAGGGGTGGGATTAACAGAATTTGGTCACATGGCTTCCAATGTGGCATTTGATTGGGCAGAGGAGAATATTTACTGACCAGGGCCAGGGGGACTAAAGGGTTCCAGTGTAATTTCCGCAACTCCCTCTGATTGGCTGGAAGGTAATGCAAGTATTTCAGATCTAGTTGGCTTTGTAGTTGTTGATGTGGCCCCATTTGATTGGGCGTTCCTAATTGTCTTTAAAAGCGGACAATACCATGCCAATAAATAGTCCAAATTAACTAGTGTTTCTTCCCAAGTTGGAGCGACCAGAGCTGGGGGTCCTGCAGGATATGCCAACACAAATCTTTCATCCATTGTGTGAGCTAAATCATTGAGGGAATTTAGTGGTTTTGCTGGGCTTGGTGCAGTCTTTTTTGTGCAACAAGGAAATACAGTCCTATCCAAGGCCAAAGGGGGCAGTGAATTTACAACACCATTCAAATTTCCAAAAATACAAAGGCTAAGTGGCATCCCAAACTACTACAACCTATGTACTTTGATGCAATCACACAGTGGGTATCCAAGAGTTGCCACCTAGACTCACTTGCTGTCTAATTAATGCTTGCCAAAAAGTTTTGGGCTTTCTGTCTCCAAAACCCTTTTCTACAAAACCATGTTTGATTTGGGCTTCTCCTGGAAAGTATTAGGTATTTCTCTGTACAACAGAAACAGCAAGAAGACCATTGAGGATTGACACATTTATGCCAAGACCTATGTGGCTCTCAAGAAGACTGGCAATGTACAGCTCTTCTATATAGATGAATTGTTGTTTTCCTCCTCACTTAGGTCTAGGAATGGGTGGGTCAAGAAGGAGTACAAGGATGGTGTAGCACTCTTTGCAGCTGTATGCTCCCAGACCTATTTATTGGTAGCTCTTCTTGGTCCTTGTGGATTAGATCAATATCAGATGATCAAGGGTTCCATAACACTGAGGCATTCTTTGATTTCCTCCAAACTTTCAAGGAGTACCTTCAAATTAATTACCAGGGCAAAACCAACATTGTTGTGTTGGATAATGTTGGGCTCCATAAAGTGGATTTGGTTGTTTCTGAGTTCCCCTCATTGACAAAAATAATCACATCTCTAGCCACTGCCTTGATGATTGTCCAATGAGACTCCTCTTCCTCCTGCCCTATTCTCCATTTCTGAATCCAATCAAGGAGGTGTTTGATTGGATCAAGAATAGGGTGAATAAAGGCCTCCCTCAGGACACCAAAGATCTCTTCAATATTCTTAAGGTCAGCCAATTTTCAATGCCACCTGATATTGTTGCAGCTTTTTATAAGCACTCCAAATCCTTCCTCCCAAAGCTCTTGCTTCCAAGCTAATCAGATGCATAGGTGTTCCTGGCTTTAATTATTTTTATTTTTTATTTATTTTGTTTTTAATGGGGCTTGAAAATAATATTTTATGTTATAATTACTTGATGTTAGTTTGCATTTTAGAAGTAACAACTTCAGATGTTAGTTAAATATAACTAAATATATTAGATTCAGATATAAGTATTATTACAATACACCAAATATTTTGTTGACTTTTCAGCTAACAAATAAATAATTAAATAAGATACAATTAGATTAATTTTATAAAAAGTAAATGTGATCCCTTTTTAGCAAAAGGGCTGTTATGTTTTAAAGCCACAAATTAGACCTTATGAGTTATCACATGATCCTTACCAATTCAGTGCCACTATAGCCACACAGCATGAAACCAATTATTTTCATGTATCTCTTACTAGTTATTACTTATGAGGCAGGTTAAGAATAGCAAATCTATTTACCAAATCATACTCAAAGGGAAAACTAATTTGAGTTCTAAACAATCAATTGTTTAAAACATAATTGAGGTAAACAATTCAAGTTGGGTGATTGAGCTCATGTTTGTTTAATTACGTATTATATGAACCAAGAGTTGCTGATTGACTAAATAAATAATTTTTAAATTGTACTTTAATATTAAAAGTGTTCAATTTATTGTAACTATTTCTTTATTGTTATAATATATATGATATTACTATACTAATTTGAAAATCAAAATTAAAAATAAAATTAAATATAAATTGCAAGAGGAGAAAATTTATTAGGGAAATAAAATTGCAAGGGGGATGTGATTATTCCAGGGAATTATACCCCAAAATTTTATTTTCAGCTATTGCATCCAATTGAGACCACATACTCTTCTGTACGTGGTGGATGACTCTTGTGCCAATTGCTAATGGGGTGGTGCTCAGCACTCCAGTGGTGACAGAGCACTTGATAAAAGGCAAGGGGGAGAGAAAATTTCTCAAGAGATTCTTTTCAGAAGGTAAGAAGTAACCATATAGTGAAGCTAACGTGAAAAAATCATATAGGACATGTTCCACAGTCTTGTAGCCTTGTGGAGTCCTTTTCTTCTCTAGTGCAAGTTTGCAGACGTCCATCTGGACTGTGATGTCTTCAAGTTTCTTTAAATTTGATTTTATTATGCAATGTAAGAGGATAGCTAAGTACACCACAATATGTATTCTTTCTGATTTATATAGTTCTGAGAACATGCAAAACTTCTTGTAAGTTGATATGGGCCGGTTTATGTACCTAGTACTTTAAAACTTGAAAAGTGCTCCCTCTGGTGTCCTGCTCAAGTATGCCCCCATGCTTCAGTAAACAAAATTAATAATGGTTTGAATCTATTAACAAGGGTTGTGTCCCCAAATTTATTTTATAGTGACTTGAAAAATTCATAAAATTTTGCTGATTTTAAAAATTCATTTGCTATTTTGACTCAAATTTTCTTTGTATGTGATTCATATATATTCATATTTGAGAATGTGAATCTTCCAATACATTCATAGATGTAATCATCAAAATTAATTTTAAAATTTGATGGGATTTCATTCATTTCTTTAAATTTGATTGTTGCTCCCACTTCATATGATTCTCTCACCCAAGTTGAACAACCCTCAGGTGCTTGATAATGGAAATTTGTTGCTTCCTTGTTTGAATATTGATTTATATTCCTTTGAATTATTTGGTTGATTTCTCTTTGAATTCTTTGAATGACAGGGCTATCAGTTTTTGATAGCCCCCATATACACCATTTGGTGTATATGACGTCACTTTGACAACTTCTTTCCCATTTCTTGATGTAACTAAAGAGAAGGTAAGTAAAAGATAAAGGAACTTACTAATTCTTTCCCCTGCAGCCCCCTCAGCCACAGGCACCCCATTGGCAAACTTCATGAGTGTCAGGTGCTCTTCAATAATATTTCTTGGTTTCATCTTTCTTTGCTTTTTGCAACTCTTTCTTCTCTTTGAGCTCCTTCATTTGATAAAGTTTCCTCTATTATTGAAGCGCTTCTGCCTCTTGATTGTTCTTCATTTCCTTTGGTTGATTATTTTTCCATTTCAACATTTACTTTCCTTCAACTTATATGTTTCCCTTAATTTCTGTTCATTTCATTTGATATTTTATTTTCCTTGATCAGCTTGATCTTTTGATTATTTCCCCTGGCACTTTGCCAGAACTCAAATGAGTTATAACTTAAATCTTTGAAATTTAAACTTGATAAAATTGTTCCCTGTAGATTTAGTAATTTTTCCTTGTGTTCAGCTTGAATAATTGTTCCCATGTTACTTAGGGCAACTTCCTTTGCTTATATTATTGAGTGCATCCATTCCCTAATTGCTTCACTACTATTTCCCTGATATTTCTTTCAAGTTCAACAACCTTTTGAAGGTGTTCTTCTAATTTGTGTACAAGTGAGTATATATTAAACATGTTGTTTGAATTAAATTGCAAATAAAGGTTTTATATCACTACAAATCAACACATAATCAGGAACTTCTAGATAATGAATACATTTTATTAACAATTATTGCAAACATTACAAATAGCTTACAATTATACAAAAAGTAACAGAATATATAATAAAATATACCAAAATTATACTAAACTAGCCATCCAAATTTGTACATGTAGATTAATTTTTTAGTATGTAACATTTTCATTTGAAAAAGCTATCATTTTATTGATATCTCATGTTGAATTGTGAATATTTTGTTCTATGTTAACTTTACTAGGTCTTATTACTAGCCATATTAGTTTCACATTATGTTCATAAATAAATACATATTATTTAATAAAATTAATTGTTAACATGGTATTTTTCATTGTGATTTTATAACTGGACTGTGTCTATATTAGAATGTCACTAACACTTTATACAAATATTGATACAGATTGTATTTTAAAGCTTGTATATTTACCTATTGAGAATGATTATGTAAAATTAAAGTTGTATTTAGTGAGTTATTAATAATGCAATGGATCAATTAATCACTGTTTATGACCATTAATTGGCTGACTTTATCTGCTGTGGCAATTGTGCATTTTCTGAAAATTATACACTTGTATCTAACTGATTGGCTTCCCATCCTATCACACAGGCAATAGGATGAAAAACCAACCAATTAGATACAATTGTGTAATTTTCAGAAAATGCACAATTGCTACAGCAGAGAAGACCAGTCAATTAATGGTCATAAACAGTAATTTATTGATCCATTGTACTATTACTAACTCTCTAAATACAACTTTAATTTTAAATAATCATTATCAATAGGTAAATATACAAGCTGTAAAATACAATCTGTATCAATATTTATAATAATATTTAATTACATCCTAATATAGACACAGTCTAATTATAAAAGCATAGTGAAAAATACCATATTAACAATGAATTTTATTAAACAAGATGCACTGATTTATGCACATAATATCTCCATACCAAGAGTTAACATATAGCTGTAATATTCTAATGAATATTTACATTTGTTGATATTTAATTTATTATTAATAATGAAAATATCCATACAAATATTTATACATTACCATATCAAATGTACAACATTTTAAATAAAGGGAATGTCAATTTTTGGAAAATAATATATTATTAATTATTAATTGAAAGAAATAATATCAATTTTAATTATTGTCACAAAGAAAGGTTTTAATTTACTCATTAAAGAACAAGTAGGGGAGGGAATGGGCAGCATGTATGTTGTCATTGTATGCGCTTGTGAAAGAGACAGCATCAGAGGTAATGGGGAGGGAATGGGTGGTGGTTTGGGAGTCAGGGTTGGAAGGCGGGTGGCTTGGTCTTGATGGGGGAGTCAGAAGGTAGGATTTGTTGAATGGGAAGAGGCAGTAAGAGCTGAATGATTCAATTGCTCAAATTCTTCTTCTGTCACGTATGTGGGCTTGATAAACCAAATAAATGGGCGTGGGGGGAGGCAGGAGACCTTTCTGGACTTATCACTATCACTTGAATAGAATATGACAAGATCTGATAAGTCCTGGACAAATATGGAAGGGGAAAGCTCAGACCCCTTCTCAATTTGGGTGCACAGTTCATTGTAGATGGCAGTCTTTAATCACCTAAGAGCTGAACCAAAATTGTAAAGAAATACATCTGCAAGATGCAAGCCAGCGTGGTTGGTGGGGTAGGACCAACAGGTATAACCTGCAGCCTTAATTTCTTTGGTTGCCCATTCCTGCTTCTCTATCTCCACACTCAGTACAAATGAGTACACAGCTTGTTGAGTAGCCCAATCCTCTAGCATGTCCTTGATCTCTGTCTGGTAGGTGTACCCATCTGCGGTGTTTGATATTGCCAAGTAATAATTGTCACCCAATGGAGAAACTGCCAACAAAACCCCAAAAAATTGATGCAAGATTGAGCTGCACTTGTAGACGTCAGTGTGAGAGAGGGGGGCTAAACTAACTAAGTTTGGCTCCCATCCCGGCAAAACAAACCACCAAGATGCCACCCAGTGGAGGACTGGGACGGCCTCTCAAATGGGAGACCACAAGGAGGACACAGGGAACAACTGAGGAAAATAGGCGTTCAAACCCATCAACATCAGGCCGGTGAGCAACCAAGGGGTGCGGGTGAGAGCAGGAGAGGACACCTTAGGGAACACAAGTGGTACTGGATTGCTCTTAGCCGTGCTGGGGAGGGGAGGCATGGAAGACACATCCCCCTCACAGGCAGGCAAGGTATGATCCACGGTGTTCAAATCCAAGTCATTGCAGGTCAGGCTCTTGACCACAGCCTCTCCAGAAAAGAGAAGACCGTTGGGGAGGTCCCAGAGACTAGAAGGGTCTTTATCCACAAGCCAGGCAGACAAGGAAATTTTCCCCCATAAATCCGGGGAGGTAGACCACAGAAGCAGCAGAAAAGGAGCCAGGGAAAACACAACAAATTTGATAGCTGGGAGTATCATAGGGTTGATCTCCACAAAATTTGGGGTAAGTTGGTAGGTTTTTCAAGAAAAATAGCACTAAAAAATGCCTGGGCAGGGTAACCTTGAAAAAGAAGGCAAAAGGAGCAACAGAGCAGATCTGGGCAGCTTTACAGTGATCTCAAACACCTTGGTGTTTACAGCAAGCAAAAGTGGGTTCTAAAATAATAGTTTTAAATAAAAATTCAAAACAACAATAGAGTTTATAATGAAAATTTATTAAAAATTTCAAGTTCAAACTCTGTTTTTGAAAGCAAAAGCAAAGAACACAACAACTAAGTGTAAAAGCTCTAGTATAAGGTCCCAGAGAAGAAGCCAGATTTGAAACCGGTTGACACAAGGTAAGCTTTAGGACAGCAACTAACACTTGAATCTTTAGGGTGTAGAAACTCCAAACAGGATTTCCAACTGCAATAAACTAAAAATTAAAGTGCAATAGCTCCAAGACTTTAATATTATTGGAAAATAGACAAGCAGGGGACTGAAAGTCCCCTTGCTGTGTTAAAAGGGAATGTATTGCAAGGAAGTAATCACATGACAGTTGCCCCTGGATCCAATTGGCTTAGAGAAAAACTTTGCTGGATAGGCTCAGAGAGACTGGAGAGTTTCACTCTAATTTCTGCGGTCTGATCTGAATAGCTAGAAGAGGTACCAGGCATTTGGGGTTCAACTGAGTTGTCAAGCGTCAATGTGGCGGCCTTTGATTGGCTAGCTCTGATAGTTTTTAAAAATGGGCAATGCCAGGCTAGTAAGTAGTCTAACTTGACCAACGTTTCTTCCCAGGAGGGAGCAACCAAGGGCAAGGGATCTGCGGGGTAAGCTAGCACAAACCTCTCATCAACTGTGTGTGCTAAATCCTCTAAGGAATGAAGGGGTTTAGCTAGCATTTTTGGGCCTTTCTTGGTGCAGCAGGGGAAGATTTTACGATCTAATGCCAGGGGTGGCAGTGAATTTACAGTCAGATTGGATACACTTTTCTCCATAATCTTGGATGCTTGCAGAAATCTTGGCATACAACAAGAAGATAAGTCATTGCACGTCCTAATTGCCCTCCTTTAATAAAATTAATAATGGTTGTATTGTAGGGGATGGTATCCACCAAACTGGGGACATCAAGAGCTTGATTGGTTAATATTCTTGCAGAAACCACATGTCACAGTAAGTTCCATAATGCTGGTAATTATTTGGCCAAGTAGAAAAGCTCAGAAAGCCAGAAAACCTTTAAGAAGCTGACTAATTTAACAGATCTGAATCAAACAGTTGATTGAAAATGGGTTAAAGCTGCTCCAGTTTGCTGTTCAAATCTGATTCCCTCCCGTAGGTTGATGGTGATAAATTGACGTAATTTAAGGGCCATCAGATATGAACTTGTTAATCAGCATGGCCATCAGAAGTTGGTTACTCAAGGGTTCTTTGCAACCTGGACTAGATACTCACTTGACCATGTGGAAGGAATAGGAGTCCAGGATCCAGGTGGTATTGCTTAGTCAATTTTTGATATATATTGAATAGTTTTCACTATTTCAACTTTTAAGAGTTGAGTACTCCCAAAATTTACTCAATAAAAATCACATATTCCCTGGTCTAACTTTACTTTTGAAAATGCATCCTGTAGTTAAGTTATTACACTACATCCCCTATAATCTTATTCTAAGACAGATCATTACTGGAAGATGGGGCCCTGCAGTTGGAACTTTGTTGTTGGCACCTCCCAATGTTAATTCAATGCCTGTCAATCTTGGAGCTTTTTCTACTCCCATCAAAGCTGAAACTCATGTGTATCTCAATGTCCTGAATTTTACGCTGAAGACACTCTGATTTTATTACAGGCCATCTATCTAGGGCTTTTCTGGTTGGGGTTAATTATTTTACTTAACCCTAGTATCTCATTTTGAAATTTCATAAAACAGTATCTGAAGCTGCATTGGTGGTGAATCCTTAACTCTATGTGGATTTGGTGGGTGATTCCCCACCACCTGGAGAAAGCTTTCTATTATCCCGTGATTTATGTCACACCACAACTCTGTGCATCCACAAATTGACTGTTCTCTTATTTGTGAAAATTCCATGGAGTCCCAGTTGGAGACACACCTGGACCAGGGGCATCTGGGGGTCATGTTCCATGATGGTTATCATAAGGAGATGAGCTTTTTCACCATTGGTTGAAGTACAGGCACCAGTTGGGGTATTTTTGGGAGGGGGCCACAGTTGGTGTGGGCTTGCAGGGTTGCAGTCATAGTGGACTTTGCAAAACCCATTGTAGCCGCAATTTCCCCAAGAGACATAAGCATCCCTTGTTTTTTTACCATTTCAGGAAAAATCTCTGGGGTAATTAGCTTTCTTCTGCATCTTGAAGGATGATTGGCTGGAGATGGGGTGTGTCTGTCTTGTGAACCAGACAGTGCCATCTGATTGGCTGCTTCTGGATTCTGGCTTACTTGGGTGGCCCTTGGCTCAAGAGGCTGGTTCCAGATGCCATTGTTAATATGTGATTTGGGTTAGCAGCTGCCTGTGCATGATGGGCGAACAGGGCCATGCTTGAGGAAGCAGGAGAAAGAACACACTCCTGGGTAGTGCTTGGGGAGGGACCTGCAGGTTGGGAATGACCATAGACAGAGGCATCACTATTAGAAGACCCAGAGTAGCCCTGCATAATTATGTCAAGGCCAGGGAACAGCTTGTTTACTTGGTTGTTATTGAAATAAGACATAATAAAAATTTTATTATAATTTTAAACTCAAGAAGAGATGTGTATATTTTAGTCAATTTTATTGTTATATATGTTAATTTTGTGAATATTATGATCTAAATTTTAGCCGTCCTAAAATGGAATAGGGTGATTTTCAATAATTTCTATGATTCCTAAAAGAATCAGCACAAATCCACTCTATATCCTTTAACATCCTTTTTGAGACACCCATAAATTATATTTATTTCAAATTCCTCGCAATTATGATTTGAACTTGGTTCTTGGATTTGATGATCCCGCAATTTCAGATTTGTTAATTTTTACATGATGTCTATGATTTGTTTGACATACAGGAAATCTCAAATTGTACATTAGAACCCTGCATTTCTGATTCATGTATCCCAAATTTGTTTGCTGTATTTTGTCTTTTGTTATTTGATTTATCTGCTCAAGGGATACAAAATTTACCAATTTAAATCAATCAAAAAAGTCAAATTAAATGGTTGATTTTATTAAATAAATTAATTTTTAATCAGCTGAGTTGCCTGCAAAAGTGTTTTGAAATTTGGACCAAGGATTTGAAAGTCCTGCATCTTTATGGTTGGGTTCTGAATTTACATACCTCTAATTCTTCTTGGATCCCTGCCTCTTCTGATAGCCTTTACCTAGTCCTTATTCTCCTTCTTGCTGCTGCTCAAAACAACTGTCTTCCCCTATCCTGCTAGTCTTCATCAGTCAATACCTCAGACTCTGGCAGTAAGTCTCCACAAATAGAATCAACTTATACTTGAACCCATCAGTGACCTACACCTTTTGACCATCAGTAACAGACACTCTCCATGCCTTGCCACTGTTTTCACTCACTCAAGTGGTTATTTTGAGCTTTCAAATGCAAAGTAACCAACTTCACTTCCCATAAACCTCTAAATTACTAAGTTCTGCAGCTTCTTCCCCAGGAAGCCACCTCAATAATGGCTTTAGACATAACTATGCTTGTCTATTAATTTCCAGATTTTCTTAAAGCTACCAGGAAGACATAGAAAAGTAAACCTTACCCAAATCCTTGGTAAAGTTATCTAACTGCAAACCCCCTGCAGTTGGTCCTAAGATCTCAGAGCTCCTCAAGTGCATCCCCTTCAAGCTAGCCAGGACTTTACTACCATCTACCACACAAACCAAAGGCCCCCTTGCTCTCCTTTCCTGGCTTGAATCCCTCACCTCTCTTGGTCACAACCTACATACATTAACAAACTAACCAACATTTACCTGTTTCTAGACATTTAATCTTTATTGTGGCTAGATCAGCCCTTGCTTGTAAAAATGCTTCCATGTGGATTTTCACACCCCCTTTCCACCAACAAGCTCCCCCTCTCACTCACGCCACCAGAGAAAACCCCTCCTCTGCTGAGAAGGATGAGTCTTCCCAGGCTGCTGAGCAGCTAGCTCATGCGCGCTCACTTGGGCCAAAGGTTATTGTAATGGACTCTAAGCTGGTTAGTTCAGAGCCTTTGAGGCCACCTTTATTGGGGACACTCAGGGCTGCTTCTTCCACTTTAGGCAGGCCCTCATCAAGCATTTCAAGAGCAAGAAGGAGCTCTTCAACAAGTAACTTAACAATGGTAAAGAGAAGTGCTGCTTTGCCATGACTCAGCTTGCTGCCTTGGCTTTTGTGCGGCCTGAGGTCAACTGTGGTAAGTTTGACTCCCTTAAACTTGACTCCCTGGTACTTGACAAAGTGTCAAGTACCAGGGAGTTGAGTGCTGCATATGTGAATCTATTAGTATTTTTGGCTTAACCAATTTTAAGCTAATTTTCACTAGTAATTTAGGGGTTCAAACCAAAAACCAAGGTTAAATTTACTCAAAATCAACTCTGTTTAATAAATTGGTTAGCTAAAATACCAATTTAAGGGGAAATTTATAAGTAAATTTACTAATAGAAATGAAAAAACCTGTTCTCAACACTCTAAACCCAAAACTGACTAGTTTGACACTTTTTAAGCCAAATTTTAATTTTATTAATAAAATACTTATGCACTTATATAAAAACTGTTATTTACTATTATATTTTTATTATTAGTGTCCATAGTTGTTGATTAGGCTCCCAAGCACCACTATACTGTATTTAGTGGTACAGATATTAATCAAATACCCCACTTGTTTTACATTATGTCATTCCCAGGTTTTTGGATTAAGTGGTGCCACATAAATTAAGCCCAATTTATTAAGAGATTTCATATGTAATTTATAAAAAACTGAAACTCGACACTTTCTTTGTTTGACTCTATCCACTTGACACCTGATTGGTTTTGGATTTAACTAATCAAAAGCTCAGAATTAAGGCTAAATTAATATGTGACGCACTATGAGCGCCACTTGACACTCACCCACTCAACACTTTAACCTGGGGATTAGTACAGAGAGCTTCTTAACGTTTTAACCAACACTATGGTAAATAATTCACTCCCAGCTCCTCCCAGCATAACTTAAACACTAATAAACACATTCCCATTCATTTACTTGTTTAACTTATTTTGTATTTTTTATTTTTGAGCATACAAAACTGCCTTACTTTTGGGTTAACTTTCAAACCTGGTTTAAATTTAAGCAAGTTTTATATGTAAAAAACATAGTAAATTTGATGTTTCTGCTCGACTCTGGCATACTTGACAGTGAAAATTCAGCTTTTTCTGGCTGTTTGACAGTGCCAAACTCAACACTTTACTATGTTTTGAATTTTCAACTCCCAATAAAAAAATTCCACATAATAATTTTTTTGCTATTATAATCTACTACTTTTTCTGCTGCTCTCCATATAATTTTCATATATTTTTTGATTTTCAATTAAACTTTTACATTGATTTAACACTAAGATGTTATGCTGAACCTAACATCTTTTATGCTTTATCATAAATTCACTTATTTTCTATGTTTTAACCTTTATATCTACACTTTGAGTTTTTATTTTGCTTCTATTTACTTTTTTATGTTTTTTTATAAATAAAACTTTATTTGCATACTTTTCATTCAACTTTTGCTTTGCTTTACCTCTTTGTGTTTTCAATATCTTCTTAATCATTTTATTTACAATGCTAAACTTTTTTTAGACAAAATCAAGCAAGAACAGCCAGCAGCCTAAGCGCCAAGCCTCCAAAGGCTCCAAAGAAACTGCCTCCACCCCCAAGCGTGCCAAGAAGCCTGCAAAGGCAAAGTCTCCAACCCCATCTCCTCCCACTCCTCCACCCTCCACCCTCATCTTCTACATCCCCTTCACCTTCCCCCTAAAAATCCTCCCCCAATAAATCTGATGGTGATCTTACCAACCACTCATTTTATCACTCAGAGGCCGACTCCAAGCCTACCAAGGAGCGCCAGACCAAGAAGGCAAAGGCTGCCAAGGGGCCCACCTCTTCTTCTGGTAAGAAAAAGGAGGCATCCAAGCAGGCCTCAGAGAATCCTTCCCCTCCCCCTCCCAATGGCTCTTCCCCTCCTTCTTCATCTGACCCCCAAGATGAGCCAGAGGATTACTCCAAGAAGTTTAAAGCTTCTGGTCATGTGGCTTGGGATCCACTGGCCATCCACAACATTTGCAACGTGGACCGAGAGTTTAAAGTTCCCAAGCGCTTCCCCCAGTACTTTCTGATCATGTCCGTAAAGGGCAGCCCTGGTTATGCTGCCAACAATTATATCTTTAATTGCAACAACCAAAAGCGGCAGACCAAAAGCAAGCACTTCATCTGCGAGGATAAGACTTGTGGGGCCCGGTTGAACACCAAGGGCTGGGAGCAAGTAACATTGGAGAAGGGGGAGCACACTTGTGAGCCCCCCAATCATCTAATCACTTGGATGTTAAAGTGGTACCTTGTGCAAGTAATACCCACATCCTCTCATCTTTGCGCATCAGATCTGGTCATCAAGGCCCTCCAACATCTCAAACCCAACAATCTCAAGTTGGTACCAACACAGGAGCAGTTGTTCAAATTCATCATCAATAAGTGTATTGCTGCAAATCCCCCTTCACCCAAGGCTTCTGATGTCCTCTCTGAGCTCACGCTCACTCATGAGCTTAAGCAGCTTCCTAGTGGGGAGCGCTTCCTGCTTCATGATGACGGGCCTGCAGTCAAGGACCGTATAATCTGCTACTCAACTCAGCAGAACCTGATGGAGTTGAAAAGGGCGTCAACCTGGATAGTTGATGGTACTTTTGCCACTTGCCCCCAGATGTTCAAGCAGCTCTGGATGATTCATGCCCAGATTGACATCTGGGTGATTCCACTTGTGTTCTTCCTTCTTCCCAGGGCCACTGAGGCCATCTATACCCGCGTGTTCTCCATCCTCTGCCAAGAAATTGCCCTTCTTCCTCCCACTAATGATGATGAATCCAAGAAGACTCCCCCCTCACCCGCGCCAACCCACCTGCCTCTGACAAGGACCAGGCCACTCTGGACTCGGAGGAAAAGGCAAGGCTAAGAGCTCTTGGGCCTCATGTATGCATTTTGGACTTTGAGCCTGCTCAGTTCAATGCATTTGAGCAGCTGTTTAGCAGGGAGGTGCAGGGGTGCCACTTCCACTTCCGCCAAGCAGTTGCTTGTAACGTGCAGGCCCACACCAAGCTTAGTAGGTTGAGCCGGAGGGATACTTTGGACACCTGAAGATTTGTGCTGGCACAATTTAGTGCCTTGGCTTTTTTAAAGCCAGAGCACACTGCACAGGGGTTTGAGGTGCTCTCAAAGGATCCCTACATAGTGAAGCACCCAGAGTTCAAGCCTTTCCTTGAGTACTTTGAGCCCCAGTGGATTGGGAAGGCCGTCACGCAGAGGCAAGGCAAGGCCTGTGCCAAGGCCAGCTGGAATGTGTACCGGGTGGCAGTGAATGGTGAGCTCAAGACCACCTCAACACTAGAGGCTTACCACAAACTCCTCAAGGCCAACTTTGTGCACCATCCAAAATTCAATAAGTTATTTTCCCTCTTGCAGCACAAGCAGGAGAAAACCATCTCCAAGCTGCGTGATCTCTCCAACTGCGCCCCCCCACCAAGCCAACAACCTGCTGTACCCTCTTCACCAAGGCCATCCAGGGTGCGGCCAAGCACAAATACAAGGCCTCTGAGCTTAAGCAGCAGCTTGAGCTTATTGTCACTTCTCTCCTGGAAGGGGCCAAGATGAAACAGGGAAATAATGACGAGGAATAAACTTGCTTGCTTGCTTGGTTATATGATTTTTACTTTTAACTTTTTAACTTTAGTTTTTATGTATTAGCTTTGATCATTTAGTTTTTAGATTTAATTTTAAGTTTTTTTAACTTAATTAGATAGCAGTAATTGTTCTATGTATACATGGTAAGTTTGAGATGAATATTTATAGTTGGAAGTAAGTGAAATATCTTAATTTTTGTTAATTTCCAAATAAAACATATGATATTCACAGTTGTGCTTATATGAACTATATCAAATAAATATTAATATTTCTTTATATTTTGAATGAAGTATATTGTTGTGTTTATCTTTATTTTTGTTTCATTGGAATTTATAAATTTTTATGGTAATAAAAAATATTTTTATCATGAAGAGTGTAAATTATATAGTAAAATGAGAAATAATTGCTTATTTCTCCTCATTCTCATTAGTTAAGATACACTTTTTATTGCATTTTTTAGCTTTCTGGAGCACTTTAGTATACCATAGCTGTATAGTTTAATTTTTTATATTAAGAGTTTTCAGTACATCAAGATCTGTTAATTAAAAAAGTGTCAATTTCCAGTTGTCAATCAGGGCAAAAGCTGAATTCTCACTTTACTATAGTGTCAAGTTCAAGGGAGTCAATTTTAAGGGAGTCAATCACCAGGGAGTCAATTTTAAGGGAGTTGAACTTACCACAGTTGCCGGCCTGAGCATACTGGGCTTGGCTTTGAGGCCATACAGGAGGACAATTATGTCAAAAAACACTCCACTGTCTTCAAGAGTTACCTTGAGTGCTTTGAGCAGCAATGGGTTGGCAAGAAAGTGACTGCCAGTAAAGGAAATAGGGTGGCCCCTGCACCCTGGAGCTGCCAGAGCACTTGTCTCAAGGGGGAGATGAAGACCACCTCCAGCCTGGAGGTTTGGCACAACCACCTGAAGACAAAGTTTGAGGCCAACCCAAGTTCAACAAGTTCTTCCTTAAGCTGCAGGAGGAGCAAGCTAGGAATATCTCAAAGTTCTGGGACCTGTCCAACAGAGTTGCCCCCAAGAAGAAGAGGGAGGACTAGGTGGTACAGAAAGTGATCAAGAAGAAGTAAAAGGCAGGGGAGATTGAGAAGTACCTCAAAGAGGAGGCTACTGCCCTTGCTGATGGCTTCAATTAGCCAAATAAACCCTGCTTTTTTGCCTTTATATATTTTACTTTCAAGGTCTTGATTTCTTGATTTATTTGAATAGTACTCATACTTTTAGATATAAATGGTAAGCTTCAGGTTCAGTTTCAATATGGCTCAATATGAAATATCTTATATTTTGTAATGTGTCTGTAAAGTATGAAGTAACTTCAGTTATGCCTGTATAGAGGAAAATCAATAAATATTTTTGGTATCTCAATTTCTGTATAGCTCATAATATTTTATTTTCCTTTATTTACATAAACTGAAACTTTAAATATCTTGGGGCCAAAAAAAATACTTCTATAGTAAAGAGCATAATTTGCTTATCAAAATAAAAGAAGCTTGCTTAAATCTCCTTATTCTGATCACTTATGGAGGTTTTATTGCATTTTTGAACTTGCTGGAGTTATTTTTATATAATATAGCAGTGTTAATTTTTTATATTAAAAATTTTGGGGGCAAGTCTAGCGTCAATTAAATAAGTGTTGACATTAGAAGGCACCATTATTAAACCCAAATTTGCACTTTACTAAAGCATTGGCATGGTCACTGCCAACATGGCCACTGCTGCCATTTCAGCTATTGCCAGATTAGTAGAGTGGTGGTTCAATTTCTGGGTGCTGGAGTGAGATTCTTCTTCCCTTGTCAGGTTGATGGGGGAAGAGAATACCTTTTCTGGACTACAGAGCATGACAGAAGGCTTGCATGAGCCTTTTGAGACTTGTTCAACTCTTTGTATTTAGGGTCAAAATCAGAATACCTTGGGGCTATTTTCAAGCTGCTCAGAAACCTTGAGTGTAACAGCCAACAGTGAAGATAAATTCATCCATTTTTCACATTTCAGAGGCTTAAGCTACCCCAATGGTGGTGCATTTACACTCATATATGATGGATCTGAGAGGGTTGGTAAAGTTTGGTTAATATTTGGCCCCTTAACTTGACCTTGTTTTTAAAGGTTGGGTAAATATTTGATAATTTCAGGCTAAGCCCTGTCATTGCAAGAGCTGGCTGAGTTTAGTTGATTGGACCTATCTGGATTTTGTGCTCTCTAAGTGACAAGTTTCCTTGATGAGCTGTTGCCAAATGTCAGATTGGGATCCCAGATAGCAGATTTCTGGGAATGGTTTACAAGCGGGATCATACTGAGTATAGCAAGAACGACACCAGATCTGTAAGTATTTTTGTGTGGTGCAGGGGTGTTGGATGTTGCCAGAAGTGGGGCCTACTACACTGGTAGATCCAGAGTTATTGTATATGATTTGTTGAATAAAGGGAAAGTTACATTATCCTTGTTAATAGTGAATATAAATGAAATTTTTTATTGAATTATAAGCTGAATAGGAGGAGAGTATAGCTTAGTTAATTATATTTTTATTTATGTTCAACTTGGCAATTATTAGGCATCTAGTTATTGCTTGCCCTGAAATAGAGTTGTGCAGAATATCAGCAACTCTAACTTCTCCCAAAATAGTTGGTGTGGATCTATACTGCAATGTTTAAATTGCTTATTAGGATGCAATAAAACTGAAGCTCTTAGTATTGTCTTCATCTCTGATTTGAAATTTGGCTATTGGTTGGTGACAATCATAAGGAAACTGAATTGACGGTTATTTCATACTGTTCAAAGATCCATAGTTTTAGAGGAATTACAGTTGCACATTGGGATTGTGCACCTTCAACACATAGATCCCTCCTTCTCTTAACAATATCTATCTGATACCAGTAGAATACTTTTAAATTGGGATTTGTAGCTTGCAGATCTTCATTGTTTAGAAAATAGTAAACTTAAGAGCAGTATCTTTTATTAAAATATAGTCTGGTTAACATAATGAAATGGTTGCAATTCATATTGAAACTCGTTAGATTTAAGAATCATATACTTATTAAGCAGGGGGTACTTTTTCAGTAAGTAAGCTGATATTAAAATTTCTTATTTGATTAGTCAAACTGGTTGCGTTTATTGAGATAGTTCCTTTGGAATAGTATTTGTAAAGCTTTTTGGTAGAAATCCTTGGTAAACAATAACTGGAGGTGGTTTGTTCTGGTCTTTTGATTCTGGTTTATAAAAAAGCATTGATATTCTTTCTTTTAAGATGTATCTTTAAGGTAAATATACCAACATAAGGTTGGTATAAGCCTTTTGTTTAGGGCAGAAATGTTATATGTCTATTATCTTTCTACTGACTTATTTCCCTCTCATATAAAAAAGTTAAATATTTTATTAAAGTTGATACTTTTGTCTGTATTTTATAAATATCCATGGTTTTAAAGTATAGCCTTTGTAGACTCAAATTTCAATGGCTTGATCATAGAAAACCAAACTATACAACCAGGTTTTAAAATTAATGTATTACATTTCTCTATAAGAGTTGAAATTTTATAATTGAGGAAACTTATAGGTAAATAAAAACATGGAAAAGTAGTGTGTTTTTATTTACGTCACTCAAAGTAGCCCAGTGTGGATGTAGGTTGTGCTTGTATTTTAACCACTAACTCTTTTTGGGGCCTACAAGAGATTCAAATATGATGACTTATTTATTTAGTAGAATGTTTTTATTTTGAAAATAAAATGTAGTTTAAATGGAGCTTTTGAATAGCAGCTCGGAGTTTCAGTAGACCAGCGGAATAATACGTAGTGAATAAAAGAAGAGGTGGATTGGGTTTCTGGAATAGCCCTTTAAACTTGAAATAAGTTCAGGATTGGAGGCGACAAAGGTTCGCTGGGTAGTTTGAAGCAGCCAAGATTGAATTATTACCCTTTGCATACATAAATAACGTCTAGATTATAATATCCTTGCCATATTCACATACCTTCTTTGAAAATGGGAAAGCCTCTCAGAGGACAAGCACATTTCGCCTTCACAAATTCTGAAGTCGACTCTCCCTGCTTGGATCTGTACTGTCCCTTCAAGTTTGATGGACGACAGATGGACCCTTACACCAAAATGCCTCGCCACATTTATGTGGAATGCCAGGAAGAATGGAGGATGCTTCACTTCCTTGCCTTGCGTGAAATATCCAACAAATCTCTTTCCTTCCCCTACTTCAACTTCACTGAGGAGAATAACCACATGAGCACAGTAGAGAGAGTATCACATTATCTCCATTATACTTGCACAGAACACAGTCCCACAAAGAACCTCCTAATCTCATTGACCGCAAACCCTAGACTATCCATTCAAGCCTACGCCAACCACTTCCTAATGTTGGTAAAACACAAGGATCCTGAATTCAACCACTTCATTTCAACCATCCTTCCCTACTTCGGCACAATAAGCAAGGTCCACATGGTCAAGTATATCTGCTGGCCACTCTGGGCCAGCTACAAGCTCCCTAGCCTTTCTGGAAACTGGCACTGGTACCAGAACATCAGATACAAACTGTAACCTCTACACAAGCAATAGCATTGCAGCCATGTAACAACTAGAATTTTCTGAAATCCAACACAATTACTATCTAACCAAATTTATACATTCACAACTGAAGTGCCAATTAAAATGATACTTTCAATCCAGGCTAGTGCTTCTCAATTGAAAATTTAATTATCTTATATAAAAGTTTTTTATGACCCCAGTTCCACAGAGACTAATTTTAAGCGGGGATATTTCAACTCTTCTTTACTCAAATGTGATTTTAAATCAGGTACCTGATTAGATCAGGGCATAGGGTAATATTAACTGATATGCACCAGGATCTACTAACCATCTCCACACCCTGTAAGTTGATAAGCTAACTTGATTTTGGAAGACTGATGGTGCTAGGTATAGTAATAGACCCAAATTCCATATGTAGATGTTTCCTTTCCCCAATGTGACATTTTACAAGATGTAATAGAACTGAGGCAACCATTTCAGGTATGGTGTGGTGCAGGTCACCTGTTTAAAATTGTGGATTTGGAGTCCCCTATCATATTTGAGATACTTCCCTACTGTGATAAAACAAGGGGAATCACCGCCCAATTTGGGAACTATACACTAATAAGCAGCCCAGTGATGCATCTGCAGCTAGCTGAAGATGCTCCAATTAGTGTCTCATCAGCAAGAAAAAAGGCAAAAAAATCAGTGACCCATTGGTGAATGTTTCAATCCTTTTTTCTATGTAAAAGCCACCCCAAATTTTAGCTCCAGCCTAGACCGCAATCTAAACCCCCAGAGCGCATATTCCCAAAAGAAAGCCCTAATCTTGCATGCAACCACCTTACCCAAGGTATGTGCCCAGTTGTTCCCACCCTATCCAACCTAAATCTTTTCCTCTTGAATATTCTCATGATGGTTTCACCATCCCAAGATATCTCTAATTGCACCAGGCTCTAGTAGTCAGCATGACCCGCCTGTATTTTTCTTTACGCTGCCCCACTATAAAAAGCCTTATGCCTACCCCATGATGATACCAATTAACATAGCACCTGATCTATATATCTTAGAATGCTTGCAGAGCTTGAAAGAGAGTTCTGTTGAGTAATCAGATAAAATATATGTTTTTTCACTTGCTTGCTGCATTGCCTTTTCCCCTCCTGCCTTGGATCCCTTGATCACCAAATATGGTAAATTAAAGTGCACTGAAGCATCCTGAAGAATGTCTTGTCTGTATCTGCTCAACTATTATCTCACTAGTCTGATTAAAATCAGACATTTACAGGGCAGATCAATCACATTCACGGTTTATCTGGCTATCTATGAACAGGGGCCCAAGTATAAACCAGCCAATGTATGCTACTGTTAATGGATAAGAGCCTTGATGCCATCTAGGGGAACTCTAGAAACCTTGTTGCAGAGCTCCTGCTCCTGGGTGGTGGCCCTAGGGTGTCCTAGGCCAATTCCAGGGGCTGGCTGGGTTAGGGCGCCCTTCTTTAAGTGGTAGTGTTCCCCTTCCAGCGCTTTGTATCTTTCTTGAAGCCCTAAAAGCTCCTTCAAAACCTCCCCTATTAGCATCCTAGCATCTGCTCCATGAACCATCACATCTGCCCAAGTCAGTCTTTCAAGGGGTGTATAGCTGTTGTAACAGGATCCCAAACTCCTTTCCTAGGAATTCCTTTCCTCTTGAGGTCAATGGGAGCCTCTTTATATCCCAGTCTGGTCATCACTGGGGCTCAACTCCTGGAGAACCTTCTGCACTGCTGCCTATACTGTTCTCCTTGCCTGATGTTAGGGTAGAAGATATGGGTAAGGGATCCATACTCCCAACACTTTAAAGCTGGATAGGGGCTGTACAAACCTTTATTAGCAAGAGGAGGATACCTTAGTGCCCCTCTGAAAAAATGCAGCCCTTTTCAGATTTCTGGGGGCAATGACTACTCAAGGAGTCACCAGAACCTTCTTTTATGCTTAGGGGAAAGGATATGAAAGTTTGAACCCCAAGCTTGTGTTCAAACTCAATATCTGTTAAAGGAACCCTACCTGGTCACTTTCTCTCTTCATTCAACAGCTCCTATAAAGCTTCCCCTTGTCTTGGGCTAGATCCCCTTTAGGCTGGCTCAATCAAAAGATTAATCTATCTGAACCCTTGAGTTCCTACAATGAAATAAGTTTAAAAACTTATTGCAACTGATCCGTTGCATTCTCCTGCTCTTTTCTGACAACTTTGTCAAGCTTTAGGGTATTTAACTGATAAAAGATCATGGGTAAAATAAGCTTCAAACTCAACCTTCACATTAATGTTCTCCACCTTCAAACATTGAAAGGGCTTTGCTTCACAGCTTTCCAGAATGTTGTGAATGCCGCCATTCACTGTGGTTTGATTTTGCCTTTGATGGGTTATTTTGAGGACAAATATATCTCTTTTGATTTTGCCCTTTGAAATGAGTCTGGCTCCAAATTGGGAAATTCAATTGTTCAGTTTCCTGATTCTGTGCAACTCACTTGCCCCACTCATGCTGGTGGCAAGCAGTCCTAATGTGCATGTACTGTTTTGTGGTAAAGCTACACAGTATATATTCCATTTCAATTTTACCAATAAAAATTAAGTTCTATTCACATTTTTGTCTTTGTGTCTGCACGTACTTCAGCGCCTCTCTAGCCATGTCTAGCAGATATCATTCAATCAGGGCCACAAGGTAAATACATAGCCTTCCCTGCCATTCTAACCAAGACTTAGTACAAATCCAATCCTAAGGTTAGGATCCCCCATTGTGTATCTGTGCTGCGCCTCAGGTCACAACAAAAATGGTACTCACTACAGGGGCTGTAAGCCCCTTGGTTACCCCTTTTGCATCCATGTTTTCAGGTCCTTTGCCTCCACCTATACAAGAGCCAACTTCATCTGAAATTACTAGCCCTCCTATTGAGGAAGATATTGCCAACCCACCTATTATCCCTACTGTACTGAACCTTGGAAATGGTCCCTGCCTAGTTGCTTACCCCATGGGTACCCCTGACTTAGAACAAGTCATGGCAGTAGCCCTTGAGATAGCCCGTGAAGGAGCCATCCCTTGCCTTCAGCTGAAGTTCAGTCAAGTGGAATACTATGAATTGATTGTGGCTCCTCAAATTCCACAGCATCTCCTCTCAGTGGCTGGCTCTGTTGAGCACCTATTGTCATCCTTTGCCTAACTCACCTTAGCCCACCATCAAATGGTGTTAGGGCTCCAAGCTCAGGAGATTTTGTCCCTACAAGCAGCTGTCACAAACCACTGGGATCAATTTTCTGCCTATCAAAAATGTATCCACTCCCTGTTTTTCTTTGTGTCAGACAATCAGCGTGACTCTGTCACTTCTCAAGCCTACTTGGTCAATTCCATGAGCAAGTGCGCCAGTCTATCCCTGAAGACGTTAGGGATTGTCTACATGAGTTCCACCAGCTAGAACAACCCTGGTGAACCCAAGTAGATTCCACCCTGAACACCTACATTACCAATTTTGAACGACTTGTGCAACTGCTCAATGAGTTCAGTTCTTACTCCTTCAACCAACTACAACAAGTGGCAGACCTTGCTGCTAGGGGCCTCTGCAAGCTCAGTGAAGAACTTGATCAAGAAAGGGCCATCACTGTTGCTGCCATTGCCAAACTCCAGACTCAAGTAAATGAACTGTCTATACCCAAACCAGATGCCCCGCCTTCTCCTCCATCTGATGATTTGGCAGATAGAGAGCAGAGACTATGGGTTGTCATTCAAGAGTTAAGAGCATCCACCCGCTGTCAGGATTGCCCTACTAAAGCCCCTCAGCCTGACCCTCAAGTGCTTGCCCTGACAACTCAAGTCGCTGAATTACAACAAGAGGTTGCTACCTTGCATGAGATGATGGCATCTGCTGTTAGTCCAACTGGGGTTACTGATGAAGATGGCTGTTGCCCTGGATTGTCAGGAGCTCCCTTCATCAACTGTGCTAGAAAATTGATAGCTCTAGCTAATGAGGTGGACCATTTGAAACAAGACCACTCTGACCTTGATAAAGACGTATAAGAAATGAGTGAGCTAATTGATTTGGTGAATGACAGGTTTGCTCCTTTCTTTTCAGTGGGTCCGTCTCTTACCTCCTGGATGGCTGAACTTTCCCTGGTAGTAACAGCACAGGGTCAGCGCCTAGACATTAATGAGCGACAAACCACCTTATCTAATAATAAAAGTGCCCACACTGCTGAGACCTTGACTACTCTTGAGGAAAGTGTTTTTCAGCTGTGGGACAGACAGTCCCCCACTGAATCCAAAGCAGAATTCTCCCCACACATAAATGCACTTGATAGCAACAATGGTGGCCCTACTCCAGAAGCACACTTCAAACTCACCTTTAAGCAAGTCTTTGACCCCAAAACTTCTACTATTGCAGCTTTCCTAACTATCTACAAAACTGATATGAGAAGGGCCTCTGATGAGGTTAAGAAGGAACACATTCTAACTTGCCTTCACCCAACCTGCCAGGAGGTAGTAGTGCCTGAGTTACCCATCATTGATACTTGGAAAGAAATGAAGCAGCTTCTAATCAAAAAATTTGGTGGTGTCCTTAGTTTAGAAGTGAATAAGGACGCTTTCATGCACATTGCCTTCAAACCTAAGGATACTCTAGCTGAATTTGTGGATAGATTCTACATGGAAGAACAACAATTGATAACTAGCAGACAATTAACAGCTCACAAAGCCTACATGGCTTATGCTCAAGCCCTCAAGGTTAACCAGCTTCTGTGCCTTCACTTCAAAGCCCATAAAGCTATACTTTTCTCTATGAAGAGCATAAAGACACTTTTGCAGGATATGCACCTTACCCATTCTGGAGTGGTTGTGCGGGAGAATTGTGCTGCCTCTAATTCTGGTTTATCTTCCTGTGGCCCACATATCCTCACCATGAACTCACAAAATCCTCCTTGGAGCCAAGGTTGCCATAGCTGTGGCCAGATAGGTCACCATTCTTGAGTCTGCACCAACCCTTGGGTTGAAGGAGCTGATCCCAAGGAACAGGCGGGAAAAGAACAGTCAACCTAGAGGCAGAGATGCTCTTGGTTGACAATTCTTCCCTGTCTTCTTCAATACCCCCCTCCATTGCTGACTCTGAGCCTGCTGACACTGGAGCTCCTCCCATTCTGTTGCTTTTCCACAACATATCTGACAACTCTTATATGGATGACTAAGATGTGGAAGATCCCAACACCTATGGGTATTCAGTTCTTGCCGTCCATGAAACTATTGTGGTCCCTTATAAGTTAGGTTCTGGGAAATCTACAACAATAGCCAAGCTGCTGCCTGAAGCCAAGGAGGTTGTCTCTTGCCCATACCTCACTCAAGCCAAGAGATCTCCTGTGCTTGTCAAATCTTCTGAGAAAGCTGCTGAGGTTACTGACGCTGTATTCAAAAATGTCTCAGTCTTGCTTCCTCTCCAGATGGTCTATAAGGAATTACCAGGCTTAAGATTCATGATCAAAAAGTGGGACAAAGAACTGGCAGAAGCCCAAGACATCTGGCTGTCCTCCCTCCCTTTGGTTGTACTATCACTTGTGTGGAAATATCCATCCAAAAGGTAAAAACCAAGGCCATCTTAGACAAGGGGTCTCCTGTTAATGTTGTCTCCTCAAAGCTTGTCAAGAAGCTCAAAATTTCCCCCAACCTTAAATATCATCAGTCATATGGCACATCTTGACTATCCATGACTTGGGCTATAGGAGCTTATTCTGCTCTTCCCATGCAGGTTGGCAAGCTACTCTTGGATGCACCTGCTGTTGTCTTGGAGAATGAGAGTTATGACCTCCTAGTTGGCACTAAATTCTTTAGGGAATACAATGGGATCATCAACTTGAAGGATGGTTACCTCTCTATCCTAGGGTAAAAAGTCCATCTGATCTTCAAAGATCCTGTTTAAGTCTCAGGGAAGCGCCTCAAGACGTGTGCCTTAGAGTTTCCCACTGGTATTTTCACCCTAAAATATTGTACACATTCATCCAACATGAAGTGTCCTCCTATGGCTTGCCCTGCGTCTGAAGGGATTCCTCTCTTGGCCACTTCTGCTGTAATTATTCCCCCTGGGTCTCAAGCTATCCTATACTCCCAAATATCATATGAGCTACCTGAGTGTACGTTTCTAGAGTTATACTCTCCTCCCTCACTAGGAAGCAACAAACCCTACCTATGCCCGGTAATCTTGGATGTCTTTTATAAAGACCCCGTTCAATTTCTGGCTGCCAACTTAACCGCTCTCCCCATACAAGTGCCTAGAGGGCAGGTTGTTGGCTATGGCAAGTTGTTAAATGCTCCTGATGTCCTATTGCTACATCCCTTTGGCACAATTCAGGATTTCAATTTACCTGAAGACAAGCCCCAAGTCCTGTCCTTGTTCACTGCTCAAGATTTCCTGCAACTATCCCCAGTACAACAGAAGGAGGTGCTTGATTTTCTGTATCAATTTTCAGATATCTTTGCTAAAGATAGCACTGACTACAGCCTAGCCAAAGGCGTCATTCACCAGATTGATACTAGTGACGCTCCCCCCTTCTGTGCTAAACCTTATTACTGCAGTTGTGTGAAAGACGCTCAAGTGTCTAAAGAGCTCAAGCAACTATTAGACACTGGGCTATTGGCTCTTTCACAAAGTCCATGAGCCTCCCCCTTGCTTATACTAAAGAAGAAGGATAGAGGTTATTGTATTGTGATTGTCAAAACAGCAGGCTCAACTCGCTAGCAAGGTTCCAACCAAGCGGGTTTGTGACCCGCAATCTGATTGCCCAGCCACTCAAAGCCAGACTAGGAAGTCAACTTAAATTGCCAAATTCAACAACATGAACAAATGATAATCCCTTATGGTGGATACCTCGTTTTGGCGCTTGACTCATTACCAGGATCAAGCCACCCCCTTTGCCATCCAACCATGTGATCAACACAATCATGTTCCTGTTATCCTTGATTCACAATAACTATATAAGCACTATCTCCTAATAAAGATTATTATCTAGTTTCTAAATATTTCCCCCCTTGTAACTCTGCTAAAACAGCACAGTTACAACATGATGGATTACCAATGCTTGAACTCCTTAACCAAAAAGGATTCTTATCCCCTACCTTGCATTAATGATGCTCTCCGCTGCCTTGGCAGCTCCAAGTTCTTCTCCACTATGGATTTAGCTTTTGGATACTGGCAATTTGATCTCTATCCTGAGGATATACAAAAGGCTGTGATCATAACTTCCATAGGACTTTTTGAGCCTACACACATACCGCAAGGGCTCTGCAATGTCCTGGCTACTTTCTAACAATCCATGGACTCATCCTCCGTGATTTAAAGCTCTCATGTGTCCTAGTGTACTTAAACAATATAACAGTCTTCAGCACTACTTTTACAGATCACCTGGCCCACCTCAAGGAAGTGTTCATAAAGATTCAAGAGGCTGGCCATAAGTTGAAACCATCTAAGTGTACTTTCTTCAAGGAATACCTTGAATTCTTGGGCCATGAAGTAACCCCGACTGGGATTCCCCCAATGACCAAGAAAGTTGAGGCCATTGACAAAATGCTTCCGCCCACCAATATGTGAGAGGTTCAATACTTTCTGGGTATGATAGGATACTACAGACAGTCCATCCCTGACTTTGCGGCAACAGCGCCCATGTCAACACTAAAAATTTTGACAGTGGCCATGTCAACACTTTTAATGTCAACACTATAGTAAAGTGTCGACCCGGTTTTACTTAATGTTGTTTCCTGGATGTCGACACTTTTTTAATTAACAGCACACTTTACCCTGAACATTTTTAATATAAAAAATTATTTTAAAATACTTTAATATACTAAAATGACCCCAGAGAGTTCAAAAATGCAATAAAAAATACCATAAGTAATAAGAATAAGGAGATATAAGCAACTATTTTTTAGTTTACTATGTAAATTACACTCTTTATTATAAAATTATTTTTTATTCCCATAAAAATTAAAATTCCAATGAACCAAAAATAAAGATATTTTATATATCATAATAACCACAAAGTATAAGAAAATTCTAATTTTAATTTATTATTAATATATATAAAAGTGAGTCTGTCTGTCTGTAATGTCGCCTCGAGTGGGCTCAAGCCGTAAGGGATTCAACTGAATTGATTTTTAGTTAAATTTGATTTTAAAAGTTGATTGTTAAGCCAAAAGCTCAATTTGGCTCATCCTTACATTCAATCCCTTACATGCATCTTTGAAAGTACTCGGGTTGAATTCAGTGGAATGTGGTCTAAATCATGTTGAACTGAAATATAAGCCACTCGAACTTTAATAAAGTTGTATTTAATTACTTGAATTTTAAATTAGTGGCTAACATCATTCAACCATATCAAAGTGGCTTATCTTTCTAGATTACCCGACTCTAGAATGGGTGGATTAAAACTGGAAGAGAAGCAGCAATTGTTTTAGATTGTTTATATGATTGGATGGTTATGCTCTGTGCTGACGATAAAATTGATGATGAAAAGAGAGCTTAGTCAATTTAAAGTGATACGGTTTAAATTATAAATATAAATATTAGTTTAAACATGTAGATGGTTGGCTTGGACATTTCGAAATTCTTATCATTCAAGTGAAATAATATGATATTCCAATTGGATGCATCACCTGATCCAAGTGGCTGCATATTGTTCAGAGTAGACCTTGCTTGACACAGCTTCATCCCAAAAGAACATCAGTGGAGTAAACTAACTATGATAAAATTATGTTTCCATATGATGATTTTCATGAAATTTAGAGGACGTAGATCAATTTTTCAGATGATTCCGATCAAAATGGTACCAAGCATGATAGCTCTAGCTGCTCTAGATGCTGAGATATATAGTTAAGCGCTGGAATCGGGTTCGCGTCATAATCAAAGGCTTGGACTCGATTTGATATTATCTAAATTTACTTTTAATACACACTACAAAAACTAAAATCAATGTATCTCAGTAAATACTAAGCCGATTTTGATATCCAATAGCTTATTTAAAAGCTGCAGATCAGCTCTACATTTATACAGACATTAAAAATCAATTACTAAATTTTAAAATAATCAGTTTAGCCTTACTAAACTTAATAGTGATACTATACTTATTTAGGTTTAGTTCTTATTTATACTTGGAGTATACAATTTTAATTATAAATTTAAATAAATATAATTGAATTTACTTTTTAATAAAGCAATCAAATAAAATTTTAATTAGACATGCAATGAGTAATACAAGCCTAAAAAGACAATAAAATAAATTTAATTGATTTATTAAATTCAACTTTAATTCTGTCCTTGGACGGGGCAACCACCTAGTACTTTATATAAGCATAACTGAAAATATCTCATACCTTAAAGATAAATTAACAAAATATAAGATATTTCTTACAAAACCACATTGAAAATGTATCAGAAACTTACCATTTATACCTAAAAAGATTAGTACTATCCAAAAAAATTAAAAAATTAAAAGTTTAAAAGTAAAAAATATATAGGCAAAGCAAAGCAAAGTTTATTTGGCTAATTAAAGCCACCAGCAAGAGCAGTTGCAACGTCCTCAAGGTACTTCTTGATCTCCGCCACCTTGTACTTTTTCTTTACTACCTTCTGCATGTCCTCCTGGTAGTCCTGGTCCATAGACTTCCTCTTCTTGGGGGCCACCCGGTTGGCCAGGTTGCGGAACTTGGAGACAGTCCAGGCCTGCTCCTCCTGCAGCTTGGAGAAGAACTTGTTGAACTTGGGGTTGGTCCCAAACTTGGTCTTCAAGTGCTTGTGCCAAACCTCAAGGCTAGAGGTGGTCTTTATCTCTCCCTTGAGGCAGACGCCCTGGCAATTCCAAGGGGCAGTGGCCCCGCTCTTTCCTCTCCAGGCAATCACCTTCTTGTCCACCCATTGACGCTCAAAGTACTCCAGGTAGCCTTCAAAGATGATGGAGTGCTTCTTGATATAAGCATCCTCCTGGAGGGCCTCAAAGCCAAGCCCAGTATGCTCTGGGCGCACAAAAGCCAAGGCAGCAAACTGGGTCAGGGCAAAGTGGCACTTACCCTTACCATTGTTAAGATACTTGTCAAAAAGGTCCTTCTCACTCTTGAGATTCTTGACAAGAGCCTGCCAAAAATGGAAGAAGCAGCCCTGGACTTCTCCATTGAAGGTGGCCTGGAAGGCTCTGAACTGAGCCTGCTCAAAGTCCATTATTATAACCTTTGGCCCAAGTGAGCGCGTATGAGCTAGCTGCTCAGCGGCTAAGGTTGCCTCATCCTTCTCAGCAGAGGAGGGATTGGCCCTTGTAGTGTGGGTGGGAGGGGGAGCTGGTTGATGGGAAGGGAGCTCAAAGCATCCTGGACAATCTTGAAAGCTCTGGCATAGACCTCTGTCTTGGCACCAGGAAGGAGAAAGAACACAAGAGGGATGACCTGGTCATTGAACTGCCCATGCAGGACCCAAAGCTGCTTAAAGATAGGGGGCAAGTAGCAAATGTGCCGTCGCACAGCCAGGTGGTAGCAGTATTGAGCTGCTCCAGGTTTTGGGTTGTGGCGTAGGCTACAATCCTATCCTCCACTTCCTGCCCATTGTCATGGAGCAGGAACATCTCATCATTCTCTGTCTTCTTGAGGGCATCAGTGAGGACCAGGTCCTTGATGTTGGTGGCACTCTTGGCCAGGGGGTTTGAGGCTTGACGCCTATCACTCACGAACTTGATCAACTGATTGTGGGTTGGCACCCTCTTCAAGTTGGCAGGGGTCAGGTACTTGCAAGCAAGCACAGCCAGCTGGGTGGCAGAAAGGTCTTTGGAAGTGGGCATAATCTGCACCAGATACCACTTCAGGAGGCAGGAGATGGTTGTGTTGGGCATCACACAAGTGTGCTCACCCTTTATGGTTTGGACCAGGTCCCAGAGCTCAGTGTTGAGCCGCACTGGACAGGAGCAGTCCTCACAGGTGTAATGGCGGCTCTTAAAGCCCCCGTTGGCATTGTTGCATGAGAAGATGTATCCATTGGCCACCATGGCCGGCCCACCTTTAACACTCATGATGGGAAAAAACTTGGGCAGTGTGGAAGGAACCTTGAACTTGCCATCAACGTTGCAGATGTTGTGGGCCAACAGAGGGTCCCAAGGGCCAGCAGGAGCATGGCAGAAGCCAGGAAAGTAATTGGGGTGGGGCTTTGTATCATCCCCAGATGAGCTTGAAGGGGGAGAGTTTGGCGGGGATGGGGAAGCAGAAGGAGGCTTGTTGTGGTGCTCCTCATGTGCAGGAGACTTATCCTTGGGTGGGGACTTTTGGGCTGAGTGCTTCTTCTTGGTTGGCTCCTTGTTAGAAGCCGAGTTGTAAAAACTGTGCTCTGTAAGAGAGCCATCAGTTTCCTCTCCCTCAGTGGGATGAGCAGGGCTCTTCTCAGGAGAGGGCTCAGGGGAGGGCTTGGGGGATGGTTTGGGGGTGACCTTCTTTGATGAGACAGGCTTCTTCTTGGTGACTTTGGTGGGCTTGGAGGGACGCTTGGTACCCTTTGGCTGCTTAGAGGTGTTCTTGTCCTAAAATAATAATTAAAATGGTTTAAAATAAAGCAAAGTATGTAAAAAACAAACAAAACAACTTAAAAAGCATAATATATAAAATTAAATCTTAGATGGTTTTTCTTGGCATTTAAATGTTAAAAATTATTTGTATAGTTTTTATTTTATTAAAGTTATAAATAACAAGATAAAAGTTGATAGAAATATGTGAAAGTATTATATTTAGATATAGATTTTATTTTAAAAATTAAAAAATATGAAAGAGCAAAGTCAAAAATACAACATATCAAAAAATGAGAAGTTTTTATTATATAAAACATAAAGTTTTATATGTGAGAAGTGAAAAGTGTTGACATTATGATTGAAAATTAGTAAAAAAAAGCCGAATTCTTACTGTCAATTACAAAAATTGTAGACATTATTTTTGACGACATTCTCACTGTTGACATTATTTTGAAAATTTACTATGTTTTTTCATAGTACACTTAATTAAATTTACGCGGGCTAGCAAAAAATTAACCGTTTCCTGTGTATTTTTGTTCACATATAAAAATTTAAAAAAACATATAAAAATAAGTTAAAAAAGTATCAAGGTTCTTTATTCTTTTATTAAAAATTATATTTGGGTAGTGAGAATATGATATTTTACCATTGTGCTTAAGTAAAGTTGTTAAGAAGTTGTATTCAAGTATTGAAAAAGGTAAAGTGTCGACAACGTCACTTACGACATTCTTTATATGAGATGGCATATTAATCTAGGCTTAATTGCGCCACTCTAATTTGCTTAACTCCACCCCAGGGGGTGATCACAAGCAAATAAACAACATTTACGAGTGTCAACATTATTTTTAATAATAAATTCTATAGTAGCTTACATAGTAAGTCACACTTAAATTATTGGATCACCATTAGCATCCAATCCACTTAATATATTAAAGCCATAATAAGTGCCACATATATATTTATAACATGAACATTCCAACAATCAAATATATGCGCACTGTGTTTTTTAATATAATAATTCAATAAAAAAATATTTTTAAATGCGCACTTTTTTTTTACTGTAGATGCTTCAGTTTTGTTATTAAAAATAAGTTTGGCTTAAAAAGTGTCAACATTGACACTTTTATGTTGTGAAATTGAATAAAAAAATAAACTAATTTTTATTAGTAAATTTAAAGGAAAAATCAGGTTAAATTGAGTTTTTTATTAAGCTTAATATTAAATTGTGTTGAGATGGCCACAATTTTGTCGTGTTTTCTGGGTTCACACCCCTGAACGCTTTAAAAAAAAGAATTAAGCTAGCACAACTAGCAAAAAACATAGGAGATTTAGAGTTTTGAGTCGACAGTGGCCATGCCAACAAAGTGTCAACATGGCCACTGTCAACATTTTTAGTGTCAACATGGGCGCTGTTGCCAACTTTGCCAACACTAGTGAGCCTTTGGTCCAACTGTTACGTAATGTCCCCTTTGAATAGACTGCTAGCCAGCAACAAGCCTTTGAGACCCTCAAGCAAAAACTCAAAGAGGCTTTCATCCTAGTATATCCTGATTAAAATAAGGAATTCATCCTATATACTGATGCTAGTGACCTGGCTATTGGGCCATCTTGGCTCAACTAGATGATGAAGGTGTTGATCATCCTTTAGCTTATACTTCTTGTGTCCTCAATAAGCCTGAAAAGAATTGCAGTGTCACAGAGAAAGAATGTCTTTCTGTGTTACATGCCGTCAAGCAGTTTTGCCATTATGTATATATCACTTATTTTACAGTGGTCACTGATCACGCCTCTCTTAAGTGGTTACAACAGCTTAAAGAGCCAGAAGGACAACTAGCTAGATGGGCTCTCCACCTGCAAGGTTACAACTGTCAGGAAGCCAGTTGTAAGTAGAGGCCTTGGGTGGCTCAGGGTGAGGTACGGCCGAGCCGGCGGGTAGGGCCCACCATAGAATGGGTGCTAACTTGATAATATAAGATACATATTGCCCAAGTAAGGACCAAGGTCCAGAGTTGGGGACCATGAAATCTACCAATCCTGTCAAAGTAATGTAGAGTACTCCAAACAGTTGGGTAGAGGTGGTCTTGGCTGCAGCGGTGGGTTCCAACGGGCGGTCTGGTTGTGGTGTTAAAGGAGGAGTCATAGGAACAAAGTAGGCAGGCAGGTAATTGTACTTGTCTTTGAACAGTAAGGGCAGGATCTTGACCCTCTTTCCTTTGTGTCCTATGTACTTGGTACTTCTAGTCCTTGCCAAAGGGTCAGCAATGAGGATGGTTTTCAAGCCGTACTCTGAATAGGCCAGGTTGGGTGGGTATTTGATAAAATGCACAGGTCCAAAGAGGGCTTCTGGGGGACAGTATAGTGCCTGGGGAGGGTCGGCAGGTTGGTCTTCAGAGGGGGTGGTTGCCTGATGGTCTACTTGGCTGGAGTTAAGATGAAATATCACTAAGACTAGATAGGGTAAGATTTTTTCAAACCAAAGGTTCATAAAACTTTATTATCAAAAATGACAATGGGGGTTTTGCCATACTGCCAGGGTTTTTATACCCTGGGACTTCGCTTCTTCAATTTTTGCAGGGTTCAGGTTTGCAGACAAGGCACTGGTGGGGCGTGGATCTTGGCTTGGGGTCTCAAGGGCGGCAGATCCAGGTTGTGCTTGTTCCGGCAAATTGGAAAGGCAACACCTCGTTTTGCCGCCACTGTTCACTATGTCACCTGAGTTGTCCAATTGCACTACCCCTCCTGGGCAGGAGACTGGCAGTTGCTGGTGGCCATTGGCAAGGTTAAAAATAGGTTTTGTCTTAACCTCCTTAAGGCAAGTTGCAACCTCTGCATAGGTTTGGGTCTTTGGTGGCCCAAGGTTGGCATCAATCTGATGACTATTTGGTGAATTGTCTCTGGGGGGCTGGCGGGTCTTGGAGTAACTCGTTGACTCGGGTTTGCAATTTAACAAGCGGGCGGTCCCCTGTCCACTTTGTGTGACTTGAGTGATCTTTGGAGGGTCCTCTGTAGTAGGCCGGCGGAACGCAGAGTAATTTACCAATTTGAGCCCATCTTTTAACGGATTGGCGGGTCCTGGACTGGTCTGGCGGGTTGGATCTGCCTCCTGGGAACCAGGGTTTAACTCTTGGGTTTTCAATACAAGTATTGAAATGTCATTCATGACATCATCCCCTTCCTTCCCCGGGGTCCCTTCTTTCCTGGCCTTCTTCTCAAGGTATTGTTGGATTGCTAGTTGGGCATTGGGTAGGTTGCTTAATGGTTCCCAGGTGCTTTCCTTGGGTGGGTATCCCTTCCACTTGTCGTAGTACTGGAGGGTTTTATAGTGGGTACAGTCTCCATGAACATATTCAACTTTGTATTCTTCAGAGCGTCCTATTTGGATGGAAGGGGGTTCAGTCTTGAGTTTCTGGTGGGGGAGTGAGTTCCCCTCTTTCTTGAATAGAAGCGCGCGGTGGAAGACGTTGTGTATTTTCCACGAGGGGGGTAATTCTAGTTCAAATGCTACTTCACCCACTAGTTTGGTGATCTTGTAGGGGCCGCTTCTTCTGTGGGCTAACTTCCGACAGGGAACAGTCAGAGGCACATTACAAGAGTCCAGATAGACTTTGTCCCCTACCTTCAATGGTTTCCCAGGAATTCTCTTTTTGTTGGCAAAAGCCTTATAAGTCTGGACAGCGCGGGTCAGATTCTTCAAACAGGTTTGTTGGGTGTTGTGTATCTGTTCAATCCAGGTTTGTCCTGACGGGTTTATTTCCTTACTGCCAATGCTGGGATCCCAGGATGAGTCAAATCCATAATTGGCCTTGAAGGGGGAGATTCCCGTGGAGGTGTGGTCTTTACTGTTGTAGGCATACTGTGCCATGGGTAGCATCTTGGCCCAGTTATCCTGGTTGGTGTTGGCATAGCATTGTAGGTATTGTTCAAGTATTTGGTTCACACGTTCAGTCTGGCTGTTGGTCTGTGGGTGGTAGGAGGTTGATACGCAGCGCTTTACCCCCAAGTCCTTAATCACCTGAGTCCAGTATTTGGAGGTGAATTGTGGTCCTCTATCAGTGATGATTTCTGATGGAGTGCCGTGTTGAGTTAGGATGCAGTTGTAGAAATGTCTAGCTGTCTCCGCAGTGGTGCATTGAGTGGTGGTAGGGACAAAGTAGGACATCTTAGTAAACCTATCTACCATGACCAGGATGGCGTCAAACGCATTGGAGGGAGGCAGTTCTACAATATAGTCCATTGAAACAGACTGCCAGGGCACCACAGGTATGTCTAGCGGCCTCAGCAGGCCTTCAGGTTTGGATCTACGGGTTTTGGTTCTTCCACATGTCTCACAGCCTTTGATATAGGCAACCACATCTTTGTCCAGTTGGGGCCAAGCGTAATTCTTCTTGATTCCTTGGAGTGTCTTGAGTCTGCCAGGGTGGCCGGCCATCTCTGAGTTGTGATAGTCAATGAGTACTTTGGTCCTTGTTTCACCTTCTGGTACATAGATCTGGTTGTGTAATAGCAGGGTGGATCCTTTCAGCGAGAATTCTTTCTTGTGGTGACAGCTCTCTGGGTCTGAGGTCAATTCAGCAAAAAGGTCCGCAGAGTATTTGTCTTGTTTCTGCGCCTCAATTACGTCAGGTTTGCAGGCCATGATTTTCATGTACATCAGTTGGATGCCTAGGCTGGCCGGGTCAAGGAGTACATGTGTGTTGTAGTCCTTAGTTTCTGTAGAGGAAGGAATCAGATCAGCTCTTTTACTCAGGGCGTCAGGTACCACGTTCACCTTCCCAGGCTTGTAGTCAATGGTCAAAGTATAGTCAGCCAGTTCCAAGCCCATCTGGCCTGCCTCTGGTTTAGCTGTCTTGGTTTAAAGAAGTAAACCAAGTTCTTGTGGTTGGTTAAGACTTTTACTGGAAATTTGGCACCACATAGGTACCAGCGCCAATGTTTCAGGGTCTTTGTTATTGCAAGCATCTCCTTGTTGTAGATTGGGTAGTTTCATTCAGCAGGCAGCATCTTCTTGGAGTAATATGCTACAGGATGTAGCATACCATCCCCTCCTTCCTGAAGAAGGACCCCACCCACTGCAAAAGTTGAACGCATTGGTTTTCATTACAAATGGCTTGGATGGGTTGGGCATGGCCAGGACGGGGGCAGAGGTGAAAGCAAGCTTCAGGGCCTCAAATGCTGATGTGCACTTGTCAGTCCAAGTAAAGGTAATCTTGTCAGAGCAAAGGCGGGTCAGGAGCAAGGTAATTAGAGAAATTTTTTGGATGAAATCCCTGCAATAATTTGCCAGGCCCAAAAAACTTCTCACATCTTTCCTGCATTTGGGCACCAGCCAAGATGTTACTGCTTCTACTTTGTTCTGTGCCATGGCAAACCCGCCGGTCTTCACAATATATCCCAGGAACTCAAATTCTGACTGGAAGAATTCACACTTTTTAAGCTTAGCATGTAAGTTTGCTTGGGAGAGTTTTTCTAGTATAAGGTCCAGGTGGCGCAGGTGTTCCTTGTGGGTCTTGCTGTAGATGAGGATGTTGTTGAGGTAGGCCACACAGAACTGGTCAAGGTATTCACCCAATACTGTGTTTATCATGCACTGGAAGGTGCTGGGGGCTTTGCATAGTCCAAATGGCATCACCAGGTATTTTTAGAGTCCATACCTGGTCTTGAATGCCGTTTTGTATTTGTCGCCCTCTTTGATATGGATTTGGTTGAACACATCTCTTAGGTCAATTTTCTAGTACACCTGGGCTCCAGTTAGTACGTTGCAAAGGTCATTGGCGTTGGGGATGGGATAGCAGTTCTTCACAGTGATATCATTCAGCTTCTGGTAGTTCACGCAAGGACGCATTCTGCCGTCTTTCTTTCCTACAAACAGCATCGGTGACGAGCACAGGGCCTTTGATACTCGGATGAAACCCTTTTTTGTCATATCCTCTAGGTAAGCTTTCAAGGCCACCTGTTCTTGGTGGTTGCAACTATAGATGGGGCCGTGGTGTGATTGGGTACCTGGTAGTAGGTCTATAGCGTGGTCGTATATTGAGTGGCTGGGTAGTTTTGTGGCTTCTTCTTTGCTAAATACGTGGTTCCACTTTTGCAGGGGAATAAGCAGTGTCCTAACGCTGGATTCCATCCTTATGGTTAAGAGTCTGTTGGTTGGGGTTCTGCCAAGGCTCATACAGAACAGAACAGTATCACAAGATTCAGGTTGTCCTAAGGTGGCGGTCTGCTCACAATAATTTAGAATCAGACCATGTCTGTCAGACCATGAGTCCCCCAGTACTAGAGGATGGGGCAATCCCTGTAAGAGGATCAAGGGAGTTGGGTATACGTTCTGTCCAATTTTCAAGGGAAGTTCCTGTTTGCACTTGTAGCCAGTGTCCAGGGAACTGTTTCCCATGGTTACTTGTAGGCTGAGCTCCAAAGCTGTTAGTCCTAGTTCCTTTGCCAGGTTGGTGTCAATGAAGCTTTCATCGGCTCCTGGGTCAATAAAGGCCTCTATTTGATCTTGATTTCCATACAGTCTATGGTCACTTGGATGAATTTATAAGATTGCGCAAAGGTGTTTATTTGCGCCAAGGATACAGAAGGTGTATTCTTCTTAGGGCATGCTCTGGTTAGATGCCCGGCCTTGTGGCAGTAGAAACATAACCCATCTTGATAGTGGCGTTGTAACTCATCAGGAGACATTCCAGGTCAATTGGGCGTCATGGCTCTGCCAGCTCGGGTAGGGTTCACGTTCTGTCCTTCTTGGTTTAGAATCAGGCCTTTGCATAGGGGCAGTAATTCCTCTAGGCTCAGTGTAGGCGGGTGGTGCTTCAACAGGTCTTTCATGGCTGCATTAACTCCCTTCCGGAAGATAATGGCAGATAATTCATCTTCAAGTTGGGTGCACATTTTCAGTTTAAGGAACTTGTTGATATAGGCTTGGATAGGGCGGTTTGCTTGTTGGATCTCTAACATAGAGTTCAGCACGTAGTATCTGGTGTCTTGGTCATTGCCAGTGCTCATGAGTTCAGCTTCAAATTTTGAATAGTCAAGGCAAAATTCAACATCTTCAGCGGTGGCCTTCCCAAACCAAAGCAATCCAGTGCGTCTCCTGATAGCATGGCAGCCACCTCCAAGACTTTTGCAGTGTCACTGGTGTAGGCGTTGGCATTGGTTTGGAAGTGGAGGCGGAGGACTGGCATGGCTTGGCAGGCTTCTTCTAAGGTGAGTTTGCCCATCTGGGGCATATCCACCTTGGTTGTGGTCTGGTTTGCTATCACATTTTACACTTGTGATGTGGCCGGGTTCTGGGGTTCTGCACCAGGTGCAGGGTCTTTCAATTCTTTGGCGGGTTGGTTCTTTATCCATGGGAGTATCAGGGAGGTAAGTGCCTTATGGGTGTAATAAGTGACTATCACAAAAAAGAGCATACAAGTTGCCCCAAGTGTTAATAATATCTTGGGGCCCAGGTTACCGTGTTTGTAAAAGATTGTCATAATATCAGGAAGCCAGTTGTAAGTAGAGGGCTTGGGCGGCTCAGGGCGAGGTACGACCAAGCCGGCGGGTAGGGCCCACCATAGAATGGGTGCTAACTTGATAATATAAGATACAGATTGCCCAAGTAAGGACCAAGGTCCGGAGTTAGGGACCATGTAATCTACCAATCCTGTCAAAGTAATGTAGAGTACTCCAAACAGTTGGGTAGAGGTGGTCTTGGCTGCGGTGGTGGGTTCCAACGGGCGGTCTGGTTGTGGTGTTAAAGGAGGAGTCATAGGAACAAAGTAGGCAGGCAGGTAATTGTACTTGTCTTTGAACAGTAAGGGCGGGATCTTGACCCTCTTTCCTTTGTGTCCTATGTACTTGGTACTTCTAGTCCTTGCCAAAGGGTTGGCAATGAGGATGGTTTTCAAGTCGTACTCTAAATAGGCCAGGTTGGGGGGGGGGGTATTCAGTAAAATGCACAGGTCCAAAGGGGGCTCCCGGGGGACGTATAATGCCTGAGACAATTTGGCAGGTTGGTCTTGGGAGAGGGCGGCGGCCTGGTGGTCTACTTGACTGGAATTAAGATGGAAGATCACTAAGACTAGATAGGGTAAGATTTGTTCAAACCAAAGGATCATAAAACTTTATTATCAAAAATGACAATAGGGTTTTTGCTGTACCACCAGGGTTTTTATACCCTGGGACTTTGCTTCTTTGATTTTTGCAGGATTCAGGTTTGCAAACAAGGCACTGGCGGGGCGTGGGTCTTGGCTTGGGGTCTTGAGGGCGGCAGATCCAGGTTGTGCTTGTTCTGGCAAATTGGAAAGGCAACGCTTTGTTTTGCCGCCACTGTTCACTATGTCACCTGAGTTGTCCAATTGCACTACCCCTCCTGGGCAGGAGACTGGCAGTTACTGGTGGCCATTGGCAAGGTTAAAAATAGGCTTTGTTTTAACCTCCTTAAGGCAAGCTGCAACCTCTGCATAGGTTTGGGTCTTTGGTGGCTCAAGGTTGGCATCAGTCTGATGACTATTTGGGGAATTGTCTCTGGGGGGCTGGCGGGTCTTGGAGTAACTCGTTGACTTGGGTTTGCAATTTAACAAGCAGGCGGTCCCCCATCTACTTTGTGTGACTTGAGTGATCTTTGGAGGGTCCTCTGTAGTAGGCCGGCGGAACGCAGAGTAATTTACCAATTTAAGCCCGTCTTTTAACGGATTGGCGGGTCCTGGACCGGTCTGGCGGGCTGGATCCGCCTCCTGGGAACCGGGGTTTAACTCTTGGGTTTTCAATACAAGTATTGAAATGTCATTCATGACAACAACTTTAATGTGCTATATTGTCCCAGGACTCAACACCAGAATGCTGATGGCTTATCCAGAATGCCCATCCATGCTCTACACCCTGCTGAGGCTGATCAACTATATGACTAATTGGGTATCCTTCCTCTTGGGAGAACAAGACATAGGAGTTTAAATTGCCCTATCCAAGCTATCTTAAGACACACTCATTTGTGACAACCAGCTTTTCAAGAAAGTACAAGATCAATATCTGCCTTATGTATGACCCAGTCTTTGCCTCTTGTTAGTGTCACAAGCTCATAAAGAGACAGGTCATAGAGGCATTGTAAGACCTATGTCTGGCTCCAAAAAAATTATTTCTGGTAGAAACTTTGCCTGCTGATTCCAGATGTCATTGCTAGTTGCCACAATTGCCAGCTCCAGCAACCTTGAGCTGCCCCACACAAGTTCAAGATAGTCTCCCCTCAACACACATTTCATACTGTCATCATTGACTCTGTGGGGCCTCTCCCTTGCTCTCTCTCTGGTTGCTGCTTTATTCTAATTGTTGTTGATCACTTCAGCAAGTGGGTAGAAGCTCGCCATATTAAGGACATCACTGACAAGACAACCATCACCTTTCTGTTGCAATATGTATTCTTTTGCCATGGCTTTCCTCAAGTATTATTATCTGAAAATGGGACTAACTTCAACGCCAAGTTAGTAACATCTTTTTTGAAGCCTTGGGGTCTCACCAGTCTTTCTCCGCCCCCTATAATCCCTTTACTAATGGGGTGGTTGAGCGTGCAACTTCAACTCTGGTTTCTATCATGAGGAAACTCACTTACTCTGACACTGCAAACTGGGATCTATACTTACCCGCTGCTCTCTCTGTGTATCCCCTTAGAAAACATTGTGTCACTGGGTACTCTCCTTTTGCTATGCTGCATGGGCATGAGGCCACCACTCTGTCACTCTTGGGGCCCCCTACTCTCCTCTGATAAGGCTATGAACCCTGATGATCATATCAAAGATCTAGTCAACCACATAATCAACATACAGGCCACAGCATATACCTCTCTGTATAAGACCAAGATGCTTGAGCTCTCTCCTAAAAATGCTGACTGCTCTCCCCTGCCTGAGTTCAACATTGGGGATCACATTCTCTACTATCAGCATAGAGTAGGAGGACACACTCACAAGCTAGATACATTGTGGGTTGGCCCTCTAGAAGTGACCTTTAAGCAAGGGTCCAAATACACTGTAAAGCTCCTCTCTAGTGATTGTCTATTTGCCTGAGTGCATGCAAAGTTCCTCTGTAAGTACCACCCCCTAAGGCCAATCTAGAGGGGGGTAATGTTGTGAATGCCGCCATTCACCATGTTTTGATTTCGCCTTTGGTGGGTTATTTTGAGGACAAATATCTCTCTTTTGCTTTTGCCCTTTGAAATGAGTCTGGCTCCAAATTGGGAAATTCAATTGTTCAGTTTCCTGATTCTGTGAAACTCATTTGCTCCACTCATGCTGGTGGCAAGTGATCCTACTGTACATGTACTGTTTTGTGATAAAACTACACAATATATATTCCATTTCACTTTTACCAATAAAATTTAATCTCTATTCACATTTTTGTCTTTTTGTCTGCGTGTACTTCAGCGCCTCTCTAGCCATGTCTAGCAGATATTATTCAATCATGGCCACAAGGTAATTACATATCCTTCCCTGCCATTCTAATCAAGACTTAGTAAAAATTCAATCTTAAGGTTAGGATTCCCTGTTGTGTATCTGTGCCACGCCTCAGGTTACAACACAGAACTAAAATAGGCAGCAAACGTTTCACCAAGCACTCTGTCAATGTTTTTCTCCTTGCATCCTGAAAATTTTCCCCATTTTCTTCAATGCTTTGCTGTGTTCAACCCTGTCTGCTTTGCTATCTTTGACATTTCACCCTCATTTTCCCCTAGGATTTGAACTGTGGCTAACAGTTTCCCTGAACTCCTTGCTCTTTTTCACCTTTGGCAAACTGTCCTTGGAGGACCCCTGAAGAGCCCTCTCCTACTGTTTTTCTGTTCTTTCCTGCTTCTATTGCTGCAAACTACCCCCTTTAGAGAAACCTTGGGTTGCCTATACCAACATTTCCTCAAGCTATTTTTTTCTGCTCCTTCTCTATTGATCCATCTCATAGAAACATTGAAATGTTTCACTGAGCTGTTCCCAGCTTCTTCTTATACCCTATCATCTAACATAGTTATCAAACCTACTATCAAACTCTCATAGATGACTGCCATCTAGGCTTTAATTTGTGGATCCCCACCAGCAAAATCCCTTATGCTCCAGCAATAAGTCTCCCAAGTGAGCTTCACTTAGACTTGCCCTATATCAGTGACCTCCACCTAGGTCATTGGAAGCTGACATACCTCATGCACTACAGATGTTCCTTTTCACCCAAGTGGTTAGCTTGATCTTTCAGGCCTAAAGCAACCCGCTTCCCAGAGACCTCCAAACAATCAAGTTCTGCCGTTTTATCCCTGGGCACCCACCCTAACAATAGTTCTGGGATATTCATGCTTGCCCAGCAACCTTAAGACCTCCTTAAGGCTACCCTGAAGCTGTATGAAGAAAACCTATATCACCTTTCCAGGTAGAGTAACCCAGCTGAATCATCACCCCAGTTGGTATCAGGATTTCAATTCTACCTCAGCATGTGCATCCCAGGAAAGAGCCCCAGCTGTATTATGTTGGATCCAGCCCGTCCAACCCCACTCACCCTGTCTTTTTTCACCAAGGCTCTTGCCATTTGAGGACGCTTCCTGTAAAGCTTTTTCAAGTTTACCTCCAGAGCTGCCACCCTGTTGCTGAGTTTTTTACTGTTGGTCCTCCACTTTGCAGCTATTTACATGCCTTTTCTTCCTGTGTCCTTAGCCTGTTGATTCTGTGGTTTGCTGCTGATTTAATCTGTTGGAAGATTATGTCAGATTCTAACTGTAGATTCAACAAGTCCTAACAGATATCCTATTCCCCTGTGCTGATGTACCTTCCTTGTTAAATTATCTGGTGTAGAGCTCCTGTTGTAGATTGAATGGATTAGACATTAAGTTGTCTATCTAGGAATTGAGCAACAGAACAGTTGTGCAATTGCGCTATTGCATCCTGATTTTACCAGGGATAAAGACGTTTAAAATGCCTCTAAAATGGGTGTTAGATTTGCCTTTTGAATGCGCACAAGGCACGGGCTTTACTTCTGCAATTATAAATAGAACAACAAAGTTATTTATATCTACCTCCTTAAGGAAAGCCACATGGAAGCTGTTGTTCTCTTGTGGTGGACTTTTAGCTGTGCCAATCCACTCTCCTCCATTAGGGAAGTCCTTCTGTCTGTGCCTCCTTGCCCCTGATGGTAATTCCCCTGCCTCACACTATATAAGTGTGATACTATCTAAATAAACACCAGTTTTGTATTATTATCTTCTTATATTATTCTGTCCTTACCCAGGCTGTCACTATACCACAACATGTATAGTATTAAGATAAAGAAGTAGTAGACTAACTATTAGTAGAAATTAGCACCCAGGCTGCATATTTTACTACAGCTCCTAAAAGGAGGCTTTCATATCTGCCAATGAGTCCTTGGGAAGTGTCTTGGTTGCTTCAAGAGCCTTACAAGGGTCTTCCAGAGACTTCTCAGATATCCTTTTTGTAGCGCTGCATTCTCTACCTTTGACACGCAAAAACCTTGATTTTCTATTGAAAGTTGAGAAGACACATTAAAGCTTAAAAAATATCAAGGGGAAGTGTTGGTTGTCAACTAAATCTCTTCATTTGATACATTTTTTACATTATATACCATTTGGGTATATCTGGCTGAAAACCCCTCAGGTTCTGGAATCTCACCTGGATCCCTAACCTGCAACCTATGAAATAACAGTGCCATATAACCAAGACATTTACCAAAAAGTTATTTGTATCCTTAACCTATATAGATGGTCCTTGATACATTCCAGAATCACCTGATCTCTTTGGTAGACATGTATCTTTTTGGCTTGAAGCTGGCCAGACTTCTGATGCCAAACCCTTGTGGAATTTTCTGATTTCTGATCTAAGCCTTTATTTTTTAACTTAGCAGTTTCTCACTCCTGGATGGCTAGACACCTTTGTCTTGATATAGTTGTCTCTACACTAATTTCTTCTTACTATTAATAGCCATCAGAATAGTTCAAAACTCAAACCAGGCACCACCACAGCGTTTTTCAACCACAACTTAGGGGCTTACTTTTGGTTAACCTTAACATTTATTCTTGAAAAAGTCAAGTAAATTTTATCCTATGGTTAAATCCTCATTAATCAGATTTATGGGTACTCAGTTATTTACTATTACTGGATAATTAATTGATTTGCAAGACACCTAGTCTCCAAGATTAAATCAGCTGATCTTGAATAATTCCTGATAATTAGTACAGCCTAATTAGCTGCAAGACATCTAATTATCTGTTGTATACAGATACCAAGTTAACCAAGAGTTATTGATTTGAGAATTCTATAACCCTATACATGTAAAATCTATAATTTAATGCAAAATCTCAATACATTGTGGCAAGTTTATTTGGCCAAACATCCAAAGTGACTGTTGTACATCCATGTTTATTATCACCCCAGATGGTCTAAAGATGCTTATACCCCTTGTTATAAGTATCCCAGGGCACCTATTTCATTTTCCAAAGCACTAACAGGGGCATTTATTTCTAAAAAACCAGGAATGAACCACCACTTTCAATCACCAAGGCTAGACATATCTACCAACCAACCAATATTTACCTTTCTCAGGAAACCAACCTTTATTTGACCAATACAAAGCCCTTGCCTGCAAATAGCTCCTTGTGCAGATCATCATACTGGTAATCAGTTGGTAACCCTTATTTTTGGCCTTGAAGCTGATAAGATCAGGCTCTTCTAAACTGTGAGCTGTATTGTATTATATTGTTTGAAGGGGAAAGACAAGCAAGCAAGAAAACATCATCATAATAAAGGCTCATAGGTTGTTTTTATTGCAGATGCATACTAACATATCTATAAATATGAGCTGCTTATAATTACTTTAATAAAGGGGCTTGGTCCATAGAGCTTCTATATTGGATATATTTGATCTTCTTTTGCTAACCTGATAGCTTAGCCATGTAGTAATTAGCCACAAGCTTCTCCCACCTGTACTTAACCCCTAAAGTTACCAGGATTGATCTATAGAAGTTAAGCTTAAAGATCACTTATTCAATAAGATCATCATTCTATTCCGGCTGCCCCTCTGTAGGTTGCCTTTTATCTGCTTGAAGCTTTGGAGTTAGATTCACTAGCACACATAAATCAAGGTTTCTATACCAGTTTATTTAAAGGCTTAATTGGTAAAATATAAAAATGTTACTCCAAGGGTTATTCTATTCCTGGCTGCTTTACTACCCCTGGGAGTGGGGTTGACTTAAGGGATAGACTTATGCCTTGATTATTTGAGTTTTAGCTCAAAAGTGTTGAGTATATACTCATTGCAAGTAGATGGAACAAGATAAAGGGACAAATTAAGAGGAGAATGATAATTTATTGAATATAGAATAAAGGTATTATATAGTATCTTGCCAAGCCACATTTTGTCCATGCACGTCATGGGACTTTTCTGGGTAATACTTTACTTAGTATTTATAACTTTTGATCCCCATACAGCATTAATGTCTGCTAAGAGTGCCACTGACTATCCATTAATTGTAATGTTTCTTGGGGAATTGGTTTCCTGCAAGAGAGTAATTTTAGATGCTATAAAAAAATCATGCAGCAAGTGGCTTTCCACATTCCCATTTTATTTAGAGCAATTGATGAGAGGAAACCCCTAAATTACTGGGTAACAGTTAAAATGTTTAGGGCCACCAGTATGGCAAATATTTGGAGATGTAGTTTCAGGAATATAATGGCTGAGATGCTCAATAACTGGGGTTAATTACTCTAAAAATAAAAAGACACAGAGACTCATTATCTGGAGTACAGTAGGACAAGTAAATATTGAGGAATTAGTGCACATTAAAGAAGGTTGTAACAAAAGCAATCATAGATTTAGTGCCATATAAGGGCTAATTAATGCTTTTCTCCTTGGCAAGAATATTAATATGGTTTGGTTGTTTAATAAATAGTGAATTAGTTTTGATGATGTGGCACAAATATAAAAGGCAGCTGGTAATGTGGAAACCTGATATCAATGGTAGAGTCATAGTGCTTCTAAGGAAGAATGATTGTCATCCAGTTATCCAATCATAAATATCACTGAAAATTAGAGCAATGATTCATACATTGAAGCATTAGATAAAGGAAAATCATCAAGAAATTTAGGATATTAAATAAATAATTAGATGGACAGGCTGTTTAATATAGAGATAAATAGGAAGAAGAGGAGGGATAAAAATCAATAAAGGAGAGGTGAGATAAATTGAGAGAAAGTAGCCAGAAATTTAATAAAAGATTTCTATAAGGACTTTTCTTCTGCTTGAAAAATATTTCCTTTTGATCATTGATCATTTTTGGATGAGTAGGAATAATGCAATAGATAAACCCTTAGAAACACATCTATATGATATATTGATAATAACCTACCCTTAGAGTTATTAGTCAGAAAAACACTGAAAGAATTATCAAATTCTTCCATATGTGATATCTATTGAAGCCAATGGGAATAGGATGACTTGGAAAATCAATCCTATAAGCACTATAATGTTGCAACTGAGTCTTCCTCCTTGCCTGCCAACATATATTACAATACACAGGGGGCGCTCAATGAGTCACCCCTTGACGTATCTAACGGCATGGATCAATCCAAAGGCAGTATCAAACTGCGGGCACTTTCCCCTAATTAGGAGTGCTACCAATTCAACCTGCTGATCCCTGCACAAGTTATTCCTTGGCTTTGAACCCTACATGGAACATGCCACCATGCCACCCCCTTGTGGCCTTCCCCATATAGTATATTAATCACAATATTCTACAATAAACAATACCTTATTCTATTCATTTCTGTCTTTTCTATTGGACTGCTGTCTTCCCCAATCAAATAATGAACTCTAATTGGTTCAGTTGCAACAATAAATAAAATTTTCTGAAGAGAGTTCTCTACCTTGGTTGGAAATTGATGCCATCAAAGGAAGAGAATTATCAAGGGAAAGCCAATGATGCCTGTGACAGATGCACACAATAGTGAAAATTTGTTGAAATACCCCAATCACCTTAAGATACCATACTGTCACGGTAAGTTCCATAATGCCGGGTATTGTCCGTCCAAGTAAGAAGGCACAGAAGGCCGGGAAACCTGTATCAAAATTTACCAAGTTAACGGATTTAAACAAAACAGTTGATCAAAAATGGGTCACAGGTGCTCCAGTATGCCAGCTGAAACCAGCTCCCCCTTGTAAACTGACGTTGATAAATCAACATAATATGAGGGTCACCCAATATAAGCTCATTAATCAGCATGGTTGTCAGAAACTGGTCACACAAGGGTTCTTTACGACCTGGACTAGATACTTACTTGAAGATGCTGAAGGAATAGGAGATCAAGACTCAGGTGGTATTGCTTAGTCAATTTTTCTGATATATATTGAATATTTTCCCTGTTTCAACTCTAAGAGTTGAGTCCTTCTAAATTTACTCAATAAAAATCAATTATACCAAGTTCTAATTTTAAATTTTAAAAATGCATCCTGTGCTTGGGTTGTTGTGGTATATCCTGTACAATCTGATACTGAACAGAATCATTTCAGGAAGATGGGGCCCAGCATCTGGAACTTTGTTGTTGGCGCCGCAAAATGTTAATTTCATGCCAGCCAATTTTGTAGCTCCTCTCTCCATTCCTGAAGATGAAAATTGGGTCACTTCTCAATGCCCAGAATTCTACGCTGAAGATGCATTGATGCTTTCCCAGGTCATTTATCTTGGTTTACTCTGGTTAGGATTGATTGTTCTACTTAATCCTGGAGTTTCAATTGGAAATTTCACAAAAAGATATTTAAAGCTGCGTTGGTGGTTAATCATCAATTCTATGTGGATTTGGGTGATAATTCCCCATCATTTAGAAATGGCTTCATATTATCCAGTGATTTCTGTCACACATACAGCCCCTATTAATTGAGCTTTTATAGCTTAATTTGTAGGTGCCATCCCATTAAAGCACCCAGATTTACCCCAGGAAACAGCTCACTGGCCACTGTACACCAGAAGGGATATCACACTACTTTTTCCAAATTATCTGCTGGCTTTATAAGTAACAGGTTTCTGATACCCACCTTATATTATATAAGTTCATTACTAGTGATCATATTCTAACAATATAACCTCATTTGAATCATTTTTCAATAAAAAATTATTTAAAACTCATTGAAATGATACCATTTTTAGGGATTTAGTTCCTATAAGTAAAGGTGTTATAAATCAGGTGGGTACCAGGTATTGAAGAAAATATGTGATTAAAATGGTCTGCTTAAAGTAAAAATCATTCTCAAATATTGTGTGAAGGAAATTAGGGATTTAGGGGTAATTCAAGTAGCTACATGTAAGTCTGCACTGGTGATGGAAGCCCAAGGCCAACTATGGGTACAGGTTTGATGGCTCAAAAGTGTAGAGCTTAATATTCAAGAGGTTCAGAAATTCTTGGAAAATGCTGAGTTCTGTTATGGAAGGGCGGGGTTGAAGGATTTAGCCTTTAAATGGGTTTATGGGGAATCAACCAAGGTATTCAGGGCACAGAATATTTTACCAATTTTGGTATCTGAACCCAACTAACAAATACAGCCTTGAGTATCATGTATATAGCTGATTCATATTATCTGATGTAACTGAATTTTGGTCCTGGTGTAACTTTTATATTGCAAAAATAGTGGTATATGAGCCAAACACATTGAAGGACCCTGTATGAAGATATATGATGAATTAATCAAAACTAGGTGGCCTTAACAAGAGCTGACTCTACTCTTTGAGGTAAATCTGACATGGTGTTAATGGCTCTACTTGGGGTACCCATAGCCTTTACCCCTTTAAGATCCTGCCTATACCATCTAATTTATCATTGGTCTTGGGATTCTTGTCTCAGAAAAAATTCTGGGAAGGTTGGTATGATTTCAGATATATTTTTTTGTATAGAGAAACCATGTTGTTTATTTCCAACAACCTATGAGGATTCTTTATAGGTCTATTGTATAAAATGTAGGTAGCCTTATAATTCAAAATTTTATGCAGATTGGGAGCTCTTTTTGATATTGGGTGCCTCCCTTCTGCTCAAATACTAATTATATGTTCATTTAATAAGCATTTAATCTTGGCACCATATGGTAATAAGATAACAAGCTATGTAATGAAGCACAATAATCTAGTGAATTTTTTTATTCATATGAAGGCTGATTGTTGTAACTGTGCTGTTTTAGCAGGGTTACAAGGGGAGAAAATTTAGAAGCTAGATAATATTCTTTATTGAGAGATAGGTATTATATAGTCATTGTGAATTGTGGATATCAGGAACATTATAGTGTTGATCACACAGTGGGATGGTGAAGGGGGTGGCTTGATCCTGGTAATGAGTCAAGCGCCAAAATGAGGTATCCACGGCAAGGGATCATCATTTGTTCATGTTGTTGGATTTGGGAATTTAAGTTGACTTCCTAGTCTGGCTCCAAGTGACTGGATAGTCAGATTGCGGGTCACAAAACTGCTTACTTGGAATCTTGCTGGAGGGTTGAGCCTGCTGTTTTGACATTATCATAGAGGTTACTTTCAATTAAAGTTTTTTAAAACAAAAATACTCTAATAAAATCAAACCATGTTAATATAAGCCTAGGTGGAGATGTATACAGAGCTTAAGAAGTAAACAGGTGTACCTCTTAGAAAAATTGAACCACTGATCTTCCCCTTACTAGGGATGTTCTGTCAACTAAGCCAATTCTTTAAGAGAAATTTTCATTAGAGTTTAAAGACACTGTTAAAAGGAACAGAGTAATAGGGGATTAGGGAAGGTGTTTCACTAGGTTGGGGTGGGTGTTGGCAGCAACACAAGGTTATACCTCTTGAATGATCCTAGCTGTTTCTTTGAGTATTAAGTTTATTGACCTAGCTGCTTCAGATATGATGTGGCTATACTTGTCTTTGTAAGCAATTGAGTGCTCAACCAAGGCAATGGAATTCTCTTTAATCAGGAATAATATATTAGGGTTGTTGTCAAAGATGATAGTGATACAGGAGGCAAGGATGGCCCATTGTGCCAGGGGATACATCATGGCTCTGAATGGGTTTGGTCCTAAATTCAGGATTAACTTAAAAAAGTGACCACACTTGGGGCTAAAGTGCAGGGAAAAGACCCAGAAGGTTAGTGACCTCAGTCCAGAATCTGCTAGCTACAAGGCATGAGAAACCCTTGTTTTCTAGATTGGCATTAGGATATTTGCAAAGGCCACATTTCCTAATAGGATGGGACCCAGGGAAAAATAATTCTGACTAGAAGGCTTTGTTCAGAAGACTACCAACTAGCCAAAGAGGCTTTTGGCTGCAAAGTAAACAATTACTCAGTCTATAACCAAAATACAATTAATATTATCTAATCTCGTACAGTAGTTTTCAAAGCTATGGCGCTAAGAAACAAAACTGAGATTTAAACAAAAACAACTCAGATGAAAACAAAATAGAAGTGAATCCAAATATATTGTTAATCAATATAAAGTATTTGATTTGATTTACATTTGAGTTGTTTTTGTTTAAATATCAGTTTTGTTGCTTAGCGCAATAGCTTTGAAAACTACTGTATCTAAGGTTGTGGCGGAGTACTCTGGATGCCTACCAATCTTGTCCGGAACAGCAAAAATTGTGGTTTAATTAAATAAACTACTTAATAGAAATGGTACCATACTCTAGCCGAAATCGGTTCATAACAACTCTACTCATAGTATGAACGCAAGTTTGGCTTTAAAAATATCATTGAAAAATATTTGATGTAATAACTTAATATTATAATGTGTTAAAGCCATCATCCTGCTAATAAAAACTAACTCGGTGATGATCATTTGACCAGATATAGAGAAACCCCTTTTTGTAATGACTCTGGCCGTGTTATTTTATGTGGATTCTATATATAGCAGTAGGATATCAAGAGTCTATTGGGTAAAGATATCCTCTCAATCCAATCTGATTGAGCTTAAGTATATTATAATAGATCAAACATCTTATATCAGTCAAATAAAATAAATATTTATTTTATCCCATTAACCTTTAAAGTATCGATAAAAGTAACTTTGATCAGAATGATTACCAACTCAAACCAATTGCTCAAGCCAATCAAATTACATTGCTGTTCAATTTGAATATCAACATCTGTCACAAGATATAACTAGCCTAGCATCAAAATATATCTCGCGTTTAAAGATATATTCCTAGTTTTTGTTTAGACTTCAAGACCCCTTTAAAAACATAATATCCATAATAAGCATAACCAACAATGCATTTCTCAACTCTTATCGCCCTCTTCTCAGCTGCTCAAGCCCACCATCTTTGTGGCAAAAGCGAAGACTCCAAAGTAGAGCAAGCAGGCCCTTCCGTCATCAAAGGCTGTATCAAAGAGACCCCCATCTACAAAACTCACTACAAGCATATCCATGGCTTCAACACCGTCAACACTCAGGTGAAGGAGATGGTTCCTGAAACAAAGGTAGTCAAATCATACTGCACTGTTGAACGGGTCGTCAAAGATGTGGTTCCTGAGTTCAAGACGGTTGAGTGTCTACGTCCCGAGTACAGAACTGTCACCACTCAAGTTCCCTACACCAAATCCATCCCCTATAAAGTGAAGAGTACGGTGACGGAAGCGCTTCCTCCCAAAGTCATCGATGAGCCTAAGATTATGGAAACTCACCACCCCAACCGTTGCTCTCATAATGAGGCATAAGTTGATGAAATTGGCAGTGCTTTTGAATTTATATTATCTATATTGCAAATAAATGGAACCTATATTGCTTATCTTTCTCTGGCCTAAAATTATACAACAACAATAATCAATGTAAGCGCTTTGTATGGTAACTAAAATACTTAACTATAGAAGGAAGTATAACTTAAATTTATATACTTTATAGTCTTTTTCAAATCAATAAAACCAAGGTAAACCTTTCTCACGATCAAAAACAACAATTTAGGGCAACCTCCAGAATTAGCTCATACAACATGGAACATCCTCTATGTCAACAATTCCAAAAATTATTTTTTCTTTATATTTTATAATTTCAATTGAAATATCAAAATAAAAATAAAGGCTTGCTTTTATTATCAGTATCAACTATTTAAGCCAGAAAAATATCCTTGAATAAATAAAACAAGAAAAATATTTTTGACAATTGTCAACATGGAGGATGCTCCATGCTGTATGAGTTAATTCTGGAGGTTGCCCAATTTAGATATAATAAGGGTTTCTGATCTGACATAACTCTTTTAAAATATCATTCAAATAGAAACTGCATTAATTTTAAAAGCAACAAAACATTTATCCAATAAAACACTATTGTCTATGATAAAATATGATCATCAACCCCAACACTTTGAATGCTAATTGTCGTGTTTGGCTCCTGGGGACAACATCCAGGAGGACAGGGCGGGAAATCTTTATAACAAAAGATTTGAGGTTCAAAGCTAGCCTTGGGTTAGCCTTCAGAGAAAAATTAAGGGCACATACCTTAATTTCCTGGAATACAAGATGTGAAAGTCCTTTTGGCAAAAAGGAAAGAAAAAGCTTGAAGAATACTAAAGCCAACACAAATGTGGATAAACTTGTCTTTATTAGAAGAAATGATTCTACTTAAATAGTAGACAGGGGTCAATGATCACTCATTAGGTAGACAGAGTGGCAGAAGGGGTCACATTGGGATGAGGTCATACCAGGATCAGTCAAGGACAGGTATGATATTCCAGAATGGGTGGATATTGAGCCAGACCCATTTGCAGAAAGCAAGGAATTCCCAAAATCAAAAGCAAAAGCAACTAAATCTTCACATGTATCAATATTTGAAGGCCATATTGAAATGGCATTAATGGCACAATTTACAACATCTCCCCCCTCAAGATTGGACACAGGGAGTTGATATTTGTGGAGGAATTTGGAGTGTACCCGGGCAAAAGGTCAGCCAGAGGACAGTAGTTTCACAGTATACTCAACACCCTTCTTGTAGGTGACTTCACAAGGTCTAACCCAGAGGGAGTCTAGCTTATGAGCACGTCCTCCAGTACAATTTTGATAATAGAGGACTAAATCACCCACTTGGTACTCAGAGGGGGGATCTGGAAGCATTAGAGGGCAAGAGTTCCAGGGTCTTGACTTTGTAAGCAGTAGAATAGGCGGTAGCTTGGATGTCTTGATATGGTTAGTCAAGTCTTTGACATGAGCTTTGGGATTAGTAGAGGCATCAACCTCCATCAACAGGGGTCCCAAGATTGATGGGGTAGTGGCTTCTTGTCCATACAGCATGGCAAAGGGGGACTGGCCAGTCACTCAATGTCTGCTGAGTCTATACGCAAAGAGGGCAGCAGGGAGGAACATATCCCAGTTAGCAGCATCAGAGAGGGTAAGCTTCCTCATGATGGACATAAGGGTGGAGTTTGCTTGTTCAACAGTCCCGTTGGTTGACGGGTTATACAGTGCAGAGAAGGATTGATGTGTACCCATAGCTTCTATAATGGACATTATGAGGCAAGCATTAAAGTTGGTCCCATTGTCATAAAGCAGGACTTGAGGGCAACCATGACAGTAGAAGATATCTTGCAATAAGAAGTTAGTCTTGGTCTTGGTGGTTATATCTTTGGTTGCTCTAGCTTCAACCCATTTGCTAAAGTGGTTGACGGCTACCAAGATGAATTGACACCCAGACCTAGAATGCGGGAGAGGGCCAACAGCGTCCATGCTCACAGTGTGGAAGGCATGCTTAGGGGGGATGTGATTGAACTGATGTTGGGAAGGTCAGGGGCGTTGGAGCTGACAAGAATGACAGGAGGCAAGGACGTCAGGAATTAGGAAGCGCATATTTTCCCAATAGAAGTTTTTACACAACCAGTCATGAGTCTTTGCTATGCCTCTGTGTCCCGTGTCAATGTGGGCTTGGAGGATGATGGCAACCCTTATGCTAGGACAGATGTAAGATAGATAAGCATTGTTGACTTTCTTGAAGAGTTGTCTATCTTGAATCACAGTATCCTTTGATAGGACTTGCAGTGCCAGATAAATGTCTTCTGGTTCAGTGGTTCAGGAGTCACGGTACCCTATCAACTTGTATAGGCAATTGGCGTCAGCAGGATGGATGACTAGTATGGGCATCCTTGAGAAACCATCATCATTATGATGTTATTCTCTAGGGCAATGTACTACAGTGAAATCATATCCTTGCAAGCGCAGAGCCCAATATGCTAACCAACCTTCAGGCTCCTTTAATTGTTGCAGCCACTTTAGGGAAGAGTGGTCTGTAACTACCGTGAAGTGAGTCCCGTAAATGTAGTGTCTGAACTGTTTTACTGCATGTAGAACAGATAGACATTCCTTTTCTTGACACTATAATTATTCTTGTGTTTTTTGAGGAATTGTGAAGAATAGGTCACAGGCTGGTCTACGCCTTCATTGTCAAGCTGGGCTAAGATGGCACCCACAGCTACTCTGCTTGCGTCAGTGTACAATATAAACTCTTTATCATAATCAGGGTAGACTAGGATAGGAGCCTCTTTGAGCTTGGCCTTCAGCACTTCAAAAGACTGTTGTTGGCTGTCAGTCCATTCAAAGGATACATTGCAAAGGAGTTGGACAAGGAGTTTGCTTAACTCATCAAAATCAGGGATGAATTGTTGATAGTACCCCATCATATCAAGAAACACTTGGACCTCTCATAGGCTTGTGGGGGTCTGCATCTTGTCAATGGCTTCCACCTTATTATTTATAGGGTGTATTCCGGTTTGGGTGACCTTGTGGCCCAAGAATTCAAGTTGCTCATTGAAAAAGGAGCATTTAGAGGGTTTGAGTTTCAAGCCTGCTGTCAGGGATTCAGTCTTGGGCAGACAGCCCGTTGTTTTCAGGGGTAACTTGGGCTGGTGTTTTAGCGGGCAGGGCCCACCACAAGAGAGGAGCTAACTTAAAAAGATAGGAAACAGACTTCCCCACCCAAGACCACAGGCCGGCGGCTGGTATGATGTGTCAATCACCCCTGTGAGGGTGATGTACACAATTCCAAAGAGCTTGCCGGTATGGTCAGTTAGGAGGTCAGGCAAGGAAGCAGGCATAGGTTTGGGTGTCATAGGAGGTTCCATATGGATGTTGTAAGAAGGATGGTAGTTGAATTTTCCTCTAAACAATTTTGGTGTTGGAATATCCACAGGCCTTGACAATTGTATCTAACAGCAGACTGTATGCGGGCCAAAGGATTGAGTTTGAGTATCTTTCTGGGGTATAGTCCTTATATTCAGGCTTCAAGGGATATTAAGTGAAGTGAAAGGGCTCAAAGGGTACACCTGGTGGACAGAAAACTGCGGGCGGTGGGACAGGAGGGCCGTGAGATCTTGTACTGAATTGGTAGAAGGCAAATAAAAAATGGGGTAGTAGCTGTATAAGCCAAAATAACATAACCTTTATTCAAAAATGGCAATAAGTTTGGAGCACGAGGTCCTTTGGTCTATATAGCACCCCATCTCTAAACTTAATATTTTACATGGGGGTTCATCAGGGCATTGGGAAAGGCAGGCCCAGGGGAACTGGGTGCTTGGGTCCAAAGGCAGCAAAATGGCACCTGGGCGGAGATTTTTCATTGGTCAGAGATCTCAAATTGGTTACTTGATTATTTTGCTTTAGTGGCGTGGTCATGGGGCTGGGCTGCAGGCCCGTACCTCTTCCTGGGGACAGCTCTTGATTGGCTACTGGTGTAGACTTCAAATTCATGAAGCTAATAGTTGCCGCTTCAGTACCTCTATTAGGCGCTGTGATTGGTCTTCCATTTGGTCCAATAATTTCCTTGGTTTGACCTGTTTCACTGCATGGGCCAACATTCTCAGCCTCAGCTTATGGGGGCTTTATTCCAGAAAAACCCAGGTGGGCGGTCCTTTGGTCCACAGGCCCAGCAGCCTGAGGGGATCTAGGGTCAGGGTTCAATTTCTGCTCCCAGGCCTGGGTTTCCAGAGAGGAAGAATAGTCAATCCTGACACCTGCCTCCCAAATTTTGAGGAAGACAGCTTTGAGGTGGTATAAATGGTCAGTAAAGGTGGAGCTGAACACAGTAATATCATCAAGGTATAAAAGGATGCAGGAGAGCTTCAAATCTTGCAGGATGGAGTCCATAGCCTGTTGAAATGTAGCAGGGGCATTACAGAGTCCTTGGGGCATACAAGGGGGTTCAAAAGACCTTCTGGGGTGATAAGCACAGCCTTTTTTCTATCTTCAGGAGACAAGTTGACCTACCAGTATCCGGATGCTATATCCATAGCAGAGAAAAACTTTGATTCCCCTGATCTTCTAAGCGCATCATCAATTCTAGGCAGAGGATAAGAGTCCTTTTTGGTGAGCAAGTTCAGGCGGCAGTAATCCATCACAATGCGGTGGCCTTCATCCTTCTTTTTGAGGATCAATAATGGGGAGGCCCAAGGGCTCTGAGAGGGAGCTATTATCCCAGTTTCTAAGAGCTGCTTAAGTTTCTTAGAGACCTAAGCATCTTCTACCCTGCTGCAGCGGTAAGGTTTGGCACAAAAGGGCGGGGCATCACCCGTATCTATCTGGTGGATAACCCCCTTTGCTAGACCATAGTTGGTGGATCCAGAGGCAAAGATATACTTAAACTGGTCTAGTAGTTCCAGAACATATTTTTGTTGAATGGGTGGCAGTTGTGGGAATTCTGCAGCAGTAAACAGGGAGAGAACCTGAGGGTCTCCTTCAGGCAAGCTGAAATCACTAAACGTTTCAAAGTGGTAGAGGGATGCCACTTGCTCTGAACCTAATATGCAATCATACCCAACAACCTGGCCCTTAGTCACCTGCATAGGCAGGGCAGTCAGGTTAGCCAACAACAGTGTCGTGAATACTGCCATTCACCATGTTTTGATTTCACCTTTGTTGGGTTATTTTGAGGACAAATCTCTCTCTTTTGCTTTTGCCCTTCAAAATGAGGCTGGCTACAAATTGGAAAATACAGTTGTTCAGTTTTCTGATCCTGCACAACTCACTTGCCCCACTCATGCTTGTGGCAAGTGATCCTACCGTCCTGGTATTGTTTTGTGTATTGCAAACCACTATATATTACATTTCTTATACACCAATAAAAATTAAGTTCTATTCACATTTTTATCTTTGTGTCTTCACATACTTTGGCGCCTCTCTAGCTACGTCTAGCAGATATTATTCATTCAGGGCCACAAGGTAATTACATATCCTTTCCTGCCATTCTAATCAAGACTTAGTAAAAATCCAATCCTTAGGTTAGGATTTCCTGTTGTGACTCTGTGCCGCGCCTCAGATCACAAAAAAAATAGTGCTCACTACAGGGGCTGTAAGCCCCTTGGTTACTCCCTTTGCAACTAGTTTTCAGGACCTTTGCCTCCACCTATACAAGAGCCATCTTTGCCTGAATACCAGTCCTACTATTGAGGAAGACATCACTGACCTGCCTATTGTCCCTACTGTGCTGAACCTTGGGAGTGGTCCCCGTCTAGTGGCCTACCCTTTGGGTACCCCTGACTTGGAAAAAGTCATGGCAGTAGCCCTTGGGATAGCCCGTGATGGGGCCATCTCTTGCCTCCAGCTTCAGTTCAATTGAGCAGAATACTATGAATTGATTGTAGCGCCACAATTTCCACAACATTTCCTCTCAGCAGCTGGCTCTGCTGAACATTTATTGTCCTCCTTTGTACAACCCGCCTTAGCCCATCATCAAATGGTATTAGGGCTCCACATTCAGGAGATTTCATTGCTGCAAGCTGCTATCACCCATCACTGGGATTGGTTTGCGGCCTACCAGCAGTGGATCTATCCCCTGTTTTCCTTATTATCCAACAATTAGCGCAACTCTGTCACCTCCCAATCTTTCTTGGTCACCTCCATTGAAAGAATGCATCAATCCATCCCCAAGTATGTCAGAGAGCGCCTTCATGAGTTCCACCAGCTGGAACAGCCCTGGCGTACCCAAGTAGACTCCACTCTAAACACCTACCTCACCAACTTTGAAGGACTTGTGCAACAACTCAATGAGTTCAGTGCTTATTCCTTTGACCAATTACAGTAAGTAGCGGTCCATGCTAAAAAGGGCCTCCACAAACTTGGTGAGGACTTTGATCAAGAAAGGGCTGCTACCACTGCTACCATTGCCAAACTCCAGACTCAAGTAAATGAACTGTCTGCTTCCATAGCAGATACCCCGCCTTTTCCTCCATCCAACAAGCTAGCAGATAGAGAACAGAGGCTCTGGGATGCCATTTGAGATTTAAGAGCATCTACCTGCAGTCAGGATCCCCCCCAAAGCCCCTCAGCGTGACCCTCAAGTGCTTGCGCTGACGGCTCAGGTTGCTGGATTACAACAAGAGGTTGCTACTTTGCATGAGGCAATGGCGTCTGTAGTTAGTCCACCTGAAGTTGTGGACAAAGATGGTTGTTGCCCTGGCTTGTCAGGAGCCCCCCACATTCATTGTGCTAGAGAGTTGATAGCACTAGCCAATGAAGTGGACCTCCTGAAGCAAGATCACTCTGAGCTTGATAAAGACGTACAAGAACTAAGTGAAGTGATTAATTCAGTAAATGGCAGGTTTGCCCCTTGCCTTTTGGTGTGCCTGTCTCTTACTTCCCAACTGGCTGAGCTGTCCTTGGTAGTAACAGCACAGGGCCAGCACCTGGATGTTACTGAGCTTCAGGCCACCCCAGCTAATAATACAGGAACACATACTGCTGACACCTTGACTACCCTTGAAGATAGTGTTTGCTAACTGTAGGCCAGGCAGCCCCCCACCAAGTCAGAAGAAGAATTCTCCCCATGCATAAATGTACTCAATAGCAACAATGGTGGCCCAACTCCAGAATCCCACTTCAAGCCTACCTTTAAGCAAGTCTTTGACCCCAAAACCTCAACCATTGCAGCTTTCCTAATATCTAAGAAACTGCCATGAGAAGAGCCTCAGATGAAGTTAATAAGGAGCACATCCTGACCTACCTGCACTCAGCCTGTCAGGAGGTGGTAGTACTGGAGCTGCCCACCATTGAGACTTGGAGAGATATGAAGCAACTTCTGATTGACAAATTTGATGATGACCTTAGTTTGGAAGTGAATAAGGACGCTTTCATGTATATTGCTTTAAAGTCAAAGGAGACCATAGCTGAATTATCAGATAGATTATACATGGAAGGACAACAACTGATCACAAGCTTCCATTTGACCGCATATGAAGCATACATGGCTTGCGCTCAAGCCCTCAAGGTTAACCAGCTCCTGCGTCTTCACTTCAAGGCTCATAAATTCATGCTTTCTTCCATGAAGAGCATAAAGACACTGTTTCAGGATATGAACCTTACCCATTCTGGGGCAGTTGTGAGGGAGAATTGTGCTGCTTTTACCTCTGGTTTGTCTTCACGTGGTCCGCGTATCCTTACCATGAGCTTGCAGAATCCTCCTTGACAACAGGGTTGCCATAACTGTGGACAAATAGATCACCATTTTATAGTCTGCACAAATCCTTGAGTTTAAGGAGCTGATCCCAAGGAACAGGCGGGAAAAAAACAGTCAACCTAGAGGCGGAGACGCTCTTGGTTGACAATCCTTCCCAGCCTCCTCCAGTTCCCCCTCCATCACTGACTCTGAGCCTTCTGACAATTAGGCTCCTCCAATTCTGCTGCTATTACACGACATATCTGATGACTCTGACATGGATGATTTCAATGTAGAAGATCCTGATGCCTATGGGTACTCCATCCTGGCTGTCCCTGAAACTATTGCAGTCCCTTATAAGCTATGTTTTGGGAAGACTACTACAACCACCAAGCCTCTGCCTGAAGCCAAGGAGGTTGTCTCTTGCCCTTACCTCACCCAAGCCAATAGATCTCCCATGTTTATTGAATCTTCTGAAGAAGCTGCTGAGGTTGCTGACACTGTGTTCAGAAATTTCTTCATCTTGCTCCCTCTCCAGAAGGTCTATAAGGAGTTCCTAGGCCTAAGGTTTATGATCAAAAAGTGGGACAAAGAACTAGCAGAAGCCCAAGACATTCTGGATGTCCTCCCTCCCTTTGGTTGTACTACCACTTTTGTTGAAATATCCATCCAAAAGGTGAAAATTAAGAATGCCTTAGATACAGGGTCTCCTGTTAATATTGTCTCCTCAAAGCTTGTCAAGAAGCTCAAACTTGCCCCTGACCTTAACTATCATCATTTGTATGGCACATATGGGCTGTCCATGACTTGCGCTATAGGGGCTTATTCTGCTCTTCCCATGCAATTTAGCAAGCTACTCTTGGCTGCACCTGCTGTTGTCCTGGAGAATGAGAGCTATGACCTGCTAGTTGGTACTCAATTCCTTAGGGAATATAATGGGATCATCAACTTAAAGGACGGCTACCTCTCTATCTTGGGATACAAGGTCCCTCTGATCTTTGAAGAGCCAGTTAAATTTCCTGGGAAGCGCCTCAAGACATGTGCCTTGGAATACCCCACTGGTGTTTTCACTTTAAAATACCAAACCCATTCCTCCAACATGAAGTGCCCTCCCATGGCTTGTCCTGCATCTGAGGGGATTCCTCTCCTGGCCACTTCTGCTGCAACTATTCCTCCCAGGTCTCAGGTTATCCTAGACTCCCAAATATTGTACAAGCTGCCTGAGCGTACGTTCCTAGAGTTGTACTCTCCTCCCTTGCTAGGACGCAACAAACCCTATCTCTGCCCAGGAATCTTGGATGTCTCTCATAAAGACCCTGTTCAACTGCTGGTTGCCAACTTGACTGCTCTCCCCATACATGTGTCTAGAGGGCAGGCCGTTGACTATGGCAAGTTCTTGAATGCTCCTGATGTCCTATCACTACATCCCTTTGGTACGTTTCAGGACTTTAACCTACCTGAGGATGAGCCACAAGTCCTATCATTGTTCACCGCCCAAGACTTCCTGCAGCTATCTCCTGTTCAACAGAAAGAGGTGCTTGACCTACTGGACCAGTTTTTGGATATCTTTGCTAAGGATAGCACAGATTATGGGTTAGCCAAAGGCGTCATTCACCAGATTGATACTGGTGATGCTCCACCCTTTTGCGCTAAACCCTACTGCTGCAGTTGAGTAGAAGATGCTCAGGTGTCTAAAGAGCTTAAGCAACTTCTAGACGCTGGACTGCTTGCTCCTTCCCAAAGTCCATGGGCCTCCCCCTTGCTCATACTGAAGAAGAAGGATGGAGGTCATTGTATTGTGATGGACTACTGACGCTTGAATTCCTTAACCAAAAAGGATTCCTACCCCTTACCACGCATTGATGATGCTCTCTGCCACCTTGGGGGCTCTAAGTTCTTCTCTGCCATGGATCTGGCTTCTGGATACTGGCAAGTTGATCTCTCTCCCAAAGATAGACAGAAGGCTGCGCTCATCACTTCTGAAGGATTGTTTGAGGCTACACAAATGCTGCAAGGACTCTGCAATGCTCCAGCTACTTTCCAACAAGCCATGGACTCCATCCTCCGTGATTTGAAGCTCTCATGTGTTTTAGTGTACTTAGATGATATAACTGTCTTCAGCGCCACCTTCACCAATCACCTGGCCCATCTTAAGGAGGTGTTCATAAAGATTTGTGAGGCTGGACTTAAGTTAAAACCATCTAAGTGTGCCTTCTTCAAGGAACACCTTGAGTTCTTGGGCCATGAGGTGACTCAGACAGGAATTTGCCCCATGACTAAGAAAGTTGAGGCCATTGACAAAATGCTTCCGCCCACCAACCTGCAAGAAGTCCAAGTCTTTCTGGGCATGATGGGATACTATAGACAATTCATCCCTGATTTTGCGGACACTAGCAAACCCTTGGTCCAGCTGCTGCGTAATGTCCCTTTCAAATGGACCGCCAGTCAACAACAAGCCTTTGAAGCCCTCAAACAAAAACTCAAAGAGGCTCCCATCTTAGTATATCCTGACTACAATAAGGAATTCATCTTATATACTGATGCTAGTGACCTGGCTATTGGGGCTATCTTGGCTCAACTGGACAATGAAGGTGTGGATCACCCTGTAGCCTATACTTCTTGTGTCCTGAATAAGCATGAGAAGAACTACAGTGTGACCAAGAAGGAGTGCCTTGCTGTGCTGCATGCTGTCAAGCAGTTCTGCCATTACGTGTATGGCACCCATTTCACTGTGGTTACTGACCATGCTTCTGCTTAAATGGTTACAACAACTCAAGGAACCCAAAGGACAACTAGCTAGATGGGCTCTCCAACTGCAAGGGTATGACTTCACTGTGTTGCACTGCCCCAGGATTCAACATCAGAATGCTGATGGACTGTCCAGAATGCCCATCCTTGCCCTACACCCTGCTGAAGCTGACAGGTTGTATGAACTAATTGGATACCCTTTGTCATGGGAGAACAAGACAGAGGAAGTTTGAGTTGCCCTTTCTAAGCTATCTGAAGACACCCTCATTTGTGACAATCAACTTTTCAAGAAAGTACAAGACCACTACTTGCCCTATGTAAGGCCTAGTCTTTGCCTTTTGTTGGTGCTTCAAGCTCATAAGGAGACAGGACACGGAGGCATTGCCAAGACCCATGCCTGGCTCCAGAAGAATTACTTCTGGGAAAATCTTTGCTTGCTGATCCCAGATGTTATTGCTAGTTGCCATGATTGCCAACTCCAACAACCTAAAGCCGCCGCTCATGAGTTCAAGCTAGTTCCCCCTCAACACGCATTTCACACTGTCAGTATTGACGCTGTAGGGCCTCTCCCTTGCTCCCGCTCTGGTTGCCGCTTTATCCTAATTGCTGTTGATCATTTTAGCAAGTGGGTAGAAGCTTGTCCTACTAAAGACATCACTGTCAAGACAACCGCCGCCTTTCTGCTGCAAGATGTATTCTTCTGCCATGGTTGCCCTCAAGTGTTGTTGTCTGACAATGGGACTAACTTCAACGCCAAGTTAGTGACCTTGGTGGTTGAAGCCTTGGGGTCTCATCAGTCCTTCTCTGCCCCCTATAATCCTTCCACCAATGGGGCAGTTGAGCGCGCCAACTCAACTCTGGTTTCTATCATGAGGAAGCTCACTTACTCTGACGCCACCAACTGGGATCTATACTTACCCGCTGCTCTCTTTGCCTATTGCCTTAGCAAACATTGTGTCACCAGGTATTCCCCCTTTGCTATGCTGTATGGTTGTGAAGCCACTACCCTGTTGCTCTTGGGGGCCCCCTACTCTCCTCTGATAAGGCTATGAACCCTGATGAGCAAATCAAAGATCTAGTCAACTGCATCATTGATATACAGGCTACTGCCTACATGTCTGCCTATAAGACCAAGCTGCTAGAGCTCTCCCCTGACAATGCCAGGAGATCCCCCCTGCCTGAGTTCAACATTGGGGACCACGTTCTGTATTATCAACACAGAGTAGGAGGACAAGCTCATAAGCTAGACTTGTTGTGGATTGGGCCCTTGGAAGTGACCTTCAAGCAAGGATTGGAGTATACAGTAAAACTCCTCTCTAGTGGTTGCCCTTTTGCTTGTGTGCATGCCAAGTTCCTCCGCAAGTATCACCCCCCAAAGGCCAATCTAGAGGGGGGCAATGTTGTGAATAACAGCCATTCACCATGTTTTGATTTTGCCTTTGATGGGTTATTTTGAGGACAAATCTCTCTCTTTTGCTTTTGCCCTTTGAAATGAGGCTGGCTCTAAATTGGGAAATACAATTGTTCAGTTTCCTGATCCTGCACAACTCACTTGCCCCACTCATGCTTGTGGCAAGTGATCCTACTGTCCTGGTATTGTTTTGTGGTATTGCAAACCACTATATATTACATTTCTTATACACCAATAAAAATTAAGTTCTATTCAAATTTTTGTCTTTGTGTCTCCACGTACTTTGGCGCCTCTCTAGCCACGTCTAGCAGATATTCTTCATTCAGGGCCACAAGGTAATTGCATAGCCTTCCCTGCCATTCTAACCAAGACTTAGTACAAATCCAATCCTAAGGTTAGGATTTCCTGTTGTGACTCTGTGCCGCGCCTCAGATCACAACAAACAGCTGTACAGGCTCCTTATGAGTTTGTTTCAAAATACCAGGACATAATTGGGTCTCCTTATGGCTTAATAAATCAGGTGAATATAGCTCCAGAAAGAATTTTTCAGGTAGTTTGTAGGATATCTGGGAGTCTATAATCACTTGATAGCCTGGAGAGATGGTAATAGCGGTGGGGGAAAAAGAGGCACACCTTCCTCTGTGGGACAGGAAGGAGGAGGGGAACACATATTGGAAGAATGAGTCCTGTACTTGAGTGATAAGATACCAGTGGGGCACTTGAGCACACAAGTCTTAAGAAGTTTTCCCGGGAGACGCGGGGGTTCTTCAAAGATTAGAGTTATCTCATACCCTAAGAGTGATAGGTACATATCTCAAAGGTTCACAATTCCATTTTACTCTCAAAGAAACTGTGTGCCAATCAGGAGATTGTAAGTTTTGTTTTTGAGGATAACAGCAGGGGATGCAATAAGAAGCTTCCCAAACCTCATTGGCAGGGCGTAGTAGGCACCAATGGCTTGGGTTTGGGACATGCCAGCTGTGCCATATGATTGAGTGTAGTTGAGGTTGGGAGCCAGTTTAAGTTTTTTCATTAACTTGGACAATACCACATTGACTGGAGAGCCTGTGTCCAAGATAGCCTTGATATTAAGCTTTTGGATTGATACTTCCATATGAGTAGTATCTTTCCCAAAGGGGGGTAAGACAGCCAACACATCCTGAGCTGCCTCCAATTCTTTCTCTCATTTGGCCAGCATGCATTATAAGGCAAGAATTTCCTTATACACAGTCTGCAAAGGGAGAGATACGGTCACATTCTGGAAGAGAGCTTCTGCTAGTTAAGCAGCCTCTTCAGAGGAATCTACCAAGACAGGGGGAAAATGAGTCTGAGCTAAGTAAGGATAAGCCACTACAGCCTTAGCTTCATTTGCAGACAGGCAAGTTGTAGTTGTGGTTTTCCCTGAGCGTAGCTTGTAAGAGACGGAGACTGTCTCTGGGACTGCCAGTACCAAGTAGCCATAACCATCAGACTCATTGCAGTCAGAGTCCTTGGGTTCAGAATCACTAGAGAGGTTATGGAACAAGTGAAGGATAGTTGGGCCAGCCAAGGGGGAAGATTTCTTGTCAGAAGGGGGATCAGGAGGAGACAGGGGAGATTGGTCAGCAGAGAGAGTCTCTGCCTCTAATATGACCTCTCTTTTCCCGCCTGCTCCTTTGGGTTGCAACCCTCTACCCAAGGGTTGGTGCAGGTACGTGAGTGATGTCCTACTTGACCACAGTTATGACATCCTTGTCTCTTAGACGGCCCACTTGAGCCTAGGGTCATAATGCGCGGAGTGCAGGAGATAGTTCCTGTATTGTTGGCCTTATTTTTGCGCACTATGGTACCCCCATGGGTCAAGTGCATGTCCTGTAAGAGGGTCTTGATACTCTTCATTGAAGTAAGGGAAGATTTTTGGGCCTTGAAGTGCAGACATAGGAGTTGGTTCAACTTCAAAGCGTTTGAACATGCTGTGTATGCTTCCTAGGGAGTTAATTGACAACTGGTGATAAACTCTTGTCCTTCAATGTAGAAACAATTGGCAAACTCATCCAAGGTTTCTTTGGGTTTTAATGCAATATGCATAAACACATCTTCTTTGACTTCTAAGCTGAGATCTCCTCTAAATTCTTCAATTAGGAGTTGTTTCATGTCCTCCCAAGTGACAATAGAAGGGAGTTTGGGGATCACAACTTCTTGGCATGTGGGATGCAGGCAGGTAAGAATATGTTCTTTCTTAAGCTTGTCAGTAGCCCTACACATTGCAGTCTTGTAGATTGTCAGAAAGACAGCAATGGTAGAGGTTTTAGGGTCAAATATCTGTTTGAACAAAGGCTTATAATTGGGGTCAATGAACAAGGAGGTGGATTGGCTGTTGTCACCTGGGTTGAGGACGTTAATGTGGGGATTGCCCTCAAACTGAGATTCAGCAGCAGGCTGTCTAGCCCAGAGGAGTTGAAGACTTTCCTCTAGGGTATCCAAGGTAGAGCTGTTCTGTCCACTAATATCTCTAGCGGTGGCAGCAGCAGCTCCAAATTCATCAATCTTATTCTGTTGCACCAATAGAGTGCCAGCAATCCCATTGAGGCAAGTGGTCATGGAAGTGATCTGAGCAACCAAAGGGATAATATGTCCATTCATTGTCTCAGTAAAACAAGAGAGGTTTTGTACCTCTCTCTCCAATGTGTCCTGCCTATCAGCAATATCATTTGTTACTTCTGCTAGCTAATCCAGGGCAAGGGCGCAGTTGACCCAGGGAGGGCCTTCCAAGCCAGGGCAACAACCATGATTGCCATGAGCGGGAGTACTAGCAACTTCAGCTTCCTCTTTACCTTCAGATTCAGTTGATGAATCATCAGGATTAGAAAGTTTTTGTCTCAAGTACTCAATTTCTCCTCGCAAGGTAGCTACTTGGTTGGTGAGCAAAGCAATGCAAGGGTCAGGTTTAGGCTCTACTGGAGGAGGATTTTGAACAGTAGACTGACGCCAAATGGTAGCTACAAGCTCAGCTATGGCTTCTCATGCCTTAGCTTTAAAGTCAGATGGGTCCTCAATAGGAGGAGCGGGAGGTGTCACCTCAATGGATGCTACTCTATCATCCACATAATTTTGTACTTGGTACAGAGTGTTGCCCAGTGCAGCCTTATCCAGATCATATTGATGCTACAGATGGCGGCCCCAAGTATTGACATGAGTCCCAACCAATTTGAGCTGGGAATTAATATGTTCTTGAAATTGATTAAGTTTGATAACCAGAGTCTCAAAGTCCTGACAATGCTTTTACAGAGAGGCCTCAATTTGTCCATGCCACGTTGCTTGATGCTCATCCAATTTGAACAGTCAATTCTTGATATATCCAGGGAGCAAGGAACAAAGGGAATTTAGTGATGAGGTTAGGTACTTCTGGGAGGCAAGTGAGTTGCGCTGGTTATCCAAAATACACACAAAGAGACTGTGGGACCATTCTTGATATGCCATATTTTGAGCATAGTTGTTTGAGACAGCAGTGGTTAAAGCATTTAACAGCTGGTTCTGGGATCCTAATGCAAGTTGATGGTGAACCAAGGCGGGTTGGATAAACTGGTTGGCTAACACACCAATTGTATCCATAGACTCCATCAGCAGGGGGAGACCAAAGTCCAAGAGGAAGGAGTACAGGTCTTTGGAAGCGTACCCGGGACAGAGACCAGGGATAGGTGCATTGCCACAGTGCCTGAGTGGAGAAGGGAGAAGGTGGTAGCACAATCTTGTTTGTAGTTGAGAGAGAAAGCTGGAAGGGGGCCCACACGGGCCCAGGGGACAGAACTAATACCATGGGAGTTGAGGGGGCATTGGTGATGTCTTCTTCTAGAGGGGGACTAGAAACTTTAGGTTTTTTGAGTACTTCAGAAACAAAGGGAGAAGGACTAGAGAAAGAGTGGGGAAAGGAGTAACCAAGGGGCTTGCAGCCCCTGTAGTGAGCATCATTTTGTTGTGTTTGGCTCCTGGGGACAACATCCAGGAGGAACGTCGGGAAATCTTTATAACAAAAGATTTGAGGTTTGAAGCTAGCCCTGGGTTAGACTTTGGGGCAAAAGTAAGGGCACATACCTTAATTTCCTTGAATACAAGATGTGAAAGTCCTTTTTGCAAAAAGGAAAGAAAAAGCTTGAATAATACTAAAGCCAACACAGATGTGGATAAACTTGTCTTTATTAGGAGAAATAATTCTACTTAAATAGTAGACAGGGGTCAATGATCACTCATTAGGTAGACAGAGTGGCAGAAGGGGTCACATTGGGATGAGGTCATACCTGGATCAGTCAAGGACAGGTATAATATTCCAGAATGAGTGGATATTGAGCCAGACCCATTTGCAGAAAGCAAGGAATTCCCAAAATTGAAAGCAAAACCAACTAAATCTTTGCACATATCAATATTCAAAGGCCATATCAAAATGGCATTAATAGCACAATTTACAATGCTAATACACTATCAGGAACCAATTTCTGACATCATTGATCATTTTAAGGAATTTAGTTTAGTCTTCAATTTTTCCTTAGGCAGTTAAACTTTCAATCTACAGTTCCCAATGCTGGTTTAGATTTCCTGAGACATGTCCAAAATTACCCATCCACTCAAGCCTCTCTTGGATGTTTCACTTCTTGGGTATGGTGAAGGATTGCATTGCTTGGCCCAGATTATAACTACAAATGTTTCATGCTTGCAATCAACTTTGAGCTCCACCTGTAGCCCCTGATAAGTAATAGATGTGTTTGAGATCTCCCAATGGTAGACCCTATGATTATATAAGTGAACACTGCCCTTCCTTCATTATTGTTTATTTAATAAAAACCTTTATCATGTTCCCAATTCCTAGATATACTGCTTGCTACAATATTTTGATATAGGAAATCTAGCTAGTGCCTAGAATGCTTACTACTAATATTGGTGGTGGCTTGGGTGTATTAGCTTTGCTACTATGTATGACTCTCTTCTTGATCTCCTACAACACTGACTTGGTCCTCTTGGTTGTGATTCCTGCTATGAAGAATGCAAGCACTACTGCTTGATTGATGAAAATGGCCACCTTGCCTGAAATCAATATGGAATACTGGATGGAGTACAAAGACCTAATCTTTGCAAAGTGAGTCCCTGAAATACACTCTAACCTGTATGATTTAAACCTTGTTAGATTGGAAATCAAGATCACTCATCAGCAGCTATTGTTAGCAAGGACAATTTTCTTTCTGTTGAGTCTTCCAACTCAAAGGTCAGTCTGGTCTCTTGTTTCACAGCAGAAACAGAGATGTATGTTTCTTGTTTTCCTGGTTTTCCTTTTCAAATCAGGCCAGCAAGAAGATGATAATATGTAAGCCTTGGGGTAGCGTGAGCTATCCCAATCATGGGTGGGAAACTGCTTCATACAGAAATTGAGTGTTTCAAGGTGTGAATCCTTGGGATACATCCTGATGTGTGAAACATGTTCAATCACTTCCTTTGAGGATAAAACAAAAACTCAAAAACTACTTATCAAATTGAGCTTCCCATTTCAGCAATATAAATAATAATCTAACAACTCTTCTAACCAATTCACAGTAGATATCATCACCCCTCTACCTATAAACACCTCTGTCCCACAAAATTATATCAATCTTTATACATCTTCAGATAACAAAAGCTATCATGTAGTTTAAAATATTCAATTTTTCTTTCTCAATTCACAATAAAGTTTAATTGCACTGATACAACATTTTTCTAAAGCCTTGTTTTTGCGCATATACTTGTGTGATTGCTATAGCTTTAAAAATACCTATTCTTTGGATTGATAAAGGAATGCAGATGTATTATCAATACTTTTTGTCTTTTTAAATCATTTTTCTTTTATTTGAAGCTTTCTGGTCTGAGATTTGATTGTTCCTTGAGCCAACAGCTCTTGCTACCATTGGGGTTTTTAGAAAAATAGTTATCATCAGTGATAGACATCTTGGAAGAGGTAAATAGATAGAGGGAGGCTTAAAGTCCAAGTGTTTATTGATGGCAGATTTCATTATATTGGTGCTCTTAAAATTATTTGTAAGAACAGCCTGGTGATTGGAACATGCAGCTGGTCAAAAAATCTTTCAGAGTGGTAAAAGATAGAAAATAAAGGGCCTTTTATCTATCAAAGAATATCTAAATTTGCAGTACTCAAGGGTTCTGAGGGTGAGGTTAAAGTAGCTGAGCAGCAAATTAGGGAACACAACAAGAATAATATCTCCTTACTCAACAAAACCACTATATTTGGGTTCTGCAAGTAAACTAAGAATGTTAAGTTGTTTGTTATGTCTGTTTGGTAAAAATGATGTCTTTATTGGGGTCTTCTGGGGGTCTTTTATAGTTGGAGGGAAAGGAGGGAAAAGAAAGGGTGAGTCATCCTGACTGAGGTCTGGACTGACAGGCACTAAGCTATTCCTGAAGGGCTGAAACATTTTGGGGGATATTCAAAAAGAAAATGGCTTATATTGGGTGGAATGTGAACATCTGAACATGCAATCTTGGGGTCAGGTGGTCGCAGAAAAAGTAGAGCTGCCTTTAGAAAATTGGGTGTAGAACAGGGGTTCAGAATGCAATCCTAGAGGGTTGATGCTCGGCAAAAAGGGACATATAGTCATTATACCAAATTACATAGTGGGTGTGAGCAATGGGTCAATCATTGATGCATCTGTGGCTAGCCGCAGATATGTTGATGGGTCAATAATTACCATATGTAAATCCTCCTTTGATGGGTCACCAATTAAGCATCTGCTACTAGCTGTAGATGCATTTATTAGTCACTAATTATTACTATGAAAATCAGTTTGATGGGTCACTCTCTGACGCATCTGCAGCTAGCCGCAAGTGCATTGATTAGTTTCTAATCAGAAATACTCCTATAGTCTTTGGAGGGTAACTCTCCAACGCAAAACACAAAAAAGGGAAGCAGTTCCATTTATAATTTCCAAATAAATAATAAGTCTCAATAGGGTAATATTGAGGAGTGCACCCTGCACCACAAAATTAATCCTGCCTTCTTCCATCAACAGGTAAGGTCCTATATAGGGTGTTTAGATGATCTCTTGCCAGGATAGCATATGACACTTATAACTCTTAATTGGCATGTATTTCTGTTGCCCAGACAATCTTTTTCAGCCCCCAGAGGCAGTCATTCACATGCTTTAGTGGTGTGGGGTAAATCTTTTCATTATTTACTATTTTTTCTCTATGTAAATTTTATGTGAACAACATAGTTACAACAGGGTTATATCTAGTTTTTGAGTCATCCTAATGATAATAGACATACAAACAAGAAAAGTTTGAGGAAATATGCCAGTATGAGCATGAACGTAGCAGTGATGTGGCATTTTGTGACCTTATTGTTTCTCTTTCTTCAGGATAATTATTGGGGAGACATCCACATTGCTGGTTGATTGTGAAGGTTCTTAAGGCTGCTGTTTGTCAGGGATCCAATCATTAGTAAGGGTCAACCTCCATAAATAACTTATACAGCATGGAACATTCTCCATGTTAACAATCCTCAAAAGTATTTTCCTTATTTTCAATATTAAATAATATTTTTCTGGATTAAATAATTGACACTGACAATAAAAGCAATGTTTGATTTATTTTGAGCTTTTGATTGAAACTATAAAAGATAAATCAAAAGCAACTTTTGAAATTTTTGAAATGAAGGATTTCCCATGCTGTATGAGTTAATTCTGGAAGTTGCTTTAAGAAGATGATCTCTAATCAAGTGTTAGGGCCCCTAAATTGAATTTAACTAAAGCTGATCCTACTAGGATCCCTATCATCAACATACAGATTAATTGACCAACAATCCAAACCCTTCTCAAGTAAGCATTGGATTGATATAACAGATAGTAGGCAGATGTGTAGGCAAGAACTTGCCAAGGAGCATGTGGGTGAACTATTGGCGGAATATGAGCAGCATCAACATGAGCATATGGCAGCGTTGAGTTCCAAATCTGTACCAAAATGATCCTTCATACTTCTCTGTTGGAGGAGGAGGAATTTCTTCATTGGCAAAACACTCCAGAATGATTCCAAGAAGGAAGAAACGCACAAGAAAGGTGTTTTCACACTGCTCTAAATTTAATAAGTATCTTCTAATCTGGAAAAGAATATAGATTTATTTATTATAGAAGTTTGTAAGGAAAGAAGTTGCTGGAGCAATTGCTCCCAATAAGAAATATCAGTTTAAATAATGATGAGGGAAATTGAGGATGTGTGCCAAGTTTACATGTGTTCTTTCTGGGTATCTTGGAAGTGAAAAATGTCTTGCAGTCCTGAAGGTAAGATGGAACTACTGAATTGAGGTTTGTGTACTTCCTTGGAGGTTTGAACTTTGGTCCTTGTTGAGCAACTTGAATTATTGCTGGTATGTTCAAAGCTACAGATAGATGTTATCCTTGCCAATGTAATCTACCTAATCCTATACAAAAACACTACAGACTACAATAGAAAAAAACTTTGAAGATTATTATATTTATTGAAACTGGATTACAATCTAGCCAGTGGCTGCAATCTATCCAGGTGTAACTAAGAACTTGTTATTATCCTTACAGGTGTCTGTATCAATATATACTGCAACAATCCTTCTTCTTGTCCTTTCAGACAGTTCTTGGTGGCTACCTTTGCAATGGGTCTATCTTTGCTGGCTGTGCCTAACCTGATTGGCTGTACTTGGCATGTGTGCTGCTACTGGCCTTTACAAGGCATACATGGCACTTCAGCTACAGTCTACGCTCTTCTTGAGCTAGCCTACTGGTGATTATTGATTGGCTCTATCTTACACACTTATTATGGCACTAGGAAACTATGCTGTATTTATTTGATGCTTAGAAATGGTCCCTGTTTGGTCTCCTCCATTGGAAGGTAAAATTCCAGTATTTTATTTCCAGGGCTTAATTAGTGTTCCTTTTCTGGCTAGCAAGCCTTCTTATTATTAATGCAACAGTTCAAATTGGGGATTATATGCCGTATAATAGCAGACTTGATCCAATATTGAATTGTGGATTATTTGCCTTATAATGCTGACCCAAACCAATAAGGAACCAATTATACGCCGTTTAATGACAATCCAAACTTGGTATTTTCTTGTTATGCGCATATCACTTGTTTTATATGATCATATGGGCCTTTCAGGCTGGGTGGGACTAAGTTGATAGAACGTGCATAGGATGTAATGAGATATATAAAATTGATGATCTATTGATTATATGGTGTGTAATTAGTGATAATCATTATAACAGCTAACAATTATACAGTGTATACTAGTCATATCAATTATATTAAACTGTAGATTATACAGCATATAATCACTTTACATATAGTAATGATAATCAAGTGATAATACAGTGTATAAAGTTGCATCTATTATAATAAAATAACAGTTACACAGTGTATAACTGCCTTATCAATTATAATAAATTGATGATTATATGGCGTATAATTACTAAAATTAATGGAATATAACCTAGTAATAATATGGTGTGTAACTGATAAAGATCTGTGTCGTGAATAACGGCATTCACCATGTTTCAATTTTGCCTTTGTTGGGCCATTTTGAAGACAAATCTCTTGCTTTTGCTTTTGACTCTCAAAATGAACTGGCTTCCGTTTCAGGAAATATGATTGTTTGGTTTCCTGACTCTGCGCAACTCACTTGCCCCACTCATGCTTGTGGCTAGTGATCCTACTGTCCTGGTAGTGTTTTGTGGTATTCCTAACCACTATATATTCCATTTCTATATTCACCAATAAAATTAAGTTCTATTCACATTTTTGTCTTTGTGTCTTCTGTACTTCCGCGCCTCTCTCTAACCACGCCTAGTAGAGATTATTCATCCAGGGCCGCAAGGTAAACACTATTGCCTTCCCTGTCATCTAACTGAGACTTAGTACAAATCCAATCCTAAGGTTAGGATTCCCTGTTGTGTGTCTGTGCTGCACCTCAGAACACGACAAAAATGGTGCTCACTACAGGGGCTGTAAGCCCCTTGGTTATCCCTTTTGCATCTACGTTTGCAGGTTCCTTGCCTCCGCCTATTTGGGAGGCAACCTTGCCTGAAATTACCAGCCCTCCTATTGAGGAAGACATTGCCAACCTGCCTATTGTCCCTACTGTACTGAACCTTGGGAATGGTCCCCGCTTAGTTGCTTACCCCATGGGTACCCCTGACTTAGAACAAGTCATGGCGGTAGCCCTTGGGATAGCTTGGGACGGTGCCATCCCTTGCCTTTAACTACAGTTTAGCCGTGCCAAATACTATGAGTTAATTGTGGCCCCTCAGTTTCCACAACATCTCCTCTCAGCAGCTGGCTCCGCTGATCACCTGCTGTCATTCTTTGTACAGCCTGCCTTGGCTCACCAGATGGTGTTGGGACTCCACATCCAAGAAATCTCGTCTCTACAAGCAGCTGTTACCCATCATTGGGACCAGTTTGCGGCCTACCAACAGTGGATCCATTCCCTGTTCTCCCTGATATCTTATAATCAGTGTGATTTGGTTGCCTCTCAAACACGTCTAGTCAATTCCATCAAGCAAATGCGCTAGTCTATCCCTGAGTACGTTAGGGAGCAACTACATGAGTTTCACCAGTTAGAACAACCCTGGCGCACTCAAGTAGACTCCACCCTAAACGCTTATCTCTCCAACTTTGAACTTCTAGTGCAACAGCTCAATGCATTCACTGTCTATTCCTTTGAGCAATTGCAACAGGTAGCTGACCTTGAAGCCCAAGGTCTAAATGAGCTCAGTGCGGAATTCAATCAAGAGAGAGCTACCACTGCCGCAGCTATTGCCAAACTTCAGAGTCAGGTGAATGAGCTGTCCACTCCCAAACCTGATGTTCCGCCTTCTCCTCCTGCTGATGATCTGGTGGACAGAGAGCAGAAAATCTGGGAAGCCATCTGGGAATTACGTGCTTCCACTTGTAGCCAAGGATGTCCTACTGAAATGCCTCAACCTGATCCCCAGGCTCTTGCGCTGACTGCTCAGGTTGCTGAACTACAGCAAGAAGTTGCTGCTTTACGTGAGGTAGTAACAGCTGCTGCTAGCCCACTCGGGGTTAACAAGGAGGATGGCTGTTGTCCTGGTTTGGCGGGAGCTCCTTGAATCCACTGTGCCAGAGAGTTGATTGCCCTAGCTAATGAGGTGGATCATATGAAACGAGACCAGGCTGAGTTGGACAGGAACGTACAGGAGATGAGTGAGTTGATCAATTCAGTAAACGACAGATTTGCCCCTTGCCTATCAGCAGGGCCATCCTTTACTTTGCAACTGGCTGAGCTCTCCACTGTTGTCACTACCCAATGATAACGCCTAGATGTTACTGAACACCAGACCACTCTAGCCAACACTATGGGTGCCAGAACCACTGAGACTCTGACAACCCTTGAAGAAAGTGTTCAACAACTGTGGGCTAGACAACCCCCCTCCAAATCTGAAGCTGAGTTCTCCCCACAAATAAATGTACTTGATAGCAGCAATGATGGTCCAGCTCCCAAGGCACACTTCAAGCCTACTTTTAAGCAAGTCTTTGATCCCAAAACCTCTACTATTGCAGCTTTCTTAACTATTTATAAGACTGCTATGAGACAAGCATCAGATGAAGTTAAGAAAGAACATATTTTGACTTGCCTACACCCGACCTGTCAAGAAGTAGTCATATCAGAGCTGCCCTCCATCAAGACCTGGGAGGACATGAAGCAGCTCCTGATTGACAAGTTTGGTGGTGATCTTAGCCTGGAGGTGAAAAAGGGTGCTTTCATGCACATATCCTTCAAGCCCAAAGAGACATTAGCTAAATTTGCCAACAGATTTTACATGGAGGGATAACAGTTAATAAAAAGCAGACAATTGACGGCGCATGAAGCATATATGGCCTGCGCCCAGGCCCTCAAGGTAAATCAACTCCTATGCCTTCATTTCAAGGCCCACAAGGCTATGCTGCCCTCCATGAAAAGTATAAAGGCACTGCTCCAAGATAGGCATCTTACCCATTCTGGGGCAGTCATTTGGGAAAGTTGTGTTGCTTCCAACTCTGGCTCCTCTTCTTGCGGCCCTTGTATCCTCACTATGAACTCCCAAAATCCTCCTCAACGTCAAGGTTGCCACAACTGCTGTCAGATAGGCCACCACTCTTGAGTCTGCACCAATCTGCGGGTTGAAGGAGCTGATCCCAAGGATTAGTTGGGAAAAGAACAGTCAACCTAGAGGCGGAGACGCTCTTGGTTGACAATTCCTCCCAGTCTCCTCCTACACCTCCGCCTGCTACTGACTCTGAGCCTGCTGATGATGAAGCTCCTCCTATCCTCCTCCTGTTCCATGACATTTCTGACAATTCTGATGTGGATGAATCTAATGTTGAAGACCATGATGCATACAGGTATTCTGTTCTTGCCGTCCCTGAGACTATTGCAGTTCCCTACAAGCTACAATCTGGGAAGACTACAACTACCACCAAGCCCTCATCTGAGTCCAAAGCAGTTGTCTCTTGCCCCTATCTTACTCAAGCAAAATGGTCCCCTGTATTAGTGGAATTATCAGAGGAAGCCGCTGAAGTTGCATAGGCTGTTTTCAAGAATGTATCTGTCTCACTTTCTCTCCAAACTGTATATAAGGAGTTTCCAGGACTACAATGCATGATTGAGAAATGGGACAAGGAACTAGCTGAGGAACAGGATATCTTGGCTGTTCTGCCACCCTTTGGATGCACCACCACCCAAGTAGAGATATCTATCCAAAAGGTCAAGATCAAAGCTGTCCTGGACACTGGTTCTCCGGTCAACGTTGTTTCTTCTAAACTGATGAAGAAGCTTAAGCTGGCCCCTGATCTCAAATAACATCAATCCTATGGCACTGCTGGTCTCTCAATGACTTGCGTCATTGGTGCGTACTCTGCCTTACCAATGAAATTTGGTAAACTCCTGTTGGCTGCGCAAGCTGATGTTCTAGAAAATGAGAGCTACAACCTTTTGGTTGGTACCCAGTTCCTTCGGGAATATAATGGGGTCATCAACCTAAAGGATGGTTATCTTTCTATCCTAGGTTACAAAGTCCCCCTGATCTTTGAAGAGCCAATCAAAGTTCCTGATAAATGTTTGAAGACATGTACTCTGGAGTACCCCACTAGAGTTTTCACCCTAAAATACCAAACCCATTCCACCAACATGAAGTGTCCTCCCATGGCTTGTCCTGCAACTGAGGAAATCCCTCTCATGGCCACGTCTGCTATCACCATCCCCCCTGGCTCTCAGGCTATCCTAGACTCCCAGATATCATATGAACTACCTGAACAGACTTTCTTAGAGCTGTACTCCTCTCCTTTGCTGGGGCGTAACAAGCCTTACCTTTGTCCTGGAATTCTGGACGTTTCCCACAAGGATCCCGTTCAATTACTAGTTGCCAACCTTACTGCGCTTCCTATGACAGTATCCAGAGGACAGGTTGTTGGTTACAGAAAGTTGTTAAATGCTCCTGAAGTCTTGTCTCTTCATCCTTTTGGAATTTTTCAAGACTTTAACCTACCCAAAGACGAGCCTCAAGTCATATCTCTGTTCACAGCCCAAGACTTCCCTCAGTTGTCCCCAGTCCAACAGAAAGAGGTGCTTTATTTACTAGACCAATTCTAAGACATCTTTGCTAAAGATAGTACTGATTATGGGCTAGTCAAAGGTGTGATTCATCAGATTGATACAGGAGATGCTCCCCCCTTTTGTGCCAAGCCATACTGCTGTAGCCAAGTGGAAGATACGCAGGTTTCTAAGGAGCTCAAACAACTGCTGGATGCTGGACTGCTAGCTCCCTCTCAAAGTCCCTGGGCTTCCCCTCTGCTCATCTTAAAGAAAAAAGATGGAGGACACCGGATTGTGATGGACTATTGAAGGTTGAACTCTCTAACCAAGAAAGATTCCTATCCCTTACCGCACATTGATGACACTCTTCAACGCCTTGGAGGTTCTAAGTTTTTCTCTGTCATGGACTTGGCGTCTGGTTATGGGCAAGTTGACCTCTCTCCTTAAGACCATCAGAGGGCTGCACGTATCATATCAGAAGGATTTTTTGAACCTACCCGCATGCTGCAAGGGCTCTGTAATGCCCCGGCAACTTTCCAGAGGGCCATGGACTCCATCCTGCGTGACTTGAAGTTGTTGTGTGTCTTAGTCTACCTAGATGATATAACAGTCTTCAGCGCAACTTTCACAGATTACCTAGCCCATTTTAAAGAGGTGTTAATAAAGATCCAAGAAGCTGGCCTAAAGTTAAAGCCCTCTAAGTGTGCTTTCTTCAAAGAGCGTCTTGAATTCCTGGGCCATGAAGTAACCCAAACAGTCATTTGTCCAATGACCAAGAAGGTTGAAGCCATCAACAAAATGCTTCTGCCCAACAACCTCCAAGAAGTACAAGTCTTTCTGGGCATGATGGGTTACTATAGACAATTTATCCCTGATTTTTCTGCTACTAGCAAACCCCTGGTCCAACTTTTGCGTAATGTCCCTTTCAAATGGACCGCCAGCCAACAGCAAGCCTTTGAGACTCTAAAGCAGAAACTCAAATAAGCACCCATTTTAGCTACCCCAATTACAATAAGGAAAGTCATCTTGTACACTGATGCTAGTGACCTTGCCATTGAGGCTATCTTGGCTCAGCTCAACAATTAAGGTGTGGACCACCCTGTAGCCTATACTTCCCGTGTGCTGAATAAGCATGAAAAGAATTATAATGTTACAGAGAAGGAGTGCCTTGCTGTGCTGAATGAAGTCAAACAATTCCACCACTACATGTATGGTACCCATTTCACTGTTGTCACTGACCACGCTTTGCTCAAATGATTACAACAACTTAAGGAGCCTGAAGGACGCTTAGCCAGATAGGCCCTCTGCCTGCAAGGTTATGACTTCACTGTGCTCCATTGCCCCGGGATTCAACATCAGAACACTGATGGGTTGTCCCAAATGCCTATACTTGCCCTACATCCTGCTGAGGCAGACCGCCTGTACAAGCTAATTGACTACCCTTCTTCCTGGGAAAGTGATACAGAAGAGGTTCAACTTGCCCTGTCCAAATTGTCTGAAGACACCCTCATACGCAATAACCAACTCTTCAAGCAGGTGCGGGGTCAATACCTGCCATATGTGCGCCCCAGTCTTTGCCTCTCCTTAGTGTCACAAGCTCATAAAGAAACTGGCCATGTGACGTTGCCAAGACCTTTGACTGGCTTCAGAAGAATTACTTCTGGGAGAATCTTTGCCTGTTGATCCCAGATGTTATAGCTAGTTGCCATGACTGCCAACTTCAGAGGCCCTGAGCCGCTTCTCACAAGTTCAAATTAATCCCCCCTCAACATGCCTTTCACACTGTCAGAATTGATGCTGTAGGTCCTCTCCCCCGCTCACGCTCCGGATGCTGCTTTATTCTGATTGCCGTTGACCACTTCAGCAAGTGGGTAGAAGCTTGCCCTACTAAAGACATCACTGCTAAGACTACCGCTGCCTTCCTGCTGCAGGATGTTTTCTACTGTCATGGCTGTCCTCAAGTGTTGTTATCAGACAACAGAACCAACTTCAATGCCAAACTTGTAACCTCTGTTGTTGAAGCTCTAGGAACTCACCAGTCTTTCTCTGCCCCCTATAATCCTTCTACTAATGGGGCAGTTGAGCGTGCCAACTTGACACTGGTTTCTATCATGAGGAAGCTCACTTATTGTGACGCTGCCAACTGGGATCTAAACTTAACCGCTGCTCTCTTTGCCTATTGCCTTAGCAAAAATTGTGTCACAGGGTACTCCCCCTTTGCCATGTTGTATGGGTGTGAAGCCACCACTCTGTCACTCTTGGGGGTTCCCCTACTCTCCTCTGATAAGGCTATGAACCCTGACAACCACATCAAAGACCTAGTCAATTGCATCATTGATATACAAGCCACTGCCTACACTTCTGCATATAAGACTAAGATGCTCGAGCTCTCTCCTGACAACACAGGGCGCTCCCCCTTGCCTGAGTTTGCTGTTGGTGACCATGTCCTATACTATCAACACCGTGTGGGTGGGCGCGCGCACAAATTGGACTCCCTGTGGATTGGTCCTTTAGAGGTGACTTTCAAACAAGGATCTGAGTACACTGTAAAGCTCCTCTCCAGTGGTTGCCCTTTTGCTTGTGTACACGCCAAGTTCCTCCACAAGTTCCACCCCCCAAAGGCCAATCTAGAGGGGGGCAATGTTGTGAATAACAGCATTCACCATGTTTTGATTTTGCCTTTGATGGGTTATTTTGAGGACAAATCTCTCTCTTTTGCTTTTGCCCTTTGAAATGAGACTGGCTCCAAATTAGGAAATACAATTGTTCAGTTTCCTGATCCTGCGCAGCTCACTTGCCCCACTCATGCTTGTGGCAAGTGATCCTACCGTCCTGGTATTGTTTTGTGGTATTCCTAACCACTATATATTCCATTTCCATATTCACCAATAAAATTAAGCTCTATTCACATTTTTGTCTTTGTGTCTTCTGTACTTCCGCGCCTCTCTCTAACCACACCTAGTAGAGATTATTCATCCAGGACCGCAAGTAAACACTATTGCCTTCCCTTTCATCTAACCAAGACTTAGTACAAATCCAATCCTAATGTTAGGATTCCCCGTTGTGTGTCTGTGCCGCACCTCAGAACATGGCAATCTGCGTGCAATGATTAGCCTGATCATTTGTGGTCAATCAGCCTAATCTCACAGTCCTTACATGATGAAGGCTTGGATGTTAGATACTCTGGTAGATTGGTTTCCAATATTGGGATAATTGGTCCTTTAATGTGTTTCCTAACTATATTTTAATCAAACTACTTTATTTTTTGGTTCATTGGCTGCTGATTTCTTGATAAAACCTAATTTATCTGGCTAGGAACAGTTTTGTTGTTAAGGTTTGGCTGGTATTTATCTGGTGTGACAATTGGAGCTGTTTTTGAACAAAAACTAGAATTCATACTAGTTTTTATGTTTTTGTTCAAGTTTTTACTCTCTGCTTTTGAAAAAAATGCAGAATTGTGTTTGAGCTAATAAATTTAGTTAAACTCATTAATTAAATTAAGATTAAATTTATTCATTATTTAAATTCTTAATTTTAAGCAATTGAATTCTCAAATTTTTTGAATTAAGTTGCTCTTTTTTACTTATATGGTTGAAAGGAATATCATTCTTTACATTATTGTACCAGCTACTCAGAGAAATAGCTTTAATGGCAGGATGATCTGGGGTAATTAAGAGGTTGAGTTGATCACTCTTCAGATGGGGTGAAGCTCAGGCTCATTGCTTGGGGAAAGTTGGATAAGGGATATAAAAGCTATTGATCTACATAAAATAACTTGAGTTGGAATGATTATAAGCTTGGCAATGGCTGTGAAAGCTCAGCACAGCTACTTGTGAAGGGATGATACAATAGCAAAACTAAACCATTGGCATTACACCAAGATTACCAAAGACAGGGTCACTGGAAAGTTTGAAGTTCTGATGAGAGTGATTGGTATCACCAATAGAGGACCACAGGAATCAAACAGGTTAAATATATCATATACTGATATTTTTTGAAGAGAACATTGATTTAAAAATGTAATAAGTCACTCTTATCATATCAATAGATGAAACCTGGGGAATTAAATAAGCTTAATTAAATGAGAAAAGAACGTCTATAAAAAGAGACATGAAATGACTTAGAGAATGGATTAGATCAGGCAAGAAAGAAATTTATTTCTTGTAAAAATGATTTTAAGATATCTATTGAGCTCCTCTTTAAGGTCTGAAATAAAGGATACTTTGAGCCTTTTAAAATATCTTATCATGTATGATATCACTGATTAAAGTCATTTTCAAACTTGTTGAGATAAGCGTAAAATCTCAGTCTAAAAACAAAATCAAAAAATAAAAGGGATTTATATTGAATTAAAATAGATTTAAATCCACTTTGATTTTGTTTTTAGACTTAGGGTATTTTTTATATTGAGATTTTTTGTTTATCTCAAAAGGTTTGAAAACTACTGTAAATGCTTTTTTTGATCAAATATGAAGTTTTCAATCTCTTTTATTTATATAAAGACCAAGCACATAAATATCAGAAATGATGTAGGATTTTACCCTATTTATCATCAAACAATTAAGATGACCAAGGATTAACAAAGATATTGACTTTCTTCAATAGGTAACAAGGTTCTCCTCCAGGATTCTCTCTGCTGTTCTGACTGCTATTGTTAGAGCTAAATAGTAAGCAGTACTGTTGAATGAGAGACAGTGGGGATAAAGATTCTTGTATGATTGAGCAATGTTAAGCCTAATTGTGAAGGGGGCTTGATCATTTTAGATCTTCTATTAGTGTAGCAAAGAGATGAAGCTTAAATTGAAGCTAAGAGAACCATATTTAGGGGAAATTGGGATAATAACCAGTTATCAACATTATGTAAAGGGAAGGCCAAGGAGCCACAAGGGAGTTGGAGTCCAGATGCACCAATTTACTAGCTAAATTATCAAATGCAGGGGCCAAAGACCCAAAAATTTCAAGCATCGGGTGGGAACTTGCTTTATTCTCCAGTTTAAGTAAGATATCTAGAAACTAGTTTCTAGAGGGACATGATAAAGTTTTAAAGGAGTCCAGTATGGGGATGGGAAATTTTTGGGGCTTTTTATTGGCCAGCTAAAATACTTTTAGCAGCTGGAAGTCTTGCATTGAAGTACAACTCTATGACCTCATAGTCTCATGAAATTTGACAATCAGCAGGTTGAGTGCTATTAGCGCCAAAGAGTAAATAACAAGTGATCAGTTTATCACTCATTAGTTCTAATACTTGTTAAGGTAAACATAAACAGTTTGTTTCAGAAAAAATATTTCAGTCAAAAAATATCCTTACCTTCTTGGTAGAAATAGGTGTGCACTCCAAAGAATATGTGCACCAATTGGCAGAAATTATCAGACACACAGCAAAATTTGCAAGCTGATAACAGTTTTCTTATGGTTTAACAATAGCCCCAACCAATAAATCATTATTATTTAAGGTGAAAAGCAAGGTTTCTATGTTTACTATGGTTTTTGAGTGAAAGTTAACTTGGTTACTAAAGTAAAAGCTTGATCTAGTAATTAACCCCAATAGCAATTGAAACAGACACAAAAATATCAAATATAAAAAAATGAGTGAATCTATAATACTGTTACCAGCTTGTCCTAATTAAGAATACAATCTAGAGCAAAAAACAGAATCACAATCTTCTGAGTGTCTTTTTTTGGATTAAAATTATAAAAAAAATCAAATTTATCAAAACATACAATTAATAGTGCACATTTACAACCAAAAAAATCAATATAGAAAATTAAAATCTAATTTGAAATGAACAGTAGTGAATACATGTGTTTATGCTACTATATATGAACAGATGAAAATTAAAATAAATAAATTATATATAGACTTATTTTAATTTTATTTTATTTTTATACCAAAATGGACATATCACAACAGCAGAGTCAAGGAGCCAGAGGAGTATGCTGCAGATGTGGACGCCCTTGTGGGTCAAAGAACAGTTTGAATGTAGTCCAGGAGATGAACAATGGGTGTTGTTGTAATTTGGATGGTGCAACCCAAGCCAAACAAACACAAAAATAAATTCAGGGCATTTAGACTGAAAGAGCAGCTAGTATTAACCCAAGAGTACCAAAGCTGTCTAGGAAGGTCTCCAAGGTCACGACAACCAGAACAGTAAACAATATTACCACTGAGAGAGTGTCCTTGGTTTAAATCCCTATGTACTACCAAGATAATATTCCAGATGGTCTTATAGAGAGATTAAAGCCTGTTTTAGATGCAATATTTTGAGCTTTATTTAAGTGATGACAAAGGGGAAATCAACAACAAGGAGCTGTAGTATTGTCAAACTGTGAAGGGCCATCAGGTGCTCAATAAGATTACTGTGTTTCATAGATAAGTACCTATTATATGTGTCTTAGAAAACCCCAATGAGCTGTTGCCTACCTCCAGAATCCCCAAGCATATGGTGATCCCAGACAGCAAATGCAAAATCCTCATAATGTTTATCACAGATACTTGCAGCTACAGGAAGGCCGCAGCAGCTGTTGTTATATCAGAAAAATCAGCACATAGTTTGTATAGTAACTACCTGCAACCCATTAGAGCTTCCTTATTAAGAAATCCAAGCCTGAATTGACCATCCTGAAAAAGAATAATGTCTGCAAAATTATGCAATGGATTACCCAAAATTGCTGTATTGAACAGCAGATATAAAGGCAATGTGTTAAATCTGGTTTTAGTATTGAGACCTTAATCCAATTTCACTATTGTGTGTTCAGATGGCTTAGGCTTTCCTAAAGAAACTTGGTGTATCTCTCTATAACTGAAATAGCCTAATGAACATCAAGACCTGTTGTAAGTACGCCAAAAGGTATATGCCACTTAAGGACAAGGCACAGTAAATCTCTATTGCATAAATACATTTTTCTTTATTTTCTCCATACACAATGCATAAATGTATGTGCCCAAAGGCTTTAAGAATTATTTTTACTGATATATGTATTTTTGTTATGTGCCATAATCTATATTAGCCCTTCTTAGTCCCCTCAACATTGAATTATATCAGATGATCAATGGTACCTACAATAGCAGGACCCTCATCACATTTCTCTGATTGTTCCAGGTGCACCTCAGGCTCACTAGCTGTCAGGAATATTTCTGATATAAACCAAATTGTTACTGGAGTGCAACACTGGGGAAAATAGAAAATTTTCCTGTCAAAAATGCGAAATTTAATCAGGATTTTCCCCCTTTAATTGGGGAAAATAAAGATAAAATAAAAAACAAAACAAAACAGAACTTGAACAATGCCAGAACAATTTATCATCCAAGCAGGCGCCTGCCACGCCTGCCAGCCACCCACCTGGGTCCCAGGCCCCACTCCCCAGCCAATCAGAAACCCCCATAAATTGCAGCCAATTAGAAAATTCCCTGGTTGCAGGGGAAAGATTACTGAACAATTCCTGCCCTTCAGAAGAAGGGAAAATTAATGTTTCAGATTCAAAAACTATTCTTGCCCAACAGAAGAAAGCCAAACTCAAGTTCTTCATGTGACCCACAATTCTACCAAGGGCCAATGGTTTTCTGAGGCCCAGGCCACAAGATTGAGTCCAAACTCCAACCAAACCATATTTCCCAAGATAAAAATAGGTCAGGGAGACCTCAAGGATTGCCACCACCACATGACCCTATGCCCAGGAAAAATCATTGGTTCCAGTCAAGAATGGCCAAATCCACACCAGATAACAGGAGAACAAGAATTTGGCCTTCTTGCCAAACCCCAACTCCAAATCCCATCCTCCAAACTTTTGGGATCCCCAATCCCCTGTTTTCATTCCCACTTGCAAAACTTTGCACAGTGGGAAGCACTATAAATAAAGAATCCCTCCTCAGTAATAGCTTGTGCTATTATCAAGTTCAATACCCTCAATAAAGCTAACCCTTCTTAACACCTTTAAGTCAACTTTAATTAGTTTGCCCCATTCAACCACCTCCAGTCCAAGGAATATGAATCACCTCATCTTCACAGCTGTGCTCACAGCTTGCCTTGGGATTGGAGAATATCAACAGGGATCAGAGTTCTTTTGCCCTTCACTATAAGGGCTAGGTCATGACTACAACTATGATCCTGGACAGCTCAACTCTTCCAACACTGATTCCTGGCCTCCCCTGGCATTTCCACACTACACCCTGCCCATTGTAGTGTATACCTCCATGCACTATGTGCTGATCTACTTTGCAGGGAGCTTTGGGAGATACAACATCCACATCAAGGTCTTCTGATGGTTGATGACCATCTATTCAATTGTCACTGCTTTAACTGGTTTCCAATTCTCCAACCTTCTGCCATACCTTCTCTGAGTAGTACCTACAATGTCTGAGTATTACACTAGCCCATGGTGCATCAATATAATTTTATTAGATAACTTTGGGCTCCATGAGGTGACTTATATTCTCAAAGAAATCCCAATGATTAAGACAAGCACAAAAATTGCCCAGCAGCAATTAGATACAGGTTCTATAAAAAACATTGTTTCATCTCACCTATTTCACATTCCTGAACCCAATCAAGGTGATATCTAGGTGGCTCAAGAAATTTGTCAAGCGGGAGACACCATCTGGGCCCAAGACCTTATTTGGTTTGCTGCAGGTTAGGACCTATACCCTTTCATCAGAGACTGTGGCTAAATTCTATGCCCAAACTGATTTGTATATCCCATGTTGTCTTTCTAAGCAGTCCTTAAATTAAATGGTTGGCTTATATGTTCTATATTTTTATTTTTACTCTTTATTTTTTATTAAATTTTTCAACATACTTTAATACAGTAGTTTTCAAGCCTGTTGAGATAAATGTATATTAGTCAGTTTAGAATTCATGAACTCAGCCACAAAACAAATTTCAACTGTAACCAGTTGAAGGTCAATTTAATCAATAGAGCTATCCATTTATCTAGGGCCAGAAAACAAAAAAGTCTATCATACAACAAAAATAAATCCATATATCAAATTCCAAAAATGAGATACCAAATGCATGGAAACTCAAATTCAAAATGAACACAATCCAGTCACTTACTGAATCATTCTACATCAAGTTTGACAATGTGTGTATGGCAAATATGATACAAACAGAGAATGCATGAGGTTCAGTCACAAAAGTGATGAGCTCAAACACAAAATGACTCATTTTTTTAAAATATTGATTATTTTTGGGACTCAAATTTGAAATAGTGGATTTTTGGAGTGAATCCACCAAAATCTATTCAGTGAACTACAGTATTATTTTCAATGTATGCACTTCTAAATTTAACCATTTATGTCTGAGAGAATATCTCAAAAAAGGAACACACACTTAAATAAAATTAATTCTCTAGAAAATCTTTGCTTTTGTAAGTATTAAAAATCCTTTCAACTTGAATCTTTTAATTGAAGATGGAGGGAAAGTACATAATTCTTGGTTACTTGATCATCTTCATGAGATCAAAATAATTACTTTGCCTTGGAGTCATCAATTATGGTCATATACATTCAGTTTTATGGAAGATCATCCTTACATTATTATTAAGTTGAAAAAATTGCTTTTAAATATAGAAACCAGTGCTAGGCTTCTTCAGGATTTTGCTCTACTACAGGATTCAAACTCAGAAGCTTTGGCAGGACTCACAATATCTATAATGAATAATCAATTGGTTAGTGTTAAAAGCAAAAGCTTAGCTTTGAATTTGAATGCAAAAATGGTTTCTGTTAAGACACAGCATCTCAAACATCTAATGTCTTTGAAAGATATACATGTATGCAACCACTCTTCTAATCAAAGCTGGAAACTATCAGCAAAGACCAATGAAAAGATACCCACAGAAGTTGATTACCAGGAGGTTTATGCAATCAGCTTAAAGCCACACCATACTGCAGTTGTCAATTCAATCAGTTCAGATGCTAGAATTAACTATCACCTCTCCATGCACAACTTGCTGTTCCTGACCCAACTAGTAGGTTAGGCTGCTGCTAACAAGATTGCAGGCTGCAACTTTGCAGCAGCCAAACCAAAAAAAAACAAGAAGCAAGCCAATTAATGGTAAATCACTAACCCCAAGTTACACTACACATTATTCTACATTCCCAAGCCAAACTCCCCAATATTTAGTGAGAAGAACTGGAAATGATTCCAGTGCTCTAACAACTTCAATATTTCTGAATTCAATAAATTTGGCCTCTTATATTTTTTAACTTTGGTGAATTATTAGTTCTAAATTTAAATTCAGATGGATTGGAAGCAGATACTCTTTTCTGCTTCTACTCTGCCTACTCCTATGGTATCCTGCTGTGGATGGTTGTCTAATTTGACTCTAATGCTTCAATTAAAGGATGCCACCAAATTGTTGGCTTAGGATTATCTGTACATCAAACATCAATTTCCGCCAACCTTTGAAAAGACAACATCCCCACCTCTATCACCTCCTCCTTTTCCTCCCCCTGTGATTTGGCCAGGGGCTCCTTGGTATGTTTTGACATATGTTGTGATTTACTATGGTCTGACTCATTTTGCCCTGGTTTCTGGGTCCCTATAAACTATGGGGATATTTAGTAAATACCTTAATGGTTGGAATTCCATGCATGATCCTCCTTAGTGGGCTTCCATCCCACTGCTCTTTTACATTACTTAGGATCTGTCCTACCTCAGGAGTAGATTCCTGAAAGCTTTTCTGTTTTTAATAGAATTTTAATTATTTTTTACAATGAGTTTCACCAGTGAAGATAACTTTGACATTTTTGAGGAGAAGTACCAGGAGCTGCTCCAAGCTCAGGCTGCTAAGCAAGGGAGTTCAACCACTGTGTTTCCTGTGTACACCTAATTCAATGCAAGTCATGAAGAGGTTGAGTTGTATTTGTCACAAGCCCCATCCATGGGTGGCTTTTCTGATAATCAATATGGTGCTCCCCAAGGCCAGGCCCTATCTGCGCCTGTGCCACATTTTGGAGACTTGGAAACTGTGACCCCCTCCAACCCTATCCAATTGTTGCTTGAGAATTCAGGCCAATCAGAGCAAGCCCTGTCAAATATGGGTCCCCTTGTTTCTCAAGTCCACCAAAAATGGCAAGACATCACCAATGAGATCATTGAAGAGATTGTGAGCCTCAAACAGAGTGGGGTAAATTTTGCCAAATTGCCACTTGGCTTCAATTCACCAAGGCAGTGGTCAAAAGTGATTTCTGAGCCCTCTTAAAGAGAGGTGATGCAAATATGACCAAGAAGCCAAAGAAGCAGATCAAATCCCAGATCACAGAGGTACATCCCCTAATGTTTGACCTTCTGAAACGTGACCCTTACCTCCACCTTAAGCAGGTATGCTGCCTACTTGGGCCCAAGGGCATATTCATTGCCAGCCGCACTGCAAAGCTCTGGATGCATGGTCTTGTAGTCAGTGTCCTGATTCTGACCAATTGGCCAGCCAATGAGTTGGATGATGGATCTGATTTTCCCTATGACCCTGTGATTGGTGCCACCATCACCTGCTGTCTATCCTCTATTTCAGGCAAATGTCATCTTTATAGCTTACTGTGAATTGTCACTGCAGCTCCATGATTATGGAATTCTTGAGTAAAAAGAACACCCCCAATGGTAAAAGGAAGGAACCAGAGGGAATTGTGATTGGTGTGTTCCTAGAAGCTTCCCCAAAAGGGACTTTATTTTACTGGACCACAACCAGCTACACCAATGGGTACTGGTACCAGAAATTCCTCTCCAACCTTGCTTGCCACCTGGAGCTTGGCTGGTTTCAAATTTCCAAATATTCCTGATCCACCAAATGAAGTGTTCTAAAGTGGCCTCCAAGAAAATACAAGCAGACAGCCACAATGTCTCCATTTTTTCTGCCAGTCATGCTAATCTTCACCTGGGGGATGCACTGTTCTTTAACATTAAGGACACAATCTGTGAGTGCAACACCACAACCTTCAGCCAGATGATTAGTGCAGCCAATGATCACACTGTGGTTTTTCCTTGTCAGAAGATTTCTGACATGTTCACAAACATGGCCATTAATGCTCTTGACAACAGCCAATCAACTAAAGGGCCCACAGCTGCCCCTCTTGCAATTCCCCAGTGTACAAGCTAATTGCCGTCCAGCCTGAGTCAGAATATGATGTCATTTACAATCAATTTCTCCAAGCCAATCAAGGCACTCAATCACCTCTGGGCCCTCCACCCTCCCTAGTCCCCATCTAATCCTCCCAGGTGATCAGCACCAACCCCCCCAGCCAATCAAGTCATCCCCCCTCAACCCAGTCTGCCACCTAGTTTTCCCTATCTTCTCCCCCATTTTGACCAATAAAACTCACCCCCCAACAATTTTTATTTTATCATATATATTTTTTGAATTTTACATATTTTTATTATTATAATATATGATTTACGTTTAAATACAGTGATGATTGCTTTTTATCATACCATAAGTTAAAATTGGTTGATTTAATAATTATTAATTATATTGTTTTCTTTTATATATTTAATATATCCAAAGCACTAAACTTAATTGAATTTTAAAAACTACAAGTGCTAAGGATCAACCAATTGAAATGGGTGTACATGTGGTGCCTTTGTGTTTGGCTCAGACCAGACACGCCTCAGTTATTGCACCCAGTCTAACTTGATGAAATAAGCCTGTTGATAATATGGGATGTCTTTGTGTGAATTGCACACCAACTTGTGGTCAATCTAGCACCAGAGAACCCAGAGGTCTGGTGCTAGAGTGACCACAAGTTGGCATGCTATTTTACAAACAAAGCCATGTTTTTTCAACAGGTGTATTTCATCAAGTTAAACTGGGTGCAATAACTGAGATGTGTCTGGTCTGAGCCAGACATAAAGCCACCACATGTACGCTCATTCCAATTGGCTGGTCTGTAGCACTTGTATTTTTTAAAATTCAATTTAGTGTAGCGCTTCAAATTATTAAATTTATAATAGAAAACAATAGAATAAAATAAAAATAATCCATTTCATCATGTATATCTCTGGAATATATGACTACATATAGCCTGTGAATGTGACTATCTTTTGATAAATATGTACTTTGGGTCAAACTTGGCATACTAATTCAATAATAAATTTTATTTTACTTAGACCAAACATATAGATGAACAAAACAAGCTGTTAATGATACTAAGATTGGGTTGGTTTACCACTCTGGAATATGTGATCTACATATAACCTGTGTATGTTGTTATCTTTTAATAAAGATGTACTTTGGGTCAAACTTGGCATACTGATTTGAGAACACATCATTTTTTACTTGGATAAAACATTTATATGACAAAATATGTTGTTCATGATACTAAGAATGGGTTGGTATATACAATAAATATACATAATATCATATCAAATGAATAGTATTACTTAAAGCTAATAAAAAATTATAATGAGATCAAGATATATTTATTAAATATTTATTAGATGCAATAAAACAGATATAGTGTATTGTGATATTTTATTGATATAAAAGAGGTTGGGGTAAGAACAAGTAGAATATATTAGAATTGGAGTGATGATCAAGGAGTTAGACGTGGTGATGGCTAAAATAAAGGAGATCAATCAAAAGGTGAAGGGCATGCCAAAGGAGGTGGAGTTACAAGGCAACAAACTAGACAAACTTACTGTGAAGGCCGTGAAAAATAAGATACCCAACACTACTAATAAGGAGCACTTTGGGGGGAAGCTTCAAATATGGTGTGACTGTACAACAGTCACTGTTGAGTATTTAGCCAAATAAATACTCCAAAATATAAAGTTGCTCTGCATTTGCTGATTATTGCATGTATATAGGTTGGATTGGAAGTCTTAAGGTAAAGATTCCTGAAAACTAGATATCTATGTCCAATAAAAGAACAGAAGGCCAGATTGGCCAAGTCAATCTGGGAGACTGGGCATCTCAAAAACGGTTTAATTAATCAGGAAGATTAATTTAATAAATATACAGGAATATAATTAATGAGGATTTAATTATATTGGTTAAATTGTCTTGACTGTGTCAAGAAGTTTGGTTAAGGTTGACCATAAGCAAACCCCCAAATTTTGAGTTAAACACACCACTTTGGCAAATTTATTGGGTTAGAAGCGCTGCCTAGTGATTTTTCCAGGCGCTGAGGCGCTGCCTGGGGAAATTGCTGGGCGCCGCAGTGGTGCCTGGTTCAAGTTTTGGAGCATTCTAATGGGTTTTAAGGCAAAACCCCATTAAATGCAAAGATAACTAAATAAAGGCAAGGATGCCTAGGAATTCAGGTTTGATCAGCTGGTTCTCAGTTGGAACATTAATAGCTGAGTTTTCAGAAGTTTAATCCACACAGTTTTGGCGCTGGGAGTGGAGGAAGCTCCATGCTGAATTGGTACATTGTGTCAGTATTGACAATTCATTACCCCAGGAAACCCGGGCCCAAGGGTGGGATTTGAACCCTGAACCTACATTCCTGCAGGCTGCTGGGCCCATGGACCAAGGGCCTGCCCGCCTGCCCGCGTTTTTTTGGGATTGAGCCCCTGCAAGCTGAGGCTCCTGCTAGGTCCCAAAGCCAGAATACCTGCACCAGCTTGACCATAGTGGTGCCCAAAGAGGGGCCTCTGAAATTGCCTAATGGAAGCAGAGATGGCGCCTCTGTGAATTTCATGAGTTTGAAGTCCTCTCAAGTAACCAATCAAACCCTACTGCCAAAGATAAACCCGGGCTTTGGGCCCAACCCTGTGACCACAGCAAAGAATCAAGAAAATCAAGTGACCAAATTGGACATTCTGACTAATGAGAGAACACCCAGCCAAGGTGTCATTTTGCTGCTCCCACACCCGGGCCCTCTGGCTGCCTGCCTGCACTTTTCCTGATATTTTGATTAAGCCCTGATGGAAAATACTAAGTTTGGAGGTAGAATGCTATATATGCCTATAGATCCTGCGCTTGAACCTTATTGCCATTTTTAAATAAAGGTTATGTTACTTTAGCTCTTACAGCTATTGCCATATTTTGTATTTGTTGTCTATTAATTCAGTTCAAGATCTCCTGGCCCTCCTGCCCCACTTCCTGCAGTTTTCTGTCCATCTGGTGCACCCTTTGGGCCCGTTCACTTCACTGATTATCCCTTGAAGCCCAAGTATAAGGATTATACACCAGAAAAAAATTCTCAAACTTGACCCGCTAGCCCTCATCCAATCTGCTATTAGATACAACCGCCAAGGCCTATGGATATTCTCCACCCCAAAACTATTTAGAGGAAAATTCAATTATCTCCTGGCCTACAATATCTATATGGAACTGCCTGTAACACCCAAACCAATGCCAGCCTCTTCACCTGACCTTCTAACCAACCATACCAGCAAGATTTTTGGAATAATGTACATCACCCTCACAGGGGTGGTGGACACCATTGTACTGTCTGCTGGCCCGTGGTCTTGGGTAGGGAAGTCTGCTTCCTACCTTCTAAAGTTAGCTCCTCTCTTGTGGTGGGCCCTGCCCGCAAAAACCCCGGCCCAAGTTACCCCTGTAAACGGCAGGCCATCTGCCCAAGACTGGGTCCCTGACACATTGGGATGAATGGAGTCAGGTGACTTCTTCCCATTGTAGGCTGATTCTCATAGGTTGAGAAATATTGGTGATCTTTTAGGTAAAGATCCAGGTCTGGATGACTTGAATGTCATAGACCACGTGAGATGAATCATAGGTTGATTCAGGAACTGGAGGGGTTTTCAGCCGGATATGCCACAAATGATATATAAGCAAAAACAGCTAAACTTTAATAAATATATATTGTCAATTTTGACGCTTTCCCTCAACTACCTTTTCAATTATTATGTATTGTTTGTTAAATTTTGAAAGGGCATATTTGGAGTACTTCACATGGAAACTGCTTCTTCCAGGAAAGAAGTTCCTACAAGTTTGTTGGAGGGAGCTTGGGCAAGCTTGGAGGTCACCAAGACTGTGCCAGAGGAGTCCTTGGTGGAAGTAAAGGCCGCATTTAAAGAGTTATACTCCAATTACTTTGCAAAAGAAGTGACTCCTGCCCAAGGAAACCAAATCTATGTGTGGGATTCCTGGAACCTGTTATTAGGATGGGACAGAATCTTACAACAAGTGAAAGCAAAGGCAAATTGTGAAATTGAGGCTTTAAGGACAAGGGAGGAAAAGAGCGTTGAGATCATGGCCTGTTGGCAGGATGATAACAAAGTGTTGTCTGATCAAATTACTTCCCTGGAGACAAAGCTCCTCAAAGCTTTATCACAGGGAGGTAATGGCAATAAAAGTCAATGGCAGGATAATGTTAGGATGGACTGGTTGGACCTGGATCTGTCACATATGGAATTAAGAAGAAGGGAATTATATTTTATTGGATAATACTTTAGACTTATATAGCTTTTGATGTGGTGGGGATTTAGTTGGATCAAACCTAGGGGTTGATCATGTGCAGGATGGGTTCAAGTTTTTGGATACTTGGACAGTCATGTGATATTGGATTGTTGTCATTACTGGTATATTGAGCTGCATATTGAAAAGGCACCAAATTGGGCAGTGACTGGATGTTTAGTGGGTTGGCAGCAGCCAGAACACCTGTACATCCAGCTCCTTGACACCCCCTTAAGAAGTTACTCTGATACATCAGGGAGGCTTTGTCTTGAAAGCTGGTGCCTAATGTTCCTGGATATTTTTCTAGTAGGTACTAGCCAAGTCAAATGTTCCCCTTTGCTAAGGCAAAGGCAGGATCTGTGGTACTTCTTGATGATAGGGTCTTTGGCGCCTTGGAACTTGATTATGTAAGTGTTTCTGTATGGTCTGTATTTGACAACCCTTCCTGGTTCTCTGTGTACTGAATCCAACTTATTTCTGTTTCCAGCAAGGATCCAGACAGGAGAGTTAATTGGGAGTTGTTCCTCTGCAGAGGTCACATTTTGTGCTTTGAGTCTCTTGCTTTCTGCTATCTTAGCTTTGAGGCATATGTGTTGTAGTGCTGAGACTTGTTCCACTGTGAGGGGTTTCCCTGTGGATCTTCACATATGGTTGGTTATTGCAGGTGGCTGTCTCTGGTTTGTACCCATATGTTAATTAAAATGGTGAGTAGCCTGTCCCTTGTTTGATTTGAATCCAAGATACTAATAATGCACGCTTTGCATATAGTGGCAATGTGTCTCTGTCTTTGCCATCCATTTTTTTCTCAAGGGTTCTTATGAGACTGCTGTTTAGGCGTTCTATTCTGCTGTTGGCCTGTGGCCTTTAGGGCAAGGTTGTGGAATGCTTGATATTCTTTGATTTTAAATCATTGTTTACTATGTCCTGATAGTTCTGTGGCTCCATTAGTTATGATGTAGTCTGGAGCTTTATAGTTGGCTATAATTGCCTTATTAATAAAGTTGTTGATTGTTTCTGCTTCTTGGTCCTTGGTTGCCAAGCAGATTGACCAGTGTGTTGCAAAGTCAATGGCTACAATTAAGAAGAGTTGTTTTCTTTAGATTCTGGGAAAGGTCTTACTACGTCCAGGCCCCAAAACTTAAATAGTTCTGGGTCAGGTACTGGGTTGACTGTATATTGTGGAGCTTTGGTGCTTGATTCTTTTTCACACACTGCCAACTTCTTTAGAATGTCAATAATGTCTTATTTTAGATTAGGCCATCATAATATTTCCTTTAGGGTGAGGTAAAGGTTATTGTCCTTTGTGTGTCCCAGTAGAAATAGTTGCCTGAGGATAGTATTAACTCTTTTTGCCAGAGGAATTTAGGGGATGTGTTTGTCCTTTATGATACAGTATACTTTACCATTTGACACATGGAAGTGCTTATCATTTCTTACTAGTGTGTTGTGAGTTAGCTGATGTGATTAGGGGTCTTTCCCTTTGTTTTTATACTCAGTGTTATATAGGTTTGGCCAATCTGGGTCCATAGGGTCAGAGTGATCTTCTCTTGGCTGGCATAGCCTAGAGAGAATCAGCTGTGACCAGCTATGCCCCCTTTTTTAATGGATGTCCAGATTAAGCTGTTCCAGCAGGGACATCCATTTGGCTTATTGCTGTCCAAGTACGTTCTGAGTTTTAAAATAGATTAAGGATTTATGATCAGTTAGTACTCAGACATTTAAATGTCCTTCCAGATAACATCTTCATTTTTTTCATACATGGTATATTGTTAACAGTTTCTTATTGTGTATAGGGTATCTCTGCTAAGTGTTAGTTATTTTTCTACTTTTGTAACATACTGGCAGCAATTCTTGCTGCCCTGGCTGGCAGATGTGTATCACTGAGCCAATAGCAGTGTCACTGGCATCTGACTCAAGCTTGTAGCACATGTTGTTATTTGGGTATTACAAGATTGGCGCTTCAATTAGAGCTTGCTTTAGTAGCTGGAAACTCTTGCCAAACTCAGGTACCCAAATGAATTTCTTTTTAGCATTACCCTTGGTTAAGTCATTGATTGGTGTGGTTAGTTTTCTGCAGTCTTTGATGTATTTCCTTAGGTAAGCTACCATTCCAAGAAAGCATATAACTTGTTTAAAGGAGGTGAGATGTTGCATTTTGTTTATGGTTTTAATTTTATCTAGGTCTGCTTTGATGCCACCATCAGAGACAATGTGGCCCAAGAGCAAAAGTTCCTTTTCCATAAATTGGATCTTGCTCAGCTTTGTGTAGTGTTTGTGCTTTGAAAGTTGATTGATTGTCTTGCAGACATGTGTGAGGTGTTCCTCTTTGGTTTTTGAGAATATGGTGACATTTTTAAGGTAGCATAATGTATTTGAGAGACCATATAATGCTTGACTCATCATAGTGACAAACGTTGCAGGGGCGTTGGTCATCCCAAAGCTCATTACTCTACACTCAAAGGATCCAAATTGTGTACAGAATGCAGTTTTTTGTATGTCCTTTTCTTTTAAATCAACTTGGTTGTAACCTGAGGTGAGGTCAATTTTGGAGAAGAATTTGGCTCCAGAGAGTCTTGCAAACAAATCCTCTATAAGTGGAAGGGGATATTTATTCTTCACTGTTCTTGCATTGAGAGCTCTGTAGTCTGTTACTAGATGGAGTGAGCCTTCCTTTTTCTTTATGAATAAAACTGCTTCCCCCACAGGGATTCTGATGAAAAATGAAACCTTTAGCTAGGTTATCCTCAATATGCGTTTTGAGGGTTTTTTGTCTCCATGGGGAAGAGTCTGTAAAGGGGTGAAGGTTTGGGAATGACCTTGCATATATCAATGCCATGTTTGACCTCCTTTTGGGGGGTAGTTCTGTTAGCTCTTCCTTGAAAACATGAGCATATTCATTTAGGAGTGCTGCAAGCTCTGATAATTGAATTTTGGCTGTTTGTATGTTATTAAATTCAGCGTACCTCATTATGTGGAGTGTACTGTCTTTGGTTAGACGTTCTGAGCTGTCCTGGTTTATGACTTGGATAAAGACTGTGTCTCTTGTAATGTGGTTGTTTGGTTTTTTGAGGATGTTAGAATTGACTCCATTGCATTTGATGGACATAATCTTTATTTTCCAGCATACTCTGGGATTCACTTGGGTAAACCAGACCATGCCTGCTACAATGTTGTAGTTTATGTTGGTCATGATAAGTCTTTTGATGGACGTTTGTATGCCTTGGAGGTCAATTCTGAAGGGAGTTATTTTGCCTTCAAGTAGAACCTTTGATTTATCTGCCATTTTGGCATATTTGAAGTTGGATTTTGTCAGGGATCCAGCCTGTGGGGGGTTCCTGGGAACTTGCAGGTGGACAGCCTGCAGGCCTGGCAGGGAGGGCCCACCACAAGATTGGGGCTAACTTTACAATATAAGATAATAATTTGCCCAGGAGAGCCCAAGGTCCACTGGCAGATACCATAGAATCTATCAAGCTGGTAAGAGTGATGTACTTCACTCCAAATATCTGAGTGGAAGTGGATTCATTGGCAGCAACAGATTCTTGCAGGCAGTTGGGCCACAGGGTGAGAGGCAGAGTCATTGGGACCAAATACGTGGGCAGGTGGTTGTACTTGTTGCAGAATAGCAGGGGAGGTATAGTGATCTTGCGGCCTTCCCTATAAATAGTCTTGGTTTCTCTAGTTCTTGCCTCAGGGTTGTAGATTACAATTTTCTCTAGGGTGAACTCCAAATATGCCGGGTTGGGGGGTACTCGGTGAAATGTACTGGGCCATAGGGAGTGCCTGGTGGACAATAAAGGTTGGGCGGCTGGTCCGCGGTTTCTTGGGGTTGATGGATGTGAGGTGCAGAACTTCAGGATGTAGACTTTAAATGAAATAAAACTAATATCAATTATGCAATAACCTGGTTGAACCAAAGGTTCATGTCACTTCATTGCAAGAATGGCAATGGGCAACTTCCTGGCAGTCCAGGGTATAAGTATGCCCATCTGTCATGGATGAACTTTTACAAATTTCTTTGGCCCGGGTGTTACTGTCTGCCAGGTTTTTCCAGTTCTTGGTGGCATCTATTGCAGGAGTTAATTCATTGACTGGTTCAAACTGAGAATACTCAAATTCCCTTGTTGGGTTGTGAGGTTGGTCATTTCTGGGTGGCCTGTGTTCTATAGGAAGTTTCTTTGCTTCCTCTTCCATGGTGGCCTGAGTTATTTTGGGTTCTTTGGCTAGTATAAGGTCTTTCCCATAATGGTGCAAGGTTATAAACTAAAGTGTGCAAAGCGTTAAGATTCAAATTTAGAAGATATAAGAAAGTAGGTACTGTCTGTAAGATGATCTTACAAAAACCTGCTAAAACTTATATTGCGTAACAAATGGAGTAATAGAGTTTAAACCCCCTAAGCAAAGAAGATAGAATAAAGTGTTCAAGAGTGAACAATTTTTAACTAAAGGAATATTGATATTAGGATATTTTCCATCTGCAAATTGATACATATAACTATTGAAAGATTCCTCAAGGGAAAAAAATGGATACAACACGCCTAAGGCTTGTTGTTTTACAAGTTCCATTTGGATTAAGGAAAAAGCTAAACTAAGAAAATGAATTTAAAGAAAAAAAATTTAAAAATGACAAAATTGAAGTTTAAAAATTGTAAAGTTGAAGGGGAAGAAATCACTTAGAATTCCAGCTTAAAGCCTACTCTTTAAAAGCTCTTTGTTTATAGTAAGAAAGCCTTTTTTGTTGACAATGATCACCAGGGAGGAAGAAGTCAAGAAGAGGAACAACTGGAGAAGTTTGGAGAATCAGAGGCAAGAAAAAGGGGAAACAAGAGCCAGTACTCTATGCAGATCTGCAAGGTAAAACTGGGGAAGCGGCAACAATGCAAGCAGGAGTTTTGAAGGTAATATAGATGAAAATATTCTAGCTTAAAAGTAGAAATATATGTAAAATAAGAATCAGGCAGTCAAAGCAACAACAACAACAACAATTTGAACGCAAATCACGTAAAACAAAGGTAAGAATACTTTAAAATACTAAATTATTAACAATTTGACCTAACTTTCAAATATTAATAAATAACCCAAAAGATTAAGTAAAAAATGAAAAATAACTTAATTATCTTAAGTAACCTGCCCTTTGGGGCAGGGCATGACAGCTAGGCTTTCCTGCTGATTGGCTGGGTTAACAGGAACCTTTAACGTGGGGAGCGTCAATGTAGGTGATTTTGACTCATTGATCTTTAAAGGATTTTCCAAATTCAAATCTTGTTCTTGTTCCTGCCCAAGAATCTGCAGGCAGCTGGGCGGCTGGTCCTGCAGGCTGGCGGCCCATAGAGTGTCAGGGATTAAATCCTGTAGTTGAGGTTTTCCAGTAAACATAGTCAATAGGAGTTTGTCACTTGTGACAGATTTGGCAACTGGTATTTTGTACTTGGTTAAAAATGGTTTGCTTACCATGGTATTTTGGGCACCAGAGTCAAATAAAATTTTGTGTGCATGTGATTTATAAGTACATGTGTAGACAAGAAGTTGTGAGCAATCTTTAATTTTTAAATTCATAAAGATATAAGATTGCGGGACACGTGGGATGCAAGCAGCAAAGCTTATGCTTTGGTACAATTTCTTGTCAATTTGGGGTGAGACAGGGGCACTTAAGCCTGTTCCCCTTCCTCTTTTCCCTGTTCCTCTATTTTGAGACCTTTAAGGTCAGATAATGTGGAGTCATACTTGTAGCAGGTTGCTGCTTCCGCATTGTTTACTTTGGCAGTATCCTCCTTCTTGAGGCAGGAACGGTTTGCGCTCTGGCTGTGATTGCCATTATTTTTATTGGAGTTGCTGCTGTTGAAGTGATTGGTATTTTGGCGCTTTTTGCCATTGGAGTTTTCTCTTCTGTTGCCATGGGAGAAGTGGTTGCCATTGTGTGCAGCATACTCCATATTTGCAATTTTCTATGTGTTTGGCTTCTTCAATGAGTGCAGGCATGGAGGTATTGGCCTCTGGGCAGATGGGGGAAGCAACTGAGGGTTTCATTCTATTGATCAATGAGGCTCTTGTATGCACGTTGTCAGTTTGTGCAGGGTTCTGTATCTTGCAATGTATCTCTTCAAATTTGTTGGCGTAAGCTGTAGCAGTGGTCTTCTGAGGAAGATTGCTGAGCTGTATTGCAATGTCTTGTAGGGATTCAGTGACGCAACAGTTGTGGGTGTGTCAGCTTTAAACTCTTCCCAGTTTTCAAGCTGTTAATCAGTCTTTGGGCCAAACCAAGTGGCAATCCAGTTAGCTGCAGCCTCTTAAAGGCGCTTGCTGGCTTCCTGGACCCATTTTTTGTGGGGGATGCAGCTGGCGCGGAGTTTTGTGGATTAATGGTCTAGCCAGTTTATGAAGCTTTCTTATTTTTACCAAAGAACTTGTCAATGCCAATGTACTTGGTGTTGGTTGTTTTGCCTGTGATAGGCAATTGCATGTTTGCTTGTGGTTGTAGAGAGAAACTTTATTGAATTATCTTGGTGTATGCTTTGGGCATGACCAGTCCTTTGAATACAGTGCATCTACTTGGGATATCCTTGTCAATATTGTGGGTGCGGAAGTACGTTTTCCAGGTATCCTGAGATATAGCCTGGTTCAGTATGTGGGTGAATATATGCAAGTTTTGTTCAGTAATTCATTTTTTCATAGGTGTGGTCAAAAAACTGTAGCTGCTATCAGTGATGAGAAGCAACTTTTGGTAAGCTTTGAATATGGATTTAAGAAGAAGAGAAGTATATTTTATTAGATAATACTTTAGACTTATATATCTTGCGCTATGGCAGGAACTTAAGTTGGATCAAATATGCGGGAGGTCATGTGCAATTTGAATTCAAGTTGCTGGATACCTGGGCAATTCATGTGATATTGGTTTGTTGCCATTTCTGGAATGTTGAACTTAATATTGGATTGGCATCAAACCAGGCAATGACTGGATGTTATGTATGTTGGCAACAGTCCTAATACCAGTACATCCAGCTCCTCAAACATAAGATACAAAAATACTAAATTCCAATATGATAAACAAGAAGTGGTTTATTGTGGCACCAATTTCTGAATTATGTGGTAAATTGTTACCACTATCCACTTGTTTTCTGTACAATTGATCAGAAACAGAATATCAACAACAAGCCTGTGCATCCAGAGCTGTGTAGTGCAGCAGGTGAAAAGGATGCTGGTGAAGCCCAAGTAAGCATCTGACCTCAGTCATTCAGAGGTATGGGTTGCATTAGATGAGGTCAAGCATGATAGGATATTCATCCTTGAGTTGGGAACCAGGCTGATTTTTCTGCTTCTTGGTAATATTTATGCTGCCTCTCTTCATTAGAGACCAAAATTCTTTTTTTACCACTGCCTCAGTGAATTTTAGGCAGCTGGAAATTTCAGCAAAGATTGTACCACTTTGATTGAGGCTTAGTATCTCCTTGATAATTTCATTAGTTATCAGTAATTGATTAGGTGGCACACTTGCCATGCTTGCACCCAGATTAGGTTTGGCTTGATTTTATTGGCTTGAATTGCTGCATTATGGTTGAGTTGAGGTAAAGGGGGGCAAAATTTTCTGGGATTCCACATGTGGTACAGGATCAGGTTGGGCCTAGTCTTGGGACACCTCATATTAATTGACAAAAAACAAACCAAGTGCTGTGCCTGGCAAAACATACATCTCATCCTTCTCACAACTTAAGTTGTGTTGGCTATACATAGGGCTCATAGTGGCTGTCCTTGTGAGAAAGAGAGGCTGTAACTAAATAATCTTGACTCCCATACTGGAGAAAGGATCCACCATGACATCATCCAGTTCAACACTGGGATGGCTTCTTAAACAGGTGTCCAGAGGGATGAAGTTGTGGGTCAACTGACAGAAATAAGTGTTCACTCCCATAATCAGCATACCAGTCAACAGCCAGGGGATATGGTGAGATGACAGAGTAGAGTGACAGATCCAGGTCCAACCAGTCAAAATTACCATTATCTTGCCCTTGACTTTTATTTTTGTTACCTTCCTGTGACAAAGCTTTGAGGATCTTTGCCTCCAGGGAGGCCATTTTATGAGACAACACTTTATTGTCATCCCGCCAACAAGCCATGATCTCAACACTCTTTTAATCCCTTGCTCATAAAGCCTCAATTTCACAATTTGCCTTTGCTTTCACTTGTTGTAAGATTCTGTCCCATCCTAACTAACAGGTTCCAGGAATCCCACACATAGATTTGGTTTCCTTGGGCAGGAGTCCCTTCTTTTGCAAAGTAATTGGAGTATAACTCTTTAAACGCAGCCTTTACTTCCACCAAGGACTCCTCTGGCACAGTCTTGGTGACCTCCAAGCTTGCCCAAGCTCCCTCCAACAAACTTGTAGGAACTTCTTTCCTGGCAGCAGCAGTTTCCACGTGAAGTACTCCAAATTTTTCTCTTTAAAATGATAACAAAGAAGACATAAAAATTGAAAAGCAATTGAGGGGAAAGCGTCAAAATTGACAATATTTATATTTATTAAAATTTAGCTGTTTTTGGTTATATACCATTTACAGCATATTTGGCTGAAAACCACTCTGGTTCCTAAATCAACCTATGATTTATATCATGTGGTCTATGACATTCAAGTCATCCAAACCTAGATCTTTACCTAAAAGATCCCCTGTAATTCTCAACCTATGAGAATTAATCTACAATGAGAAAGAGTCACCTGTGTAATACCCAGATACAGTAGGTACTACTTGCAGCAGGTATGGCAGGAGATTGGAAAATTGAAACCCAGTCAAAGTGGTGACAATTGGGTAGAAAGTCATCAGCCACTGGAAGACCTTGGCATGGATGTTGTACCTTCCAAAACTACTCTGCAAAGTAGGTTAACACATAGTACATGGAGGTGTACACAGCAATGGACAGGGTCAAGTATAGAGATACAATGGGTGGCCAGGAACCAGTGTAGGAGGATTTGAGTTATCCAGGGTCATAATGATGGTCATGGCCTAGCCCTTCTTGTGAGGGCCCAAAGAACTCTGATCCCTGTTGGTAGCCTCCAATCCCAAGGCAAGCTGTAAGCACAGCTGTGAAGATGAGATGATTCATTTTCCTTGGATTGGAGGGGGGTTGGCTGGGGCAACTAGTTGAATGGACTTAAAGTTTAAGTAATATTTAGCTTTTATTGAGGGTATTAGACTCAACAATAGCACAAGCTTTTATTGAGGAGGGGGTCCTTATTTATAGAGCATCCCACTGTGCAAAGTTTTGCAAGTGGGAATGGAAACAAGGGATTGGAGAGCCCAAAAGTTTGGAAAATGTGATTGGGAATTGGGATTTGAGAAGGTTGTCAAACTCTTGTTCTTTGAAAATCTGTTGGGGGATTGGTCATTCTTGACTAGAGTCAATGATTTTCCCTGGGTATGGAGTCAGGTGATGGCAAAGACTCATGGAACTTTCAAAATCCATTTTTGCTTTGGAAGGCATGGTTTGGCTGGAGTCTAGACTCAGGCATGTGGTTTTGGTCCTCTGAATCCCATTGGTGTGGAGCAGAATTATTCTTAAAATTTGAACTCTGAGTTTTTCCTTCTTCTGAAGGGCCAGAATAATTTGTAGAATCTGAATCCTGAATTTGCCCTTCTTCTGAAGGGCTGGAATTAGTCAGTAATTTTTCCCCTTCAACCAGGGACTTTTATGATTGGCTGCAGTATATGGGGGTTTCTGATTGCAGCAGGCTTGCTGGTGCCAGGCTGGGCAAGCAGGTGGCTGACAGGCAGCTGGCTGAGCGGTGGGGGTTCAGCAGGCAAGCAGGGGGTCAGCAGGAGGCCCGCTGGCAGCTGGCTGGGTGCTGGGAGGGTGCTGGTGGGCGGGGGCGCCTGCCTGGATGATAAACTATTCTGGTGGTTGTTAAATTCCGTTTTTTCCTTTGTTTGATTTTTATTTCCCCCAATTAAAGGAGGAAAGTCCTTATTGAATTTTGCCTCTTTAACAGGAAATACTTCTATTCTTTTCCAGCATTGTCCTCCAGTAAGTATTTGGTTTATGTCAGGAATATTCCTGACACCTGATACCATTTATCTCAATGTATCAATTTGGCCATGGAGCTTCCTCAGCTCCTGGCGCCAAAACCCTGTGGAATATACACATTCCAAAACTCAGATATCAATGTTCAAACTTGGAACCAGCTGATCAAACCTAGATTTCTAGACTCCATTGCCTTTATTTAGTTATTGTTGCATTTAATGATTTTTCACATTAAACCCCCGTTAAAATGCTTCAAAACTTAAACAAGGCACCACTATGGCGCTTTTAACCCAAATTCAGGGGTTTACTTATGGTTAAACTTAACCAAACTTCTTGGCAAAGTCAGGGCAATTAAAAAATATAATTAAATCCTCATTAATTATATTTCCATAAATTTATTAATTAACCTTCCTGGTTAATTAAATTGTTCTTTTTGAGACGCCTAGTCCCCAAGATTGCTTTGGCCAATATTGACTCAATTTTACTAGCCTCACCTGGCTAACCACCCATAATCTATTATTTTATTAAATTTAGATACCAAGTTTCCAGGAATCTTCATCTGAAGAATTCCAGTCAAACCTATCTACATGAAATAAACAGCAAAAACAGAATAACTTTATATTTTGGAGTATTTATTCAGCTAAACATTTGACAGTGACTGTTGTACGGTCACAAGCAGACTGTCACAGGTGACAAATTTCTGTTGAAAATGCATGTGGTAGAATTCCAGCTACAGGATTTGAACCCCCAAAACCCTGCGGACTGCCAGCCTGCAGGCCCAGCTGCCCGGCTGTCTGCAGTTTCCTGAGCTCAAACCAGAGTCAAATTTGACTTTGGAGAAACTCCTGGAACCTATCAACCTAGAGTTGCATGTGCCAATGCCTTGCCTGTAAAAGAATCCTGTTAGTCCTGCCAATGAGAGCACGGGCCTGGTCAAAAACCCTGAGATAACTGGGGCCACCTCTGGCAAAGAATTGAAGAAGCTTCTCGTAGAATGCAGGCCACCTAAGGATGACAAATCCTGCATCTCAAAAGGGAAACTGTGAATTTCCCCATTCTTCACCAGCCAATGAGAGATCCCCCAAGAAGGACGCCATCAGTGATTTCCAAACCATGGAAGACAGTATCCCTGGCCCGGAAGGGTTTGCAAAAGATTTCCCATAGCAGATGGGCATACTTATACCCTGGGCTGCCAGGAAGTTGCCCATTGCCATTCTTGCAATAAAGTGACATGAACCTTTGTTTCAACCATGTTATTCCATATTAGATTCAAGTTCTATTTCATTTGCATTCTACCTCCTGCGGCTTCATATCCCATACCCAGTCAACCCCAAGAAACTGCAGACCAACTGCCTGAACTATATTGTTCACCAGGAGCTCACTTTGGCCCAGTACATTTCACCAAGTACCCACCCAACCTGGCATATTTAGAATTCACCTTATAAGAAACCCTGATCTACAACCCCAAAGCCAGGACCAGAGAGATTGAAAACATTGGCCAAGAAGGAACCAGGTTCACTATACACCTCCTGTTGCATTCTTGAATGAATCAGCCAAAACATAGTCTGTTTATATTAAGGGCAGCAGAACAATTGCCTAATTGCCTGATTGCCCACTTGTTTTGCTGCATTTGCTATTCTATGCCTGTAAACTTGTTTAATTGCGCCAAAAAGACAACATTTGAATTAAAGTTTTATTGTGCATAGAGCTCAGTCTTTACTTCTGCGGCTAATAATAGATTTAAAGCATTTAAGAGCCACTTTCCTCCATTGGGCAAGGCGTATGAAACTGGTTGTTTTCTTGCCCAGGAACTTTCCAATGCCATTTCTCCACTGCCTCCATATGGACAAGTCCTTCTTTTGGTGCCTCTTTCCTTTGGCAATAAATCCCCTGCCCCCACCATATAACCTTCTAATATATCAAATAAAGAACCAGTTTTGTCCTTATTATTTTCTTATATTCTTCTGTCCTTACCCAGGCTGTCACTATACCAAAACAGGTATAGTATTAAGATAAAGAAGTAGTAGACTAACTATTTGTAGAAATCAGCACCCAGGCTTCATATTTTATGATACCCACTTATTGTTCCAAGACAAGTACAACTACTTGCCCCCTACCTAGTTCCTATGACACCACCTCTCACCCTGTGGCCTAACTGCCCGCAGGAATCAGTTGCAACCAATGAATCTACCTCCACTCAAATATTTGAGGTGATGTACATCACCCTTGACGACCTTATTGATTAAATGATACCTGCCAGTGGGCCCTGGGCGCTCCTGGGCAAATTGTTATCTTATATTGTAAATTTAACTCCAATCTTGTGGTGGGCCCTTTCCTCAGGGCCTGTGGGCCGTTTGCCCGCCAGTTCTCAAGAACCCCCTGCAGGCTGGATCCCTGACACAGACACTTAGAAAAGAGCTTTGGGAGAAGGCATTGGAGTGAGAGAGAAAAGTAGTGAGTCCAACGCCACCACAGGTGCAGGGACCTCCAAGATATGGGCTCTAGGGGGATATCTATGTTGTTGGAAGCTAAAATTTTCAAAACAAGATCTCCTGCCTCTAGCAGGTTTCAGGCACTTCCTGGCAGATCATCTAATAGGTAGAGGATTATGGTGAAATCTTCCCCAACCTTGATATCAGAGAAAGATAGGCATGCTTACATATTGGGTGAGTTAGTTCACAACAGAAATAGTGCTGGCAAATGATAAGGCCAAAAACTTAACCAAAGAGAGTAACATTTCTGGATGTTCCTATGAATTTTAACAGCTCTGATGGGATTAGGAGGGAGTCAATAGATAAGAAACTTAAATTTTGAGGGTATCCCAATGATTTATGGGGTGCAAGTACTCTAAGTGGGCACCAGAAGCCAGGAAAAGCATGGAAGCCTTTTAGATGGCTGGGAACTGTTTCTTAGGTTGAATTTGAAGTTAAACTTAAATAACTTCACCGTGAAGTAAGCTATTATTAAAGCTACCAAATTAAAATCAGAGTTCAAATTGACTAAGTGAATCAAAATGAGGTAAGCAGCAACAATTTATGTCAACATTAATAATAAGGACCAAAACCAGGAAGCAGGATTTCCACAAAAAGAAGGGGAAGGTAAGAAAAAATGGTATTTTTACTAACAATTTTTTCTCTGACAAAGAAGAGGATCTTTTGAAAATATTTAAAGATAAAGAACCCAATTATTTGGAACTAGATAAGTTTAATTGTAAGAATAGACAAGCAGGGACCCAAAGTGAGCCTGCTTGTTATTTAGAGGGGATAATTTCCTAGGAAAAGGCCACTAGGAGCAGGGCAAGCTCCTTGTTGGCTAGTGGATAGATTTTTTAACCCTACGTCAGTGAGGTTGGAAGATTTTCTGATAATTTATGGGGTTGAAGATGATTGGTTAGGGATGCCAGAGTGGGTGGTTGCCTCCAAAATTTGAGATTCAGGGCAGAATTGAGCCCCAGATATGGTGGCCTCTGATTGGTTGCATTGAATTTTTTTCAAAAGTGGGCAATACCAAGACAACAAGCAGTCCAAATCAATCAGTGTTTTTTTATAGTCAGGCAAGTAAGATGGGGTAGAGGAGGAAAAGCTTGGGAGAGGTACGCCAGAACAAATATCTCATTGACAGAGTATGCTAAATATTCCAGGAAATTTAGGGGTTTGTCAGGATTTTGGGGGCATTTTTTTGGTACAGCGCAGAAATATCCTTCTATTCAAGGCTAAAGAAGGGAGTAACTTTACATTCCTCCCTTGTTCAGTAGCCTGGGCTTGCAGTTGCTCCTGGGACTGCTCTTTCACAATATTGAAGTTCTTGATTCTAGTATAAACCATCTTAAACTAAAAATCAATAAAGACTCTATTGAAATAGAAAAGCAAAGGGTTTCCAGAGTATTGATTTTATTTAAATTTGTTCTCCTATTTAAGACACTTTCTCATAAAAAAGTGTCAAATTTAGATGCACAGAAACTGAAAAAATGCTGTAGTTTTCTGAATAAATTTAGGTGGATTCACTTTTGAAAGACACCATTCCCATTTGAGTCATAAAAGTAATCAAGATTGCCAGAAACAGATTTTTTGTGTTTGAAATGATCACTTTTGTGACTAAGCCAATTTAATTATATGATTATACAGTAGTTTTCAAAGCTCTGGCACCAAGCAAAAAAACTTATCTGTAAGCAAAAACAACTGAAATTTAAACAAAATCAGCTCAGATGCAAATGAAATTAAAATAAATTAATTTATATTGATTATCAATATATTTGGGTTCACATCTATTTTTTTCTTCTGAGTTGATTTTGTTTAAATCTCAGTTGTTTTCATTTAAATCTAAATTATTTTGCTTACAGTTGAGTTTTTTCAGCACCAGAGATTTGAAAACTACTGTATCATTTTTGATTCATGGTTGATTTCAGAGTAGATGTAAATTGCTTTAGAATGTGACAGGTTCATTTCCGTTTTTAAATATGGGCTACTTTTGTTTGCTGTCTCAGTTTTGGGGTTAGGTATTTGATTTTAATTTTTTGTGTTTGACTAATTTTGTAATCTGGACCTAGATAAATGTGACTTTTTTAAATAAATTGACCTTCAAGTGGAACCAGTTCCCTTTTTTTGTGACTGAATCATTTTTGTTTATCTCAACAGGTTGTAAAACTACTGTACAGCACATATTTTCTAAAATGATACACTAGTTTTAACAGCTGTGAGGATAAACAAAATTAAGTCATCCCAAAGCAAGATCTACTCAGCTGAAAAAAAACCAACTCAGCTCAGCTCAGAACAAAATTAAAAACCAATGAATTTATATTGATTAACAATAGATTTGAGTTCCCTTCTATTTTGTCCTCAGCTGAGTGGATTTTGCTTTGGGATGACTTAATTTTGTTTATCCTCATTGCTGTGAAAATTGCTGTACCAAATTAAGTTATTTTTTCCAAATAGTTAAAAATGACTTTATCTATAATTTATGTTACACCTGTTTATAGCAGATTTTTTGCTACTTTATATGCCATGAATATTTTAAAAATTGATCCTTGTCTTTTTGAAAACAACTAAATCCCAAATTTGAAAAATCAATTTTTGTCATTATACTTTTGGCCACAAACAAATGGCCGTTGTGATGCTTAATTGAATGTCACATCATTTGTCCGGTTCCAAAGTTAATTCCGAAGCGAATCATATAAGCTTCCATAATACTTAAATAAACCTTACCTTTTATTATTAAATATCAGATATATGTAATTCGGAATTACACCGTTACCATTTAGTGTTTTATCGTTTTGGTTTTAATTATTTTCATAGTGCCGTTTTAAAGATCAAAATCCAGATCTAAACCGAACCTCTTGATTTCGATTGATAACTTTTAAATTCAAAGCCAAGAGTTTGGAACCAGAAATTCAAGCCAAGTGTCCAAGTCAAATCGTTGCTCACCTTTCGATTTGATTTTCCTAAACTAGCGGTCAATAGGGATGCTTCGGCTCTGGCCGCTACAGCCAAGACGGAATTACTTAATATTTGATTATTTAAATAAATCTTTGAAACGTATGACCCGAGCCAGAAGCTAGCCAACGCTGGACCGAGGCAGCCCTAGCGGTTAACCAAGTAGCATATATCAGAAAATAAAGAACTCTAGAGGTGCTTCTCATTCTTATATCAAAGACTTACAGGCCTATAGTAAGTATTTCAATTAGGCGGTTAAGGTATCATGATTTTTTTTAAACTATCCTATATGTCTCAGTTGCCTTGTTTAAGTTTATTCGCTTTCAACTATTTTAATAACATATCTTATTAGCATATCGAATATCTTTCCGAGAGAATTTAATTCAACTTTATTCGAATACTTAAATAAGATGGCCAAACCAAGACGTAGAAATGCAGGGAAAAGGGTTGATATACCAAGTACAGATGTTATAAGGCCTAGACGAGCTTGTACAAGCAACATAACCTATACATATAATCCTCCTGATGAACTCCGTAACTTGCGTAAACTTTCACGTCCAAGCTCATGCACACCCAAGAAGCCTCAGCCTTTAAAAAAGGACATCTCCCTAAGGGCCCTTAACAAAATTGATTATGCCGAAGAAGGGTCATCAGAAAGTAGCCCTTCTCCTGACAGTCCAGAGGCCGCGGATCTTCCTTCTGTAGAGCCTCTTCTATCAAGGCCTTTCACCAGATCCTCTAAAGCTGCTCTTGCTTCCGCTCCTGAGAAAGCGCCTAAAGTCAGCACACCCAAACCTAGGGCTAAGCGGTTGCGTTTTGCAGAATCCGAAAATAATAGCGAAGAGGAATTTCAAGCCTCAATGTCCACTAGAAGAAAGTTGACTCGATTTCGCGCAGACTCTTCCGAGGATATGGAGCAGGATGGTGGGAGATATCCCAAAAGGAAAAGTAGACCGACTAGCTATACACACTTCTTTTCCACTACCAACTTTTTCGCTTCCGTCCTTAGAAATGGAGCAACTAGCGAAGGAAGCCAAGTTCCCAAATATAACTTCCGTGAAACAAATAAGGAGACAAGAGCAAAACTAAGTAGCCTCTATAACCTCCCGGAACCTATCTTTGATGATCCTATCCCTTTACCACGTCCCAAAGCCAAAGTTAATGGGGGTGATGACACCGAAGATACTGATGACAACTTGGTTCTTCTTCCGATCAACTATGCAGAAATTTATGAATCTCGTCCTAGCATTGTTCTTCCAAATGTCCCACCTGTGTCTACACCAGTTAAAAAGACAACTATTGTTGATATCGGTGGCCTGGATGAACAGATACAAACGATCAAGGAGGCATTGCTGCTGCCTAATATGTATCCTGAATTCACTAACAAGTATAATATTGCTCCTGTCCGTGGGATCCTTTTCCATGGACCCCCCGGTACTGGAAAAACAATGACAGCACAGGCATTGGTAGCAGAATGTTCTCGAGGGAAGACGCCTATTGCATTTTTCCACGTCAATGCAAATGACATACTCAGTAAATGGGTTGGGAAGTCAGAAGCTAAAATAAGAAGCATCTTCACTGCTGCTCGCTTATGGCAGCCCAGCATTGTTTTCATTGATGAAATTGATGGTATCACTCCCCCACGCTCTTCCAGTGATCGCCACAATGCTTCACTCGTGGCATCATTCTTATCACAGATGGATGGCATTGACAACTCTGGCCAAGTACTTGTCATTGGGGCCACCAATCGGCTACATGCCATTGATCCAGCACTGCAGCGCTCTGGTCGATTTGAAGAGGCTCTTTACTTTCCTCTCCCTGACCTAATAGCTCGTAAGGCTATTTTAAATATCACAGCTGCTCGACATGGTCTTACAGAGATCGAGTTATCTGAGCTTGCAGGTCTTACTAGTGGGTATAGTGGTGCTGACCTGTCATCTCTAGTTGGCCGTGCAGGCAAGTTGGCTCTCTTCCGCACATTTCCTTTGGCTGCCTCTGTCACCATCCCCAAGGAAAATTATGATGACATCCAAATATGTATTGATGATTTCAAGCAGGCTATCTTGCAGATCACACCCACCTCCAAGCTGTTAAACAATATTGTAAATTCACCCTTGCCTCCCCACCTAGAGAAGTTTTCTCCCAAGGTTGATAAGGCAGTTCAAGCACTTCAAAACACAGGACCATCTTATCCAGCACCATTCTTTTTACCTCATGTCTTGGTAATCAAAGGAGAAGATGAGATTACAAAGGCTCATATTGCATCTGCTATCCTCCATGGACTGGATAGCCATAAAGTATCACCATTGGATATTGGTCTTGTCTCAACCTCTGATGATTCTTCAGATCTAAAAGCTCTGAAGCTTAAGCTCAACAACCTCAGTCCCAATGGTCAGCGTGGGATTGCCCTAATCAAGCATGCAGACATCTTTGCAGAAGCAATTTCTCCAGGATTACTTACTACTCTCCGTGCTGCTCTTAATTTACCTGGGTACTATGGTGAAAAAAGTTTTATATTCATTACCTCCTCACTAACACCTGAGCTGAAAGGTCTTTTCTCAGGCTTAAAGGTTATGTTGATAGACTCAGATAATCCCTGAATAATCTTTCCCTGCTATACATTAAAGCTTTTACTGAATTCTCTTTACACCTTATTTTTTAAACTATTCTTGAAACAACTGTTAGATTGTCTGACTTTAGTAAAAGGTTTATCTTTTTATGCCAACCTCTAAATCAAATAATTATATCTCAATTTTTAATAAAACAAAGTATTTAAAAACTAAAAATTGCTTACAGCAGTTTTCAAAGCTGTGGAGTTAAGCAAAACCAACTCAGATTTAAATGAAATCAAAAACCAATGAATTTATATTGATTAACAAAATATTTGTTCCACCTTTATGTTGTTTAAATCTGAGTTGATTTCATTTAGTGCCATAGCTTTGAAGACTACTGTCAGAAATTGTGCCATTAATGCTATTTTGATATGGCCTTTGAATACTGATATGTGCAAAGATTTGGTTGGTTTTCCTTTCAACTTTGGATATTCCTTGCCTTTCATAAATGGGTCGACATCAATGTTCACCCATTCCGGATTGCCATACCAGCCTGTGACTGATACTGGTATGACTTCAACCCAATGTGACCCCCTCTGCCACTCTGTCTACCCAATGAGTCATCATCAACCCTTGTCTACTATTTAAGTAGAATCATTTCTCCTAATAAAGACAAGTTTATCCACATTTGCATTGGCTTTAATATTCTTCAAGCTCTTTTCTTTCCTTTTTGCCAAAAGGAATTCCTCATCTTGTATTCCAGGAAATTAAAGTAAGTGCTATTAATTTTGCCCTGAAGGCTAACCCAAGGCTAGCTTCAAACCTCAAATCTTTTGTTATAAAGATTCCCCGCTGTGTCCTCCTGGATGTCGTCCCCAGGAGCCAAACACGGCAAAATGGTGCTCACTACAGGGGCTGCAAGCCCCTTGGTTACTCCTTCTCCCACACTTTCTCTGGTCCTTCCCCTTTTGTCTCTGAAGTACCTGAGTAACCCAAAGTCTCTAGTACTTCATTTGAGGAAGATATCACTGATACCCCCTCCACTCCAATGGTAATAGGATTATCTCCCAGGCCTGTGTGGGCCCCCTTTCAGCTTTCTCTCTCAATTATGAACAAGCTCACAACGCCGTGCGCTCCCTCCTTCATATGGGCACTGTGGCAATGCATATCATTCATGGCCTCCAACCTGGCTATGCCTCTGAAGATATGTACTCTTTCCTGCTGGACTTTGGTCCCCCCGCTCTAATGAAGTCCATGAAGACTATTGGCGTACTGGTCAACCAATTCATTCAGCCCGCTTTGGTTCATCACAAGTTGGCTTTAGGATCTCAGAACCAACTCCTGACTGCTGTGGCTACTGCTGTAAATTCACTGCCACCCCTGGCATTGGATCATACAATTTTCCCCCACCGCTTCAAGAAAGGTCCAAAAATGTTAGCCAAACCTCTCCATTCTTTAGAGAATTTAGCACACATAGTTGATGAGAGGTTTGTGCTAGCCTATCCTGCGGATTCATTGCCCTTGGCTGCCTCCTCCTGGGAGGAAACACTGGTTAATTTAGACTACTTGTTGGCCTGGTGACACCCGCTTTTAAAAACTATCAGATCCAGCCAACCAAAGGTCGCCACATTGACGCCCAAAAACTCAAGTGAACTCCAAATGCCTGAGACCTCTTCTGGCCAATCAGAGGGGACCGCGGAAATTAGGGTGAAACTTTCCAGTCCCTCTGGGCCTGCCCATCAAAATTTCTCTCCCAGCCAATTGGATTCAGAGCTAAAGGTCATGTGATCTCACCTCCTTTGCAACCCATCCCTTTTAACACAGCAAGGGGCTTTCAGTCCCCTGCTTGTCTATTTTCCCATTAGATTAAATTTGAAAGTTTGCAATTAAAATTTTAAACTTTTCTATCAGTGAAACCCCTGTTTGGAGTTTCCCTAGTTTAAAAGTTAAAAGTGTTAGTAGTGCTTGAAAAGCTTACCTTGCGGCAGCCCAGTTTGAACCCGTTTTCTCCCCTGACACCCCTAGCAGAAGCTCAGGTGTATAGTTCCTTTTCAGTTTTGCTTTTGTTTGCAAAAGAGATGTTCAAATCTAAAATTCATTTAAAAATCAATATAATACCTACTATTAATTTGAGTTTTCTATTGATTTTTTTTAATTTGAACCCGCTTTATTGCTCACGCACCCTCCCAAGACATCCACAATTGCGCCCAAGTCCCCCAGACCCGTTCTGTTGCTCCTTCTGTCTTTTTGCTTGTGGCTACCCTATCAACTTTAATTTTGTTGCTTTTAATCTTAAAAAATACATCACTTTCTCCCAAATTTTAAGGGGAACACAACCATGATACTCCCTGCCATTAAATTTGTTGTATTTTCTGTAGCCCCCTTTTTGCTCCTCCTGTGGTTGACCTCACCTGACCTGTGGTTGAAGATCTCCTCTTCTGCGCAGCTCATGAGTGAAGACCCGTCTAGTCTCTTGAGTCTTCCTGGTGGTCTCTTTTATTCTGGAGAGGCTGTGGTAAAGAGCTTGGCATGTGATGACCTAGATTTGGGTGATGCTGATTATGCCTCTTTTACTCCTGTGGGTGAGGAGGCGTCAATGTCCCCCTTCCCCAATCTGGAGGAGAGTAGCTTGGCGTTCTTCCACGCGTCTGCAATGTCCCCTCCTGCCCCCACCCGTACACTTTGGTTGCTTGCTGGTTTGATGCTGATGGGCCTGAATGCATATTTGCCACAGCTGTCCACTGTGTCCTCCCTGTGGTCCCCCCTTTGAGCGGCTGTCCCAGTTCTCCATTGGGCGGCATTCTGGTGGTTTGTTTTGCCAGGATGGGAGCCAAACTTAGTTAGTTAAGCCCCTCTCTCTCACAACTGCTATCTCTAATAACCAAGCACAGAACATGGCATATCAAGAGTGGACTCATAGCCTCTTCACCTGTATTTCTGACAACCAATGTGACTTGTTGGCATCCCGGAAATACTTAACCTCATTTTTGAACTCACTTTGCTCCTTGATTCCTGGGTACATCAAAGACCAACTATGTGAGCTAGATGAACACCAAGCTATATGGTGAGGACAAATAAAAATGACTCTCTTGAAATTTTGTCAGGATTTTGAGACCTTGGTTAACGAGATCAACCAACTTTGAGAACATGTCAATTCTCAACTCAAGTTGGTTGGAGACCATTTTGACAAGTAGGGTCAACATCTGCACCAACAATATGGTTTAGATAAAGCCGCACTAGGAAACACTATAATTCAGGTTCAAACTATGTGGATGATAGGGTGGCCTTAATCAAAGTGACTCCCCCTGCTCCTTCTGTCAAGGTCTCATCTACCTTTGAGGCCAAATTATAGGAAGCCATAGCCAAGCTCAAGGCCACTACTTGACGCCAAGCTTCTGTTCAGAATCCTCCTCCAAACAAGCCTATGTCTGACCCTTGCATCACTTCATTGACAGACCAAGTAGCTACGCTGAGGCGCAAGATCAAGTATTTGTGACAACACCTTTCTGATTCAGATGATTCATCCTCTAAATCAGGTGATGAAGGAGAGGCAGAGGTCCTTGATACCCCCATCCATACAGACCATGGGTGCTGCCCTGGTTTGAAAGGTCAACCTTGTGTTAACTGTGCCCTTGCTTTGGATCATTTGGCAGCAGTAACAAATGACGTTGTGGATAGGCAGGACAATCTGGAATGTGAAGTGCAGAACCTTAATTGCTTGGCAGAAACAATGAATGAGCAGGTGACCCCTTTGAGAGCTCAGGCTACTGCCTTAGCCACTCATGTCAACAGGATTGCGGGCACTTTGGCACTACAACAGATGCAGATTGATAAATTTGGAACTGTTGTTGCTACTTCCAGGGATATCAGTGGACAAAACGGCTCTACTCTAGACAACTTGGAAGAGAGCCTTCAACTTCTCTGGGCTAGACAACCAGCTGCGGAATCTGAGTTTAAAGGACATTCCCACATTAATGTTCTCAATCAGGATCATACCAGCCAATTTACCTTGTTGTCTATTGGCCCCAATTATGAGCCCTTGTTCAAAAAAATATTTGACCCTAAGACATCTACCATTGCCGCCTTTCTGACAATCTACAAGACTGCAATGCATAGGGCTACTGACAAGCTTAAGAAAGAACATATTCTTACCTGTCTGCATCCTACTTGTCAAGAAGTTGTTGTCCCTGAACTCCATTCCATTGTCAATTGGGAGGATATGAAACACCTTCTCATTGAGGAATTTGGAGGAGATCTCAGCTTGGAGGCCAAGAAAGATGCTTTTATGCATATTGTCTTCAAACCCAAAGAAACTCTGACTGATTTTGCTGATTGCTTCTATATCAAGGGGCAACAACTCATTACCAGTTTTCAGTTAACTCCCTGAGAGGCGTATACAGCATGCTCCAATGTGTTGAAGGTGAATCAGCTTCTATACCTACACTTTAAGGCACATAATGCATCTCTTACTTCCATGAAGAGCATCAAGACCCTCCTGCAATACATTTATTTGACGCATGGAGTTACTGTGGTTTTCAAGAATAAGGCTAGTAGCACTGGAACTACTTCTTTTACCCCGCACATCATGACTCCTGGTTCAAGTGGACAGCCCAAAAGTCAAGGGTGTCACAACTGTGGAAAAATTGGACACCACTCTTGTACCTAAACCACCCTTGAGTAGAGGGTTGTGACCCAAAGAAAAAGGCAGGAAAAGATAGGTCAGATTAGAAGCAGAGACACCTTCTGCTGACCAATCTCCCCTGTCTCCTCCTGATCCTCCCTCCAACAAATTAATCTCTACCTTTGTCTGGCCCAACTATCCTTCACCTATTTCAAAATCTTTCAAACAATTCTGAGCCTGAATATTCTGACTATGATGAATCAGATAGTTATGGCTACTCCATTTTGGCTGTCACAGAAACTGTGTCAGTCCCCTAAAAACTTTGCTCAGGAAAAACCATGGCTACAACTCACTCACCTTTGAATGAAGCCAAGGCCATGGTGGCTTGCCCTTACTTGGCTCAAGCTCATTGACCCCCTGTTCTAGTAGACTTCTTAGAAGAAGCTGCTAAGCTAGCAGAAGCCCTCTTCCAGAATGTGACCATATCCCTCCGTTGCAGACTGTGTATAAGGAAATCCCTGCCTTAAGATGCATGTTAGCAAAATGGGAGAAAGAGCTAGAGGCAACACAAGACGTGTTGGCCTTCTTATCCCCTTTTGGAAAGATACTACTAGTTTAGAAGTGTCAATCCAAAATTTTAACATCAAGACAATTCTGGACATGGGTTCCCCAGTCAATGTTGTATCATCCAAGTTAATAAAGAAGCTTAAGCTGGCTCCTGACCTCAATGTTGTGTTCTGAGGCGTGGCACAGACACACAACAGGGAATCCTAACCTTAGGATTGGATTCATACTAAGTCTTAGTTAGATGGCAGGGAAGGCTATACAATTACCTTGTGGCCCTGAATGAATAATCTCTACTAGTTGTGGCTAGAGAGAGGCGCTGAAGTACTGGGAAACACAAAGACAAAAATGTGAATAGAACTTAAATTTTATTGGGTAAAAAGATTGGGAATATACACTGTGTAGCTTTACCACAAAACAGTACATGGACAGTAGGATTGCTTGCCAAAAGCATGAGTGGGGCAAGTAATCTGCAAAGAATCAGGAAAAAAACAATTGTATTTCCCAGTTTGGATACAAACTCATTTTGAGAGGCAAAGGCAAAAGCAAGAGATTTGTTCTTGAAATAACCCATTAAAGGTGAAATTGAAACATGGTGAATGGCGGCATTCACTACATTGCCCCCCTCTAGATTGGCCTTAGGGATTAGTACTTGTAGAGGGACTTGGCATGCACTTGGGCAAACAGATGACCACTAGAGAGGAGTTTCACAGTATACTCTGATACTTGTTTGAAGGTCAATTATAGAGGCCCAACCCACAACGTATCTAGCTTATGAGTGCGTCATCCTACTCTATGCTGATAGTAGAGAACATGATCTCTAGTATTGAACTCAGACAAAAGGGACACTTAGCATTGTCAGGAGAGAGCTTGAGCATCTTGGTCTTATAAACAGAGGTATATGTTGTGGCCTGTATGTTGATTATGTATTTGACTAGATCTTTGATATAGTCATCAGGGTTCATAGCCTTATCAGAGGAGAGTAGGGGGCCCCCGGGAGCAATGGAGTGGTGGCCTCACGTCCATATAGAATAGCAAAGGGGGAATACCCAGTGACCTAATGCTTGCTGAGAAAATAAGCAAGTAGAGAAGTGGGTAAGTATAGATCCCATTTTGCAGCGTCAGAGTAAGTGAGTTTCCTCATGATAGAAACCAAAGTCAAATTTGCACACTCAACTGCACCATTGGTAGAAGGATTATAGGGAGCAGAGAATGATTGGTGGGACCCCAAGGCCTTGACAACAGAAGTCACTAACTTTGTGTTGAAGTTAGTTCTATTATCAGACAACAACACTTGAGGGCAGCCATGGTGATAGAATACATATTGCAACAGAAAGGTGGCAGTTGTCTTGGCAGTGATATCCTTAGTAGGGTGAGTTTCCACCCACTTGCTGAAATGATCAACAGCAATTAGGATGAAGCAGCAAACCAAGCAGGAGCAGGGTAGAGGCCCTACAGTGTCAATGCTGATAGCATGAAAGGAATGTTGAGGGGGGACTAGCTTAAACTTGTGAGAGGCAGCTTGAGTTCACTGGAGCTGGCAGTTGTGACAACTAGCAATGACGTCTGGAATCAGCAGACAGAGGTTCTCCCAGAAATAATTTTTCTGGAGCCAGTCATGGGTCTTGGCAATGCCTCCATGCCCAGTCTCTTTATTAGCTTGGAGCATCAGCAAAAGGCAAAGACTAGGCTTTAAATAAGGCAGGTATTATTCTTTCATCTTTTTGAAGAGCTGGTTGTTGAAAATGAGAATGTCCTCAGATAGCTTGAACAGGGCAGTTTGAACTTCCTCTGTCTTTTTCTCCCAAGAAGAAGGGTACCCAATCAGTTCATATAGTTGATTGTCTTCAGCAGGGTGTAGATCAAGGATAGGCATTCTGGACAATCCATTGGTGTTTTGATGTTGAATCCTGGGACAATGTAGCACAGTGAAGTCATAGCCCTTCAGGCAAAAGACCCATATAGCAAGACGTCCTTCTGGTTCATTGAGCTTCTGCAGCCACTTGAGCAAAGCGTGGTCAGTGACCACAGTGAAATGGGTGCCATATATTAATACCAAATTTTTTTGACAGCATACAATATGTCAAGGTATTCTTACTTTGTGACTCTATAGTTCTTCTCATGTTTGTTGAGGACACAAGAAGTATGTGCTACAGGGTGATCCACTTCTTTATCATCTAGTTGAGCAAGAATGGACCCAATAGCTAAGTCACTAGCATCAGTGTAAAGGATGAACTCCTTGTCATAGTTGGGGTACACCAAGATGGGAGCCTCTTTGAGTTTTTGCTTAAGGGTCTCAAAGGCCTGTTGCTGACTAGCAGTCCATTCAAAAGGGACATTACATAACAGTTGGACCAAAGGTTTGCTAGTGTTGGCAAAGTTAGGGATGAACTGTCTGTAGTAACCCATCATGCCCAGAAAGTCTTGTACTTCTTGCAGGTTGGTGGGTGGAAGCATTTTGCCAATGGCCTCAACTTTCTTGGTCATTGGGTGAATCCCCGTCTGGGTTACCTCATGGCCCAAGAACTCAAGGCCTTCTTTAAAGAAAGCACACTTAGATGGTTTCAGTTTAAGGCCAGACTCTCAAATTTTTATGAATACTTCTTTGAGGTGAGCCAGGTGATCTTTAAAGGTAGCGCTGAAGACCATTATATCATCTAGGTATAGTAAGACACATGAAAGCTTCAGATCAAAAAGGATGGAGTCCATGGCTTGTTGGAAGGTAGCAGGGGCATTGCAGAGTCCTTGTGGCATACAGGTAGGCTCAAACATTCCCTTCAAAGTGATAAGTGCAGCTTTTTGCCTATCTTCAGGAGAGAGGTCAACTTGCAAGACCCAGATACTAGATCCATGGCAGGGAAGAACTTGGAGCCTCCAAGGCAGCAGAGAGCATCATCAATACACAGCAAGGGATAGGAATCCTTCTTGGTTAAGGAGGTTAACTGTCATTAATACATTACAATGTGGTGACCTCTGTCTTTCTTCTTCAAGATGAGCAAAGGGGAGGCCCATGGACTTTGGGAAGGAGCAATTAGCTCAGCGTCTAATAGTTGTTTGAGCTCTTTAGACACCTGAGCGTCCTCCACTCAACTACAGCAATAAGGTTTAATCAAAAGGGGGGAGCATCACCAGTATCAATTTGGTGAATAACTCCTTTGGCTAGACCATAATCAGTACTATATTGAGCAAAGATATCTAAAAACTAATCTAGCAGATCAAGCATCTTCTTATGTTGGACCAGGGACATTTACAGGAAATCTTGTGCAGTAAACAAGGATAGGACCTGGGTTTTATCTTCAGGTAATTTAAAATCCTGAAAAGTATCAAAGGGATGTAGCAATAGGAAATCAAGAGCATTCAGCAACTTGCCTTAGCCAATGACCTGCCCTCTAGACACATGTATGGGGAGAGCAGTCAAGTTGGCAATCAGCAGTTGAACAGGGTCTTTATGAGAGACATCCAAGATTCCTGGACAGAGGTAGGGTTTGTTGCAGCCTAGCAAGGGAGGAGAGTACCACTCCAGGAACGTGCACTCAGGTAACTCATATGATATTTGGGAGTTGGGATAGCTTGATATCCAGGGGGGATGGTTAAAGCAGAAGTGGCCAGGAGAGGAATCCCTTCAGACGCAGGACAAGTCATAGGAGGGAACTTCATATTGGAGGAATGGGTACAGTATTTTAAAGTGAAAACACCAGTGGTATATTCTAAGGCACATGTCTTGAGGAGCTTTCCAGGAACTTTGACAGGCTCCTCAAAGATTAAAGGGGCTTCATTCCCTAAGATAGAGAGATACCCATCTTTTAAGTTGATGATCCCATTGTACTCCCTAAGGAATTGTGTACCAACTAGAAGTTTGTAACTCTCATTCTCCAGGACTAAGCAGGTGCAGCTAGGAGTAGCTTGCCAAACCACATAGGAAGAGCAGAATAGGCCCCTATAGCGCAAGTCATGGATAGCCCAGCTGTATCATACAACTGGTGATAGTTAAGGTCAGGAGCAAGTTTGAGCTTCTTGAAAAGCTTTGAGAAGACAACATTAACAGGAGATCCAGTGTCTAAGACGGCCTTGATTTTCACCTTTTGGATGAATATCTCTACACAAGTAGTAGTACAACCAAAGGGTGAGAGGACGGCCAGGATGTCTTGGGATTCTGCTAGCTTTTTGTCCCATTTTTATCATACATCTCAAGCCTGGAAACTCCTTATAGACAGTCTGGAGAGGAAGCAAGACAGAAAATTTTTTGAATACAGCATCAGCTACTTCAGCCACTTCTTTGGAAGATTCCACAAGTACAAGAGACCTCTTGGCTTGAGTGAGGTATGGACAAGAGACAACCTCTTTGGCTTTGGGCAAATGCTTGGCAGTTGTTGTAGCTTTCCCAGATTGTAACTTGTAAGGGACTGCAATGGTCTCAGGGAAAGCCAGGACTGAATACCCATAGGCGTTGGGATCTTTCATATCAGAATTGTCCATGTCAGAATCATCAGAGATATTGTGGAACAGCAGCAGAATGGGAGGGGCCTCAGTGTCAGCAGGCTCAGAGTCAGCTATGGAGGGGGGATTGAAGGAGACTGGGAAGAATTGTCAACCAAGAGCATCTCTGTCTCTAGGCCAACTGTTCTTTTCCCGCCTGTTCCTTGGGATCATCTCCTTTAACCCAAGAATTGGTGCAGACTCAAGAGTGATGACCTATTTGTCTGCGGTTATGCCAACCTTGGCGTCTAGGAGGAGCCTGGGAGCTCATGGTAAGGATGTGAGGGCCACAGGAAGAAGAACCAGAATTTGAGGCAGATGAAGTCTCCTGCACAACTGCCCCAGAGAGGTAAGGTGCATATCCTGCAACAGCATCTTTATACTCTTCATAGAAGAAAGCATGGCCTTGTGAGCCTTAAAATGGAGACACAGAAGCTGATTTACTTTGAGGGCTTGAGTGTAAGCCATGTACACTTCATGTGCTGTCAACTTTCTGCTGGTTATTGATTACTGTCCTTCCATGTATAATATGTCTGAAAATTTGGCCAGAGTCTCCTTGGGTTTAAAGGCAATGTGCATAAAAGCGTCCTTTTTCACTTCCAGACTAAGGTTGCCACAAAACTCATCAATCAGAAGCTGTTTCATTTCTTCTCAAGTCTCAATGGTGGGAAGCTCTGATACTACCATCTCCTGAAAGGTCAGGTGCAGGCAGGTCAGTATGTGTTCCTTCTTAACCTCATCTGTTACAAAAGTAACATATTAAAAGCCCTGGGCGGGAATCAAACCCTCTCCTAGCCACCAGGTGGGGCTAGCGGGCAGGTGAGATTTTCCTGCACCTGGATTTTTGCTTTTCAAAGCAAATCCAGGTGCAGGAACCATTCCTGCCCTGGTGGTAGCTGCAGGGCCCGTTCTGGGCCCCAAAAGCTATGCCCAAGCCTTGGTGGGTTTGGCTGGGCCTGGGCAGGCTAATTTTAGCTGCCCAGTAAACCCAGTTCAAGCCCACCCTCCATTAAGTAATTTGGGGTCCCCAATTTGGGACCCCTTTTTTAATCAAGTTCCTTGGCCTCAAGAAACCCTGTCAAGCCAGTCCAAAAAAGATGACCTAGTTGGGAAAATTCACATAACCTCAGAAGCCAAACCTGCCAGAACCAATGGCCAGCCAAGCCAAGATGGATCACCAAAAATCCAAACAACTGTTCCTGAAAACTCCAAAAATGACCATGAAGCATCCAACCAAACAGCAGAACCTGAGATCTCAAGCCTTGCCACACAGATAGCACCAGAAGAATGCCCAGAGGCACTTGCATGTGAGTAAGTATATAAATAAGAAGCACCTGAAAAAGTTCTGTATCATCATCCTTACCAAAGAAAGTTGTTATGAACCTTTGGTTCACCAATCTTTTTCCATACATATTTTTGATACTCTTCCATCTACATACACCCAAGCATCAGCACCTATCCCCTAGGATAAATAGCCAGACTCCAGTTAAAAAACCAAAGCCTTTGACTACTATTGTCCACCCAACGCTCCATTTGGCCCTATGCATTTCACTAAGTATCCCCCAAATCCTTATCTCAAACCCTGGAACTTGGAAGACTTGCAGTGGTACACCTGCCCAAACACATCCAAGGAACCCTACCAAATTGTCTGTGACGGCAAAGCAATCACCATCTATCCATTGATCTTCAACAGGAAGTACAACAACCCTGCTTCCTACCTGGTCCTCATAGAACCACCCCCAACACCCAAACCAACCAACCATCTCAACTCCACCCACTTCTGATGGCACTGGCCAGAGTAGTCAAATCCTGGGAGTGCTTTACCTGGAGCTCACAGGATTATTGACTCTGTCTTGCCAGCAACTGGACCTTGGGCTGTGGCTGGGAAGGCTCTTTCCTACCTGGTAAAGTTAGGTCCCATCATCTGGTGGGCCATGCCAGTACCTGTTTCAACTCCTCTCTCACCTACAGAAGCTCCATGGTACTCTTGGTATCCTGACATTATGACAATCCACCCCAAACTTTGTAACCTGGGCCTCAAGATGTTATTAGCACTTGGGGCTACTTGTATGTTTGTTTTTATGATTATCACTTATTACTGTTATTTGTGGCTATCATACCAAATTTCCTCCATGTGGAAGAGAACAAACCGGATCTTGGATGATTCCAAGAATGCTCCAGAGAGCAAAGACCCAACCCCAGCAACCTCTTCCCAAGTACAAAACGTTATTGTGAACCAAACCACCTCCAATGTGACCATGTCCCAGATGGGCAAGCTCAGCCTAGAGGAAGCTAGAAGAGCCATACTGGTACTGCAACTGAACTTCTTAGCCAATGCTACCGCCTATTCCAACAACACAGTCAAAGTCTTGGGAGTAGCATCCATGCTAACAGGGGATGTCCTAAACTGGTTTGACAAGGCCACCACCAACAAAGTAGAGTTTTGCTTATACTATGCTCAATTTGAGGCTGAACTAATGGCCACAGGAGAGGACCAGAATACCCAACACTTCTCCTTAATGACTCTGTTGGATTTCAAGCAAAACAGCCGCCCACTTCAGACCTATGTAGAAGATTTCACTAAACTACAGACTTGTGTTATTCTGGACAATAAATTAGCCACCATCCTATTCAGAAAAGGCATGAACCCAGGGTTAAAGGACCTCCTCAAGCACCCCCCCCCACAATTGTCTTAGAAGAACTGATTGTGCTCTGTCAAGGACTAAGCTTAAACCAAGAAACCAACGGTGCTGCCCCCCATGGACCCCAAGTGGCCAGAAGCCCCTCAGCAGCCAGACCAGCCATGACACCCAAGGAGTTGCAACAACATTACAGATACAGGTTGTGTTTCCACTGCCATGAGGCAGGGCACCAGACCAGGACATGTCCCAGAAGAAACCAAACTTTGGGCTCCCTTGCCCAATTAACCACTATCTCCCAGTCTATTAAGCATATCATAGTTATCCTAGAATTAGGAGATAAAGTATTTCACAAAAAGGCTTTCACAAAAAGGCTTTCTTAGACACAGGGGCTGATGAAAGTTTCATTGACCCCACATTGGCATCCAAGCTAGGACTCAGCCCCTCAGATACTCAATTACAAGTCACTATGGGAAACACTTCAACTGACATTGGCCAAGAATATAACCAACACCCCAAGCTGAAGATTGGGCAAAACACTTACCCCTCATCTGTTATCTTGTTGAAAAAATTACCACACCCATTGATACTTGGAGACTCCTGGTCTGACAAGCATAGTGCAATCCTGAACTATTGTGACCAAACTGTAATCCTGGGAAAGGGACCTAACCCTGACACTGTATACATTCAGCTTAACCCACACATAGTACCCCCCACCAAACTCATGACCATGTGATTAGACCCTTGCTCAGGGAAGCTGCCCTCAGCCCTCAAGAAATGGGCCAGTTTCTTCAGAAAAGAGGCAGCAATTCAACTACCTGAGCACTATATCTACCACCAGGCCATTGATTTACTCCCTGATATGCAACCCAGCCATGGACTCATCTATAGTTGCAACCACAAAAAACAAGTGGTCTTGAAAGCATACATTGAAGATATGACCAAGAAAGGATTTATCCAAGTATCAAAGGCCTCATGCTCTTCTCCCTTACTATTTGTTGGGAAGAAAGAAAGGGGAATGAGACCTTGTGTAAACTACCAGAAGCTGAACAAAATCACAGTAATAAATTAATATCCCATACCTAATGCCAATGACCTATGTGACGTCTTTACTGGGGCACAAGTATACTCTGAGATTGATCTCTAAGATGCTTTTAACCAAATCCAAATCAAAGAAGGCAATGAATATAAAACAGCTTTCAAAACTTGATATGTACTCTATGAATACCTGGTCATGCCTTTTGGGCTATGAAACGCCCCTAGCACTTTCCAGAGGATGATTAACTCAGTCCTTGGAGAATGCCTTGACCAATTCTGTGTGGTGTATCTTGACAACATCCTGATATATAGCAAAACACATGAAGACCACCTGGACCTCATATTAGAGAAACTAGCAGCAGCCAACCTCCATGTCAAACTCAAGAAGTATGAGTTCTTTCAACCTGAGGTAGAATTCTTGGGCTATGTAGTACAAACTGGTGGATTTGCCATGGCCCAAGATAAAGGGGACGCGGTCACAGCTTGGCCCACCCCCACCTGTCAGAAAGATGTTAGGAGTTTCTTGGTGCTAGCAAACTACTGTAGAGATTTCATAAAAGTTTTCTCAGATTACTCCGCCCCTGACCCGCCTTTGATCAGACAAAGTCCAGTTTGAGTGGACCCCTGACTGTGTTGTTGCCTTTCTAGCCCTGAAGTTAGCCTTCATCTCTGTGCCTGTGTTGGCCATGCCTGACCACACAAAGCCGTTCAACCTGGAAACTGACGCTTCTGACTTTGCCCTGGGAGGGGTGCTTTTTCAGGAAGGAGGGGATGGTATTCTACATCCTGTAGCATATTACTCCAAAAAGATGATCCCTGCTAAAGGAAATTATCCTATATATGATAAAGAAATACTAGCTATAATGAAGATCTTAAAGCACTGCACAGATACCTATGTGGCGCTGAGCACCCAGTAAAGGTCCTAACAGATCACAAAAACTTGGTTTACTTCTTCAAACCACGTCAGCTTAACCAACAACAAGCAAGATGGGCTCTAGAACTGGCGGACTACATACTAGAAATTGACTATAAACCTGGCAAAGTAAACATTGTACCAGATGCCTTAAGTAAAAGATCCAACCTGATCCTGTCCTCCACCAAGTTGAGAGATCACAACACCCATACCCTGTTGGATGCACCCAGTGGAAGAATACAGCTAAAGTACCTGAAAATTGTTGCTAAGAAATTGGACGTATTAGAAGCCCAGGCAAAGGACCCTGCTGCCAAGACCATGGTTTCAGAACTCTCAACACAACTAGACAGCCCCCTGTACAAAAGAGGTTACTCACTAAAAGGAACCACCTTACTTTTCCAAGGAAGAATCTATGTACCAGAAGGGTTGGCTCGGATTCTGTCCTAAAGGACTATCATAACTCAGAACTAGCCGGCCACCTGGGCCGCCACAAAACCCTTCAAAGCATCAAAAGGAATTACCTGTGGCCCAAGATAGACACAGATGTTATCAAATACATTGAGGGCTGTGAGATATGTGGGCACACCAAAACAAGACGCTCTAAACCAGAAGGCCTCCTCTGCCCCCTAGACATCCCTTCAGGACCCTAGAAATTGGTATTCATGGATTATATAGTTGAACTCCCACCCTCCAAGGGCTATAACACAATTCTAGTGATGGTTGATTTTTTTACCAAAATGGTTTTACTTTGTCCCCACCACTACCCATTGCACCGCCGCTGAAAATGTCTGTCACTTTCATGACCAAATACTCACCCAACACGGAACCCCAGAAGAAATAGTGACAGACCAAGGACCACAGTTCACATCTCATTATTGGGTGCAAGTGATGAAAGACCTAGGAATCAAAATATGTGTGTCCACTTTGTATCACCCCCAGACCAACAGCCAAACCAAACAGGTAAACCAGATTCTGGAACAGTACCTCTGATGCTATGAAAAAGCCAATCAAGACAACTGGGCAGACCTATTATCCACAGCCCAGTATGTGTACAATAGCAAAGATCACGCGTCCACCGGAATGTATCCCTTTAAAGCCAATTATGAATTTGACCCCACTTAGGACCCTAAGATTGGAAACCATGAGTCTAAAAAAAGAAGGTAAAATCTGGATGAAACACATCCACAAAACACAGATGACCTGCTCCCAAAACCTAACCCACGCAGTACAGACCTAAAAAGCCTTTGCTGACAAAAAACAAACCCCTGGAAAGCCACTAGAGATTGGGGACAAAGTCTATCTAGACTCAAGGAACATACACCTAAATGTCCTATGCTGGAAGTTAGCTCACCAAAGAAGCGGCCCCTATCAGATCACAGTCCAAGTAGGCAAAGTAGCTTACCATCTGAAGTTACCCAACATCTGGAAAATACATGACGTATTTCACCAATTCTTGCTGTTCAAAAAGGATAGAACTTCCATGCCCCACCATAAATTGAAGACTGCCCCTCCACCCATCCTGGTAGGGAGATCCCTTGAACACAAATTAGAGTATATACACAGCAATCATACCCACAACTGCAAGCCACAGTACTACATCAAGTAGCTAGGATACCTTCCTGAGGAAAGCACCTGGGAACCAGCTGACAATCTTACCAACGCAGCCAATGTTGTTTGCCAGTATTGGGAGAAGAAGAAAGCCAAGTCCAGTTTAGAAGGGGATAGTGTTACAAAAGTAACATATTTGAAGCCCCAGGTGGGAATCAAACCTGCTCCTAGCCACCAGGCGGGGCTAGCAGGCGGGGGAGATTTGCCCGCACCTGGATTTTTGCTTTTCAAAGCAAATCCAGGTGCAGGAACCATTCCTGCCCTGGTGGTAGCTGCAGGGCCTGTTCTGGGCCCCAAAAGCTATTCCCAAGCCTTGGTGGGTTTGTCTGGGCCTGGGCAGGCTAATTTTAGCTGCCCAGTAAACCCAGTTCAAGCCCATCCTCCATTAAGTAATTTGGGGTCCCCAATTTGGGACCCCTTTTTTAATCAAGTTCCTTGTCCTTAAGAAATTCTGTCAAGCCAGTCCAAAAAAAATATCCAAATTGGGAAGCCCCCATAACCCCATAAGCCAAACCTGCCAGAATCAATGGCCAGCCAAGCCAAGATGGACCACCAAAAAGCCAAACAACTGTTCCTGAAAACCCCAAAAATGACCATGAAGCAGCCAACCAAACAGCAGAACCTGAGATGTCAAGTCTTGCCACACAGATAGAACCAGAAGAATTCCCAGAGGCACTTGCATGTGAGTAAGTGTCAAAACAGCAGACTTGACCCGCCAACAAGGTTTCAAGTAAGCAGGTTTGTGATCTGCAACCCAATTATCTGGCCACTTGAAGCCAGACTAAGAAGGCAACTTGAATTTCCAAATCCAACAACATAAACAAATGCTGATCCCTTATGGTGGATACCTTGTTTTGGTGCTTGACTAATTACCAGGATCAAGCCACCCCCTTCACCATCCTACCATGTGATCAACACTATCATGTTCCTGTTATTCATGACTCACATTAACTATACAATCATTATCTCTCAATAAAGAATATTATCTAGTTTTTAAATAAATTCCCCTTGTAACTCTGCTAAAACAGCACAGTTACAACATTGGTAGCAGAAGTAGGTTCCCCATCCTACTTTATTCCCCAAAATTCTGCCTGTTGCCTGTACTTGCCGCGACCAACAAATCCTTGATAGAATCATGTCTGGCCTCCTGCTAGACTGGACTCCGTACACTTCTGGTGCCGAGATACCTGATGGTTCTGTCCTGTGCCAGAACACGGTGATTTTACTACCTGCCTTCAATGCCATATCTGCACAAGGGTTCTTCCAGAAAGCCGCCACCATCCCACAACCAACTGAAAAAACACCATGCCTGCCTATGTAGCCCAAAGACTCCAAAGCGCTGCCTTGGAACCTTTTTCTGGGGCCACTGACAACAACACTTCCACATGAATCCAGTCCGCCCAGAGCAAGCTGGCCCAGATGGAATGCCTGCAGCAAATTTGGATTGCAGAAATCTCCATCTGACTGACCCACAACGCTGGCACCTGGTGCAACAAGTGGCACAAAGAACATGCCAAGAAGAAATGGGATACCTTCAAACAAGACTTCTTGGCAAGATTCATGCTTAAGGACACTGCGCTCATGATCATATGTCAAGTAAAGAACTTGACCCAGACGGGCACTGTGAAGGAACTCGCCTGCACCTACAAGGAACTCCAACTATGCGCACCCTCTGACATGGCCTTTGACACCCCAGCCACACACCTCGTGTACTATGACACACTCAAATTTCATTTAATGGAACACATGAACCTGGACCAGGTGACAAATCTACAGAGTCTGTATTGCAAGGCAGAGAAAGCAGAACAAACATCCAACGCTCTTCACAAGGCACAAACTGGAAAACAAGAGAGACCCAAAGACTCTCACACAGGCAGGCGCTCCACTCAACCACCCCCTGGAAACAACAGAAAAAACACAAACCATAAATCCGCAGGTTCAAATGGACATTGAAGTGGGAACAATGGCCAGTCAAATTGTACACATTTTTGTATCACTGCCATACAGGGCAATCAAGACAAGGGAAAAGCCCGGGGAGAGCATTAAGCAAGCCAAGCTCTCCCTGCACAACTCATGACTTTCCCAATGATGAGTACCAACCCAAGGACGTGGACCAATGCCCAATGATCCAAGTACCCTCAGAAGACCCAGTACTGTACACCATTGCCAGACATCCCAATAAACTGATGACCTACCCTTTCTGTTTTTGCAGTTACACAGGCTCAGCACTCCTGGACTTGAGCGCGGATTGAACCCTAGTCAACAGCAGCTTTGTGGACAAATTCAAGCTAGCCACTAATCCTTTGCGGATTAAAAACATGGTCTTGGATGATTAACACCACATTGCTATAACAAGGGAAGCCGCGCCCTTCTCTGTCATGCTCAAGAACCTACATTCCACCATCCAAGGCCCCGTCATTGAAATTCCAAAGTTTGACATTGTACTGGGTTTGGATTGGTTACAAAAGAACAATCCTCACGTAGACTGGGCAACCTTGGTATTGACCATCAAGCGTGAAGGTGTCAACCACCAGATCTACCCTGACTCAGTGGATCAACTCCTACACAACTACGTCTTTGTGCGCATTACAGAGATCCTGGACAAAAAGGAAAACCTGAAGACAATTAACTGGGACCCCTGCCAGCACAAGATCATACACTTCAAAGATCACCAGGAACCCTCACACCTCAGGATTGCAAAATTGTGGCCTGCCATCCAGAAATCTTCAAGGAGGCTTTACCCGGTTATCCCTGGAAAAACACATCCAACATTCCATTCAACTCAAAGAAGCTGTACCCAAGGCACAACCTATCTACTGTCTGACCCCAAACAAAGATGACACCCTATGTGCTTATCTCAAGGAAGCATTGGAAAAAGGACTTATCCGCCCTTTGCAATCCCCCTTTGGGGCTGCTGTGATCTTTGTGGCCAAGAAGGATGGTACCCTGTGTCTAGTCACAGACTACCAAGCCCTAAACAAAGTTACCATCAAGAATTGTTATCCACTACCACTTATTGACAACCTCTTTGACGCCTTGGGTGGAGCCACAGTCTTCTCCAAGATTTACCTAACCGCAGGCTACAATCAGATTTGTATTAAGGAGGAAGACATCCCCAAAACAGCCTTCTGTACTAAATACGGCTTGTATGAGTGTGTAGTACTCAACTTTGTTATGACAAACACCCCCTCAACCTATGTGACTTTCATGAATGAGGTGTTTTCTCCACATAAGCAAGCATGCCCTAGTCTACCTAGACAACATTATTGTCTATAGATCCTTGGTAGAGCAGCACCACAAGGACTTAGAGGCAGTCTTTGCTACCTTGGCATAACACAAGCTGCTGGCCAAACCCTCCAAATGCCAGTTCTTCCACAAGCAACTGCCTTTCCTGGGACACATAGTCTCAAAAGACGACATCAAACCCAAAATTCAAAAGATACAAGCCATCTGCAAGATGCCACCACCCAAGGCCAAGTTGGAACTCTGCACATTCCTGGGGATGTTGCCTATGTACGCCGCTTCATACCTGACTTTGGCTTCTTGACTGCCCCCTTATCTGCCATAACTGGCGCCAAGTCCAAGTTTTTGTGGACCCCCCAACGTGACCTCTGTTTTAGATGTCTCAAAGAGAAACTCACAACAGCACCTATCCTGCAATACCCCAAATGTGAAAGGGAATACCAAATGGAAATCAACGCCTCAGACACATCTATTGGGGGAGTACTGCCAATAAAAAATAATGATGGTGACTTCCTGCTTGTGGCCTATAGATCACAAAAGTTGACAGATGGCAAGTGTCAATATCCTATCCACAACAAAGAACTGTTGGCCATTGTACACTGCCTAGTCAAATGGTGCTGTCATCTAGAGCAGCAGGAAGAATTCATGGCACTGATCAACCACAGGTTGCTTATATATTTCAAAACTCAAGCAAAATCATCTTGTTGTCAAGCCTGCTGGATGGAACTCTTAGAGAGATTCAATATGCTCATAAAATACAAACCTGGTCCAGAACTTGCTTTAGCAGACACCTCTTGCGCCTGTATGTCCTTGCCACAAGGAGAGAAAATGGGCTCAACCCAAACTGGCCCCTCTTGGTACTTCAGACAAAGTACAAAGGCTTCCCCATGGCACAACCAACATAACAAAAGAAACAGTTGTTAAGAACAAACACCTATTTTCTGACATGTATGGAACCTTGCACCAAAAAATTTCCAACAGAACTACCATCTCTTATATCCCCACACACCAGCAAATGGACACCATCCTATGTTACCATAGAGATCTAGGGCACACCAAGAGTTGCAACTTATATGAGTTCCTTAAACACAAGGCCTGGTGACCAAACTTATATTGTGACGTTCAAGAAGTCCTAGACCAATGTGAAATATGCAAGAAATTTGCAAAAAGCAAAACCCCACCAAAATCAGTACTACCCATCTGCACACAACTACCCTTCAAAGTATGGGCTCTTGACATTGTTGGCCCCATGCCAAGGAAGCACAATGATAAGAAATACATCATCACTGCCATCAACTTTGCTACAAGATGGCCAGTAGCCCAAGCAGTAAAGGCGCATACTGGTAACAACCTACAACAATATATTGGCAAGGAGATAATCAGCAAGTTTGAAAAGCAAGAACTTCTGATAACCAATGGAGGGAAAGAATTGACCTCCAAAACCACCAATGTATACTTTGCAAAAAAATGGGGTCAAACACACCGTAACAACGCCATACCAGCCACAGGCCAATTGGCATGTAGAGCAGCTAAATGACAGCCTTGTGCAAGCCTTGGCCAAACTCACCGCCAGAAGACCTGAAGACTGGTATAAGCAGCTACCAACTGCACTACTTGTGTGTCAAACCCAAGTGAACAGATCCACTGGAAAAAGCCCATTTGATTTGGTATACAGCACACAGCTAAATATCATTCAAGCATTGATAGGACCTAAACTGTAAATTCCAAGTGAAGTCCCCCCACCCTCAGACCCTCAAGTTATAGAGTCCAACAGCAAAAAAAACATAAAGGAAAATAAAAATCTGCAAGAGACATTTGTCCCCATCCAAGACAGACATGAAGTTGGTGACAAAGTTTGGGTCATGAACATTGACAAAAGCAAACTATAACCAGAGAAAGTAAGACCAGCAATTATCCTAAAGGTAAACATTAAATAACACTTACCTTGTGCAAGGACTCATAGAGCGTAAACAAGACAAAATCCTCCACCATAATTGCCTGAGATCTTGCAAAGCAAGACAAAGACAATGCAAGACTGCCTACCCGCCACAGAACAACAGCTAGTCCAGTATGGCGCCCAGGCTCCTGACAACCTCCCTGACAATCTACCCCCAGAGGAGGCCAACCTTCAGTTGGGGGGTGTCAAAACAGCAGACTCAACCTGCCAACAAGGTTTTGAGTAAGCAGGCTCATGACCCACAACCCAACTACCCAGCCACTTAAAGCCAGACTAAGAAGTCAACTCAAATTGCCAAATCTAACAACATGAACAAATGCTGATCTCCTATAGTGGATACCTTGTTTTGGCGCTTGACTCATTACCAGAATCAAGCCACCCCCTTTATCATCCCACCATGTGATCAATACTATCATGTTCCTGTTATCCATGATTCACACTAACTATATAATCATTATCTCTCAATAAAGAATATTATCTAACTTCTAAATATTTTCCCCTTGTAACTCTGCTAGAACAGCACAGTTACAACATAAGTATATAAATCAGAAGCACCTGAAAAAGTTCTATATTTTCATCTTTACCAATAAAGTTGTTATGAAACTTTGGTTCACTAATCTGTTTCCATACATATTTTTGATACTCTTCCATCTGCATACACCCAAGTGTCAGCACCCATCCCCTGGGATAAATAGCCAGACTCCAGTTGACAAACCAAAGCCTTTGACTACTATTGTCCACCCAACGCTTCATTTGGCCCTGTGCATTTTTTCTGAGTTCCCCCAACCCAAATTACAAACCCTGGACCTTGGAGGACTTACAGTAGTACACCTGCCCAAACGCCCCCAAGGAACTCTACCAAATTTTCTGGACGGCAAAGCAATCACCATCTACCCATTGATCTTCAACAGAAATTTCAACAATCCTACTGCCTACCTGATCCCCATGGAACCACCCCTGACACCCAAAACAACCATCTCAACTCCACCCACTTCTGATGGCACTGGCCAGAGTAGTCAATTCCTGGGAGTGCTTTACCTGGCGCTCACAGGATTGATTGACTCTGCCTTGCCAGCAGCTGGACCTTGGGCTGTGACTGGGAAGGCCCTTTCCTACCTGGTAAAGTTAGGTTCCATTATCTGATGGGCCATGCCAGTACCTGCTTTGACTCCTCCCTCACCTACAAGAGCTCCACAGCACTCTTGGTATCCTGACATCATCAGAGGCTCTTTGCATGGCAGTTCTGTAGATAGTCAGAAAGGCTGCAATGATGGATGCCTTAGGGTCAAAGATTGCTTAAAGGTAGGCTTAAAATGTACTTTGGGAGTTGGACTACCATTGCTGCTATCAAGTACATTTATGCAAGGGGAGAACTTGGCTTCAGATTTGGAGAGGGTCTGTCTAGCCCACAGCTGGCAAACACTCTCCTCAAGAGTAGTCAAGGTCTCAGAGGTGTGGGCACCAGTATCACTGGCTAGGGGTTCTGTTGCTCAGTGACGTCCAGGAGCTGATCATGTGTGGTTACCACTGTAGAAAGATCAGCCATCCAGGAGGTCAACAAAGGTCCTACAGAGAGGCAAGGGGCAAACCTGTTGTTTACCAAATCAATTAATTTACTCATTTCCTGGACACCCTTGTTGAGGCTGGATTGATCCCGCTTCAAAAGGTCCACTTCATTGGATAGAGCAATCAACTCTCTAGCACAGTGGATTTGGGGGGTTCCTGACAGTCCTGGGCAGCAGGCATCTTCATTGACAACCTCAGTTGGACTAGCAGAAGTTGCCACAATCTCGCGTAAAGCGGCAACTTCTTGCTGTAGCTCAGTAAATTGGGTTGTTAAGGCAAACACCTGAGGATCTGGCTGTGGAAACTCTGCAGGGTGTCCCTGACTGCAGGTGGACGCTCATAGTTCTCAAATGGCTTCCCATAGTTTTGGTTCTCTGTCCATCAGATTTTCAGATAGGGTAGAAGGGAGGACATCTGGTTTGGGTGTAGAAAACTCATTCACTTGAGTCTGGAGTTTGACAATGCCAGTGGTAGTGGCAACCCTTTCTTGGTCAAACTCTTCATTGAGCTTTTGGAGGCCTCTAGCAGCAAGGTCTGCTACTTGTTGTAATTGATCAAAGGAATAAGCACTGTACGCATTGAGCTGCTGTACAAGTTGTTTGAAATTGGTGAGGTAGGCGTTTAAGGTGGAATCTACTTGGGTTCTCCAGGGCTGTTTTAACTAGTGAAACTCATGTAGACACTCCATCACATATTTGGGGATGAACTGGCGTATTCTTTCAATGAAGTTGACCAAGCAGGTTTGGGAAGCAATAGAGTTGTGCTGATTATCAGACATCAAGTAAAACAGGGAGTGGATTCATTATTGATAGGTAGCAAACTGATCCCAGTGGTTGGTGACGGCTTCTTGTAGGGACAAAATCTCCTGATTGTGGATCCCTAACACCATTTGATGGTGGTCTAAGATGGGTTGCACAAAGGATGACAATAGGTGCTGAGCAGAGCCAGCTGCTGAGAAGAGATGTTGAGGAAATTGCAGAGCCACAATCAATGTTTAGTATTCCAATTGACTGAACTGTAATTGGAGGCAAGGGATGGCCCCTTTGCAAGTTATCCCAAGGGCTACTGACATGACTTGTTCTAAGTCAGGGGTACTCAAGGAGTAGGCCACTAGGTGGGGACCACTCCCAAGGTTCAGCACAGTAGGAACAATAGGCGGGTTGGTGATGTCTTCCTCAATAAGAAGATTGGTGATTTCAGGTGAATTTTGCTCTTGTATAGGCAGAGGCAAAAAACCTGAAAACATGGTTTCAAAATGGATAACCAAGGGGCTTACAGTCCCTTTAGTGAGCACCATTTTTGTTGTGTTTTGAGGTGTGGCACAGACACACAACAGGGAATACTAGCCTTAGGATTAGATTTGTACTAAGTCTTGGTTATATGACAGGAAAGGCTATGCAATTATCTTGTGGCCCTGAATGAATAATCTCTACTAGTTGTGGCTAGAGAGAGATGCTGAAGTACTGGGAAACACAAAGAAAAAAATGTGAATATAACTTAAATTTTATTGGGTAAAAAGATTGGGAATTTATATTGTGTAGCTTTACCACAAAACAGTACATAGATGGTAGAATCACTTGCCACAAGCATGATTGGGGCAAGAAATCTACAAAAAATCAGGAAATCAAACAATTGTATTTCCCAGTTTGGATACAAACTCATTTTGAGAGGCAAAGGCAAAAGCAAGATATTTGTTCTTGAAATAACCCATCAAAGGTGAAATTGAAACATGGTGAATGGTGGCATTCACAACACTCAACTACACTCAATTATATGGTACTTCTGACATGGCTCAGACTTGAGCTATTGGTGCCTACTCTTCCCTGCCCATGAGGTTTAGAAAACTCCTCATTTCTTCCCCGCTGTTGTCCTAGAGAACAAAAGCTATGACCTCCTGATTGGTACACAATTCCTCCAAGAATACAATAGGATTGTAAATCTTTGATATGGTTATGTATTGCTCTTAGGATACAAGGTCCCCTTAATGTTTGAGGAATCCCCATGTCTCCCTGACAGACGCCTTAAGACTTGTGTGCTTGAGTACCCCACAGGTATCTTCTTGCTCAAGTACAGAACTCACTCTTTTAATATGTGTTCCCCTCCTCCTTCCTGCCCGCAAAGGAAGGTGTGCCTCTTCTTGCTCCTGCAGATGTCACTGTCCCCCAGGGTCCCAAGTGATCATTGACTCCCAGATATCTTATGAGATACCCAAGAAATCATGTTTGAAGCTGTACTCTCCTGACTCTCAAAGCCACAAAGAGCCTCAGCCGTTCCCTGGAATTTTGGATCAAACTCATAAAGAGCCTTTACAACTGCTGCTAACCAACCTGACTGCTTTGGCCATGCAGGTTTCTAGGGGACAATTTATGGGACATGGATGCATATTAGGAGCAGAGAAAGTGGCGTCCATCTACCCCTTTGGAACCTTCAGCAACTTTAATCTATCAGAAAAAGACCCTCAAGTTCTCTCTCTGTTCACAGCTGCTGATTTTCTGCAACTATCACCCATTCAACAAAAAGATGTACTAGAACTGCTCAATCAATTCAGCAATATTTTTGCCTCCAGATCTACAGACTATGGCCTAGCCAAAGGGGTCATTCACTAGATTGATAAAGGTGATGCACCGCCTTTTTGTAAAAAGCCTTACCGCCGCAGTAGGATAGAGGATGCCCAGGTTTCCATGGAACTTAAATAACTATTGGATGTTGGACTCTTGGCTCCCTCTCAGAGCCCTTGGGCCTCCCTCTTATTGATCCTTAAGAAGAAGGACAGAGGTCACTGTATTGTGATGGATTATTGCTGCCTAAACTCTCACACAAAAAAGGACTCATACCCTTTTCCCAGAATTGATGACGCCCTTAGACAATTAGGAGGCTCAAAATTCTTCTCCACTATGAATTTGGCATCAGGATACTGGCAAGTTGACTTATCCCTGGAAGACCAATAAAAGGCTGCGCTCGTCACCTCAGAAGGTCTCTACAAACCCACTCAAATGCCCTAAAGACTCTGCAATTCCCTAGCTACATTCCAACAAGCCATGGACTCTATTCTACAAGATCTGAAGCTATCATGTGTCCTTGTATACCTCAATGATATCACTGTGTTCAGCTCCACCTTTACTGACCATTTGGACCATCTCAAGGCTGTCTTTATCAAGATTCAATAAGCAGGTCTAAAGCTTAAACCCTCCAAGTGTTCCTTTTATAAAGAGCAACTTGAGTTCTTAGGCCATGAGGTCTCCCAAACTGGAATACACCCCATGAATAATAAGGTGGAAGCCATTGACATGATTCTGCCCCCAAAAAATCTACACAAGGTCCAAGTGTTTCTTGGCATACTGGGATATTATTGAAAATTTATCCCTGACTTTGCTGAACTGAGTGAACCCCTTGCCCAACTCCTCCACAATGTACCCTTCAAATTGACTGACAGTCAGCAGCAATCCTTTGAGGCGCTGAAAGCCAAGCTCAAAGAGGCATCCATCCTAGTCTACCCTGATTATGATAACAAGTTCATCTTATACACCAACGCCAGTGAAGTATCTGTGGGTGCCATCTTAGCCCAGCTTGACAACGAGGGCATAGATTAACCTGTGTCCTATTCTTCAAAAGTTCTCAACAAGCATAAGAAGAACTATAGTGTCACCAAAAAGGAATTTCTGGCAGTTTTAAATGTGGTAAAACAGTTATGGCACTACATTTACAGGTCTCATTTTACTGTGATCACAGATCATTCATCCCTTAAATGTATATAGCAACTAAAGGAGCCTGAAGGTCAATTAGCATGTTGGTCTCAGCGCTTACAAGGATATAATTTCACTGTGATACACTGCTCTGATGTGCAACATCAGAACGCTGATGAATTGTCTAGAATGCCTATACTAGCCATACATCCTGCAGATGCTGATTGCCTATACAAGTTGATAGGGTACCCTGACTCCTGGACCACTGATCCAGAAGACATCCGCTTATCACTGCAGGCCCTATCCAAGGATATTGTGATTTGTGATAGACAACTCTTTAAGAAAGTCAACAACACCTACTTGTCCTACGTCCGCCCCAGTATGAGAATAGCCACCATTCTCCAAGCTCACATTGATACTGGACATTGAGGCATAGCAAAGACTCATGACTGGTTGTGCAAGAACTTCTATTGGGAAAACATACACCTTCTAATCCCTGACGTCCTTGCATCCTGTCATTCTTGCCAGCTCCAACAACCTTGCCCATCACAACATCAGTTCAGGTTTATCCCGCCTAAGCATGCCTTCCACACTGTGAGTATTGATGCTGTTGGGCCTCTCCCTCATTCTAGGTCTGGATGTTGGTTCATCTTGGTAGCTGTAGACCATTTTGGCAAATGGGTTGAAGCCAGAGATACAAAAGATACAACTGTCAAGACTACTGCAAATTTCTTGTTGCAAGATATCTTCTATTGACACAGATGCCCTCAAGTCTTGCTGTCTGATGATGGCACCAACTTCAATGCTCACCTCATCACGTCTATTGTAGAAGCTATGGGCACTCACCAATCCTTCTCTGTGCTTTATAATCTGTCAACCAACAGGATTGTTGAACAAGCAAATTCCTCCCTTGTATTTATTATGAGGAAACTCACCCTCTCTGATGCCACCAATTGGGATATGTTCCTCTCTGATGCCCTCTTTACTTATTGACTCAGTAGACACCAAGTGATGGGTAAATACCCCTTTGCCATGCTGTATGGGAGTGAAGCAACAACTCCCTCAATCTTGGGACCCCCTTTGATCAAAGTTGATGCAGCTGCTAACCCTGAACCCCATGTCAAGGACTTGACCAATTGCATCATTGACATTCAGGCTACGGCATACTCCATTTCCTACAAAGTCAAGGCTTTAGAGCTCTCAACTTCCAATGCTTCTAGAGCCCCCCTCCCTGAGTATCAAGTAGATGACCTAGTCCTCTACTATCAGAACCATACTGGAGATCAAGCCCATAATCTAGACTATCTCTGGGTTGGACCTTGTGAAGTCATCTTCAAGAAGGGCATCAAGTATACTGTGAAGCTGCTATCATCTGGCTGTGCTTTTGCCTGAGTTCACTCTAAATTCCTCCCAAATATCAACTCCCTGTGTCCAATCTTGAGAAGGGAGATGTCAGAAATTGATCCATTAATTCTATTTTTATATGGCCTTTAAATACTGATATATGCAAAGATTTGGTTGGTTTTGCTTTTGACTTTGGATATTCCTTGCCTTCCATAAATGGGTCAACATCAATTTCCACCCATTCTGGATTGCCATACCAGCCTTTGACTGATCCTGGAATGAACTCATTCCAATGTGACCCCTTCTGCCACTCTGTCTACCTAATGAGTGATCATCAACCCTTGTCTACTATTTAAGTAGAATCATTTCTCCTAATAAAGACAAGTTTATCCACATTTGTGTTGGCTTTACTATTCTTCAAGCTTTTTCCTTTCCTTTTTGCTAAAAGGAATTCCTCATCTTTTATTCCAGGAAATAAGGTATGTGCCCTTAATTTTGCCCTGAAGGCTAACACAAGGCTAGATTTGAACCTCAAATCTTTTGTTATAAAGATTTCCTGTTGTGTCCTCCTGGATGTTGTCCCCAGGAGCCAAACTTGACAACTACTATATCAATATTCAAAAACTTCAAGCTTAATAAATGCTTGCCAAATTTTTTTGTAATGATAAGCAGTCTATCCATAATAACCTATTGTTAAGAATAGTTGGTAAAAGTGAAATTTAGAAGAGAAATGTAACTTTATTGGAATTTTGAGGGGGTTTATAGTGTGCAAATACAGCAATTTTATAGCCTAATTTAGATAAACAAAATCAACCCAGTCTAAAAACAAAATTGAAGTGGTTCTAAATCTATTTTACTTTAATATAAATTCATTGGTTTTTTATTTCATTTAAATCTGAGCTGATTTTTCTTAGCGCCACAGCTTTGGAAGCTATTGTACATTTATAGTGATACAGTAGTTTTCAAACCTGTTGAGATAAATGCATATTAGTTGGTTTAGAATGCATGAACTTAGTCTAAAAAAAATCAAAGTAGATCCAAATCTATTGTAATTCAATATAAATTCCTTAGTTTTTTATTTTGTTTTTAGACTGAGTTCATGCTATTCTAAACTGACTAATATATGTTTATCTCAACAGGTTTGAAAAATACTGTATTTATAGTACCACTTGAGGGCTTCACAAGTAAACTTTTTTCTCACTGTTATAACTGTGCTTTTTTAGAAAAGTTACAAGGGGAAAATATTTGAAGACTAGATAATTGTCCTTATTAAGATATTGGAATTATATAGTGTGAGTGAATCATGGATAGTAGGAACATGATTGTGATGGTCAATTGGTTAGATGGTTAGGGGGTGACTTGATCTAGATATTGAGTCAAGCGCTGAATTGAGATATTCATCCTTTGGGATCATTGGTTGCTCATATTACTATTTTTGATAACTCAAGTTGACTTCCCTACTTGGCTATAGGTCACCAGGAATTCAGATTGTGGGTCACAAACCTGCTTAGTTGGAACCTTGTTGGCAGGTTGACCCTGCTGTTTTGACATCACCTTTATCAGAGGAAATTTAAATCATCTGGTCCAGATCCTTTTAAACAAAGGTATACATATTTGACCATTACTATTGCACTTTTTTTAATTTTTTTCCCAAGAGACAGGTAGAAATTATAACATCAAGAAATTGACTAACACTTGGTAAAAAGTATTAGCTGTGAAAACCCAAATTGGAATAGCCAGAAAATTCACAGGCTGCCCAAAATCTTTAGGGGTTTGACATTCTTTCTATTTTGTAAAGTTAAGCCTCCCCCTTAGGCCTCTGCTTTAATTCCTGAAAAATGCTTGGTAATTTCTACCAAATTATGGTTGAATTTTATCCAAAAGATTAATGAAAAAGCCCAAGAAAAGCCATCAATTTGATATTTTTTAATTATTCTGAAGAAGCCCCCACCTAACCCACCTAAGAGACACCTCTGGTTAATATCATGTGCAAGAGCAGCCAAAAGCAGTGGTAATTTCATCCAAAGCATATTCCTGATTTTAGTTGGTTCAGTTTCCCTTTTGGCTATGTCCATTAAAAAAATTTAAGATCTTTCTGCCTCAAGAAATTCATTTGTATCTGCTCATATCATTGGTCAATTGGTTTGTGACATTTAATTTACCACCCCAATCATATTCCATCCCTTACATGAATGCAACAGTTGTAAAAGACCTTGCTTCATCATTCTCTACTCTAATAAAGTTCAAAACTTGTTAGTCTAATCTGGTCATTTGGTTTTGGCTGTTTCTTTTGGTATTCAGTCAATTCCTTCCCCCTTTGGCCTCCCATGAATTGCTGAGTGTCAACCTTTTGGTTATTGCTGAAATCATGATTTTTATTATGGTTGAGAGCATTGTTTTATTTCCTACTAACCTGCTCCCCAATTCTCACATCTTTCCAGCCCTTCTCTTTTTTAGGCAGTAAATACCAGGCAAAAAATTATATTACCATGTTGCTTTAAGTATTATACATATAAGACAGTAGGTGTCAGGGATCCACTGTATAGGAAGCAATCTCCTACCTTATGAACTAAAGCTCGCATATTAAGACCCATTCCTATCAAATCAATAGAAATAGTTACCATGGCCAACTTTCCAAATTGACCCAAGAAAGAGAACCTTCCCATCAATGAGCTCAACTTTTCTAAAAAGTAGTGATCAACCAGGCAGTTCAGGAGATAAAAAACACATTGGGCCAAACAAGAGGGAGATCCTCCACAGGGGCAGAGGGCTGAGAGTGTATATAACTGAATTTTTGCCACCAGTATCCAGAATTATATTTGAAACAACTTTTAGACAGGGCTTTCTTATTATGAGCTTCTTTGGGGAGGAGCTACACTAATCTGTTTCCATGGTTGGGCCCTTTAAAGAAAAGACCTATATGAGAAATTCAATTAGGCTCAGGAGAAGAAACAGATTCCCCTTCATAGCTGAAAGTGGATTTAAAAACTCAAGAATCAAAGAAAATTTAAACTAAAGATAAAATGGCAATAATATTTAATGTTGCTAGAACATTTTTAGACAAGGAAAATAGATGTCTTAAATACTTATACTGAAGGATATGATACTGGAAATATAAGAACAGTTCATGAAGCTTTAGAGAATGAAAAGTGGAGCTTATCATCTTTGATTCAAACCAGAGGAAGTTAAAAACCAAAGTATTCAAATACTGTTCAATTATATTAGACATCAGAGAACACCAGAGGAGCAAAAATACTACCTTAATTATTCTTGAAAACACTAGAAGGGTTTGAAAGTTATCAAGGGCTTTAGAGGAGGTTTCAGAAGTGGTTTTCAATACTAGATGGTTCATCTCAGCCACAAATTGTTTAAATCCATTCAATCATTATCAAAGCATGCATTGGAGTATTTTCTGATACCTTTAAGAGGTTTGAGCTTGGATAATATAACAATCAAATCCAGCATAATAAAAAAATCCATTATAAAGATGAATTTTGACTCTATATCAACAATAACTTCTGTTTTGAGCATGTGAGTTTGATCTCTGGTCTGGGAATAATTAAAATTATTAAATTTTGCAACATCTTTGATTACTAATTCTTGGAAAAGTAATTATCCAAGTAATTCCCCGACAAATCATTAAGTTGGTGGCACTCTTACTGATGACCCATCTAATACAAGGATCCAACCTTTCAAGTTCTAAGCAAAACACTATGTGGACAAGCCCCATGACTACCATGACATACATGGACAATATATAGCTTCTTGTGATACTATATAATACTCCAAACACATACCCAATAAAGAAGCATTCTCTTCTTAATTTCCACTTTATTTTGTTTTATATACTTCCCAGAAGTATATGCGCAACAGTGGTAGCACAGGAAGATTATCCACACCTACACAACTTAAAAAAAAAATTCCTCCAAAGAAAAGAACCCAGTAGATGGAACTCCCCACTGGCTGGAGACAATACAAAGAAGGTCAGGATGCCCCCATGGGATTCACTGTCTTCAATAATAACCTTGTACCAACTGAACAGTACAATTTTATTGGTACTCAAGGAGTCCTGAATCCACTCCAGTTCCTGACCCAGCCAAAATACCCAACATTGTATTCCAACACCTACACTCAGCAGGAATTGGAACTTTCTCAGGACTACGCCAAGAAAACGCCAACCTCTGTATTCAAAACACCCAAAACAAGTTTACGCAAGTAAGCTACCCCCACAAACTCTGGGCAAGTGGAATTGCTTCATGTATTACCGGGGCTGCCCCACTCTTGGTAAGCTTATGGTTCAATCAGCACCCTGGTCATAACAAAGACTGGTACATATATAAGAACATCTTCTTGTAAAAGTTTGCCATAAAGGACTCTGAATTTTTGATCATGACAGAACTCAGAACCTTCAAAATGACAGGAACTATTGAGAGGTACATGCATCCTATGATAACATACATGACTGAGCCCCCAACACCATTAACTTTGATGAGGCTGGACCACAACTGGACTTCTACAATGGCCTCCCCACACACATTAGTGTCCTTGACATGAGACACTGCAAGAATCTCCAAGATGTATTCCTGAAAAGAAAGCAAGCTGCACAAATATATGACAACCTGCATGTAACTAACAAGCAAAAGAAAAGTTCCACAGCAAAGAAGGATACTCAATCTAACAAAAAGCCCAACCAAGCCAATAATCCTCATCCTTGAAACGGGAACCACACTGCACAAGCCAACCAGAAAAGCATTGGAGATACCAATGAGGAGGGAAAAGCTTAGGGGAGTGCCTAGGCAAGCCGCCCTCCCCCAATTCACAAGACTTGTACAGAGACCAGGATGTGGATTCAATCACCATGATCCAAGTACCCTACAGTAATTTCATACTATTTGCTGCTCAAACTGGAAATAAACTCCTCACTTATATTTTTTTGCAAATATCAAGGCACAGTACTATTTGACACTGGAGCAGACCAATCCCTTGTTGAAAAAAATTACAACCTCAAGAAACTACCTACCATCAAAAGCAACATCAAGAGATTTATCATGACAGAAAACTAAAGCACCCCAGTCACTAAGAAGGTAAAAGCTTTCTGGGTATAAATAGTGGGCTTACAAACTACCCTTGGTAATCCCATCATCTCAATCCCTAAGTACAATGTTATACTTGGCCTGGACTGGATGAGAAAGACCAAATCTCATATCAACTGGGATAGTACTACCCTTACCATACAACAAGGCAAGGTGTATCATCATGTATTTCCAACTCACTTTGATACACTTATGAGATACCATGTGTTTGTAAAATTACAGAAGCAGAAGAAGAAAAGGACCCTAGCAAGATCAATTGGAACTACTGCACATATGAGGTTATCTACTTTAAAAATGTAGAGACCTTGCATAAACAAGACCCAATTTGACAACAGCTAATCCAAGAATTCCCTTCTGTTTTTCAAGAAAAGTTATCAGGACTACTTCCCAACCGGGGAATCCAGCACAAAATTGACCTCAAAGGGAGTGTACCAAAAGCACAACCTATCTAATGCCTAACACCACAAGAGGATAATATACTGAAGGCCTATCTAGACAAAGCACTTGAAAAAGGACTCATACAACCCCCTAAATCTCCTTTTGATATGACTGTCTTTTTGTAGAAAAGAAAGATAGAGAACTCTGCCTGGTCACAGACTACAGGGTGCTGAACTAGATCGCAATTAAGAGCAGATATCCCCTGCCCCTGATTAATGATCTTTTTGACACCCTGAGGGTCCCAAGTCTTCACAAAAATTGACTTGAAAGCAGTTTATCACTAAATCTGCATTAAACCAGAGGACATGCCTAAAACAGCTTTCAGAACTAAGTACAGCTATTTTTAATGTGTTGTTTACAATTTTGGCATAAAAAATGGCCCAAGTACCTTTGAAAATTTTATGAACAAAGTATTTAAAGGCCACATTGAGAAAATGGCTATAGTCTATCTTGAAAACATAATCATCTACAGCCTCACAAAGGAACAACCCTGAAAAGACGTCTACATGGTGCTCAATATGCTCAAAGACAACCAGCTCATAAATAAACCTTCCAAAAAGCAACTTCTTCTCAACTGAGCTCCCATTCCTAGGCCACATTATCAGCAGAGAGGGGGGTCAACACAGATCCAGAGAAGGTAAGAGCTATAAGCAACGTGCCTTCACCACATAACAAGAATGAACTTTGAACATTATTTGGAATGGTTGCTATCAACTTTTGGGATATGAGATTTGGTAGGTTGGGTTACAGAGAGGAGGGTATTGATCCCTTGTGAGAGGACTAAGGATGCCAATACACAATGTTAACTTTAAAAATACCTTAAGCTTAAACTAGGCAGACCAAAAGTATTCTTCATTATCTAGACACAAATAAAACCTTAAAATAGGGTATGCTTGAAGAGAAAAAGTGTAAGATCTTTATTATTGATAAGAAATTATCCTTTATATGATTGTTATCACATGGGTTACTTGACCCAAGAATCCTAAGGCAAAGGGGTTATTTTGGGCAGCTTGGTGTTTTGATCTAAATCAACCCTGAGGCTGTACCAGTCTATTATATTGGGGGTTGCTGGATAATTCACTAAAGGAGATTTGCTCAATGCTCCATAGCAGAGAAATTATTATTGCATTATTTCTGCTCCCAAACTTATCCTAAGGTGAGTGTAATGCCAGACCCATTGCAGGACTGCTATTTTGGCAGTCTTTCTGAAGGCCAGTACATCCATCTCATGTCTTATGGGTGGGAAACAACTCTATCACAGAGTATAATAAAAGGATGTATGAAAATACAAAAGGGGTTTTGAGGTTTAACACCAGCTGCTTTAGGCAGAACTGGGTTAAACTTTATATTAACTACTATTGTAGATATGGTTTTCTAAGTCAGCAACTAAAATGCATTACTAGCCAAGTTTTAAGCTCCTATGGAGCACTTGGGATTTTTGAGGTTGCAGCGCCGCACCGCTGGATTGCCCAAGGGTGAATAATTTCTTTGGATTGAGTCAAGAGCAACCTGGTCTATAGATTTTGTGTCAATAGAAAATATTCTGATTAAGAGAGCAGTTTGGCCTTGGTGCCACCTAATATCATTAGGATTATTTGTGTCTACTGATGGCTTGGCAAAGCTTAAGATGAATAGGATGATAAATAAATTATACATTAGTTGAGCTAAGCATCATATTGTTCTGATTATATTGATATGTTGCCACTAGAATTAGAGTTAATAGCTGAATTGTCAAGCCAAAAAGCCAGGTATTTTTGCATTTATCTATTTCAGAAGGTTCATCCCTGATTGGAGAGCCCTAACTTCCCCCCTGTCTGCAATCACTGGCAAATCAACAAAATTTGTGTGGAAACTGTTGCAACATCTTTGATTATTCCCTCTTGGGGAATTAATTCCCCAAGCAACTTTCTGAATTATTCCCTGACTGATCACTAAGTTGGTGGCACTACTGTCATTCAACCATCTATTACGGGGTTCAAACATTTTGAATCCTAAGTAGAACACAACTTGGACAAGCCTTGTGACTTAATAGGAAAAATCATTTGGACAAGCCCCATGACTACCATGACATACATGGACAGTATGTGGCTTTCAATGATACTATATGTTATCATATATTTATATCCAATAAAGTATCATTCTCTTCTTAATTTTCCCCTTTATCTTGTTTATTATACTTCTAATAAGTATATACTTGACAATGTTGACATTGGCTTTTTTCTTGTTGATTATCAATACCAACTATAGGATACAATATAAAAATTAATCTTTTTAGCAATAAGCTAGTAGGCTTCAGTATAAGTGTCAAATTAGAACTGACTATCTGCATGTTGACATACAGACAGTTTAAATGCTGAGTGTTGTCATCCACCAGGATGCCATCCAGTGTAGCACTGATATGGCTTCTCAAACAGGTGTCCAGAAGGACAAGACAGGGGACAATTAGAGAAATTAAACATTCAGCACCATCAACTCATGCCTGAGAGTGGCCAGGGAGTGCGCTTGGGAGTTTATTCTAAGGCCAACAGCAAGTCATGGTGAGAGGGTGAGCCTTCTGCCTCAGAGGGGTTGATGATAGGAATTTCCTCAGCAAGGAAGTCCACATGAACAAGCTCTGGAAGAGCAAACTCCAGGTTTTCACAGGTAGTACTCTTAAACAAGACTCTCTCCAGTGGAGAGAATGCCATAATCTTTACCAGGAATATTACCTACCAGGTACAGAAGCTGGCTGGATTGCATCCTATCAGGTGGGCCAAGAAAGAAATATGGGACCATAGTTCAGAGGATGTTGATCAGATAAGCAGTAGAACTGATGCCTGGATAAAAACAAGAAACTTAAAGATTTGGGGCAACATATTCAGATGCTTCAGAGGATCACCAAAATTTTCACACTAGTGAAGAGAGAAAAACAAGAAGAAATTCTGCTTCAGTGGATTGCAAAAGCCAAAAATGTGGCTGCAGAAGACTTTGGAGGCTTGGGTAAGGCTTTAACCTGAATAAAAGTGAAGCTGGGATTAAAAATAAGAAAACCAATATAATTTTAAATTTAAAGTAAAAAGTTATATAATTTTTGAACTCAATTTTCAAGTTCAAGTTGGCTTTTAACAAGAAAAAGCAGGTAACAATTAGATTGATGTTAATATTAACTTCTTGGTGGTCCACTGACATCACTGTAAACCAAAGTGCAATATCAAAGTTATTAAAACAGAAATTTTTCACTAAAAATTTAAAGATGGACCCAAAATAAGGGCCAATATTTTAAACTGTTTTCAAAAATAATAACCTTTATTGAATAACAATAGACAAGCAGGGACCAGAAAATAGGCCTGCTTGTCTTTTAAGGGACAAGATTTTAGTCAATAGAGCCACTAGGAGCAGGGGAACCTCCTGGCTGACTGGGAGATAAATTTTCAGGGCAAGAGCATGAGGCTGGGAGGTTTTCAGATTGATTTCCAGAAATGTCTCTGATTGGCTGGAGCTTGATAAATGATCATGGGAAGAGTTTATGCCTGAAGTTTTTAATTTGTAGAGAAAAACATGGCAGTTTTTTAGTAGTTGCATTACAATTTCTTAAATAATATACCACACCAAGCTAACAGGTAATCCAAATCAATCAATGTTTCTTCCAGGGACAGACAAGTACTAATGTACAGGGAGGGTTTTTGAGAGGGGTACACAAGTACAAATCTTTTTTCAAATATATGTGCCAAACTCCAAGGAAATTAATGGTTTAGCATGGTTTTAAGGGTATTATTTGATAGGCACAGAAACATTGTTCTATCCAAGGCCAAAAAAGGGGAGTAACCTTACACAAACTAATCTATTTGTTACAAATAGATTTTGTAATAGAATTGGAGTGATGGTTATATAGTCAAATGTTTTTCATTTATAAAATATATGAATAATTTCCATAAAAATCAATAATATAGTTATGTAAACGTAAATAATGCTTCAAAAATTAAACTCAGACGAAAAAACTTTTATTATATATATTTAAATACTGTTTTATTAGTATATAATCCCAATTTTTTCTGGATACGTCATCATAGGCTCAATGGTTTAGTGGTATAATTCTCCCTTAGGGTGGGAGAGGTCCTGGGTTCGATTCCCAGTTGAGCCCTTTTTGATTTTACTATTTTTTACTTTCTAAAATATTGTTCAGTGCTTAGTTTAAGAAATGTATAATTTATAATCAATAAATAAGACCAAGTATGAGTTTCCTGAATGTAAAATATATGCTCCTTCTTTTTTATGGATCTTAAATTAACAGTTACTTCATAAAAAAGGAAAATTAATTAGTATTAAAATTATAGTAAATGTGATGGAAGCATATTAAATGCTCTGGTTGTGGGTTTATACATGTGAAGAAATCTTGTTTGTTGCTTGAAAGTTCAAAGCTACATAATGTTTTGACAATCTAGTTAGCCTTGTCAATGTCATATAATTTATCCTTTTTATATAACTGGGCACTACATACAAACAGTAGAAAAGAACTAGTAAATGTTGTTTTATTACTGGATACAGTCTATCCAAAAGCCTAAATTATTTCCAGTGATATTAATAAAACTTGTCAATGAGCTTTAAGACACTTATATATTATTATACTGTAGCATCTTCCACCTTGATTTTTTAGACAGTTCTTAGAGACTTTTTGTGAACAGTGTTGTTCTTTTTGGTTTCATCTAACCAACTGACTACTATTGATCCTATTACCACCACTGGCCTTCCCAGGGAATTCATAACTCATAATGGCCCAGTTGCAACTTAAACTTCTCTTAAACTGACTCAAAGGTAATTTTTGATTGGACACTCTTTTATACAGCCCAGATAGCATTTAAGAGTTGTGTCATGTTTTTGGGGAAATATTATAAATATTCTAAAACCATCCTCTTACATTAGAAAATAATAAGATTGGTCCTTTTAATTCAATTTTGGGTCTAATCAAATTTACCTATTTGGATGAGGTGCCTTTGACTGACTTTAACCAATTCAAGTTAGATATTACAGTATTTAATCACCAAGATCTGATTGAAATGATTAGACTGATAATTTTTAGTCAAGCAACTTGATCTCAAAATGATTATGAATTTTGGAGTTTATCTTTGTTTTGTAAAAGATCTTCATCCAAAAGATATTTTTTGAAGTGCTTTTTATATGTGCCATTTTTGAGAAGAATATTAGGGATTTGTATATAATGCAAAAATTTAGCTTTGGAGACATATATAAATCATAATAGATAAAATTCAAAAAATGATGTTTATTTGACTATTTTTGATTATCAGCTTGTAAATTAAAAGTAGATGATCTTATTGTTGTGTCTTAGATAGATTAAACCATCCCAAATTTTGCCATCTTGGATTAATTCCAAGATTTAATTTTTTGATTTATAATTTTGATGGCTTATAAAAAAGACAATAAAACATTTACTTTTTTTAGCTTTAAATCTATATTTTAGCATCTTAAAAGTGCAATATCTCAATTCTGCTTTTTTGAGTTAAATAAATAAAACCTTATTCTGCTAACTTTACCTAAATAATAAAACACAGCGAGGGGTGTGTTTACATCATCTTAAATTTATATCATTTATTGCCTAACTAATTAAGCTTATATCAGCACTAAATTAAAGCCTTTGTGGTAGTCCTAACACTGATTATCACTGTTGTTTAAAAATACCCTTGGTATAAACATTGTATTTCTTATATATAGAGATAAATTAAAAGTTATCTTCACAACAAATTATTTTATTAGTTGTTGTGATTGTTAACCAAGTATGTATTGATTATGACAGAGCTTGCAGCTTAAATTGCACTAATCACTACCTTAAAAAATAACACTATAAAAAGCAAATATATGAAGGCAATAAGTGGATTTTAATCATTGTAACTGTCAGGAACCCACCCTGCTAGAAATAACTTCCCAATGTTGTGTGTATACTTCTGGGAAGTATAATACTGTAAATTCAGAACCTAAACCTAAAAATGCAGGATTTTCAAATCCTTGATCCAAATTTCAAATCACTTTTGTGGGATGGCCTTTTTTAATTAAATTGATTTTTTTGTGTATTTATTTAATTTTTTTAAAAATCCGGGAACTCATAGACACTTTTCAAAGTTCAAGTCAAACTGCATTTTTCCAATAGATAAAATGCATTGACTGGAATCAGATTTGAAGGGTTCAAATCCATCAACCATTTTCATTAAGTTTACTATGTTTTTGAAATTGCGGGATTGTCAAATCCAAGAACCAAATTTCAAATCACTTTTGTATGCCACTGGTAAATTCAGATATTAATTTCAGGAACTGAAATCCAAATTTAATGTACAGTCAACACACTAGGAAATACCAACCCAAATAACAAAGCTCCACCATGAATAAAATCAAACTAAAAAATTCAATCTCAATAACCATATTTATACATAAAAGGTGATTAATCTTTAAAATTATCCAAACCCAGAAAGTATACAATATTATACACTTCAAATCACAGCTATAAAAATTCTAATACTATTCAAGGCTAAATCAAGAGAAAAATAACTACTCACAACTAAACCAAAACCTAAATAAATAAATATTTAGTATAAAAAATATATTTTATTTTATTTTTATGGACAGCCAATCACATTCCCAACCAGCTCCTACACCAGCCTGCGAGGCAGCCTGTCTACAAGGGCATCCCAGAGGGTCCAAGAATAGACCCAGAACAAAAATTGAGGGGAGTAATGCTGACACACAGGCCTTGTAAGGCAATAGCGCCAGCCAACCACATCTTGCGTCACAAACCAGAACAACCAGCTTAAACCCTAGACAGAAGCTGCACTCAAGGTCTGCCACAAAAGTCTCTTATACCAGGGTCACCAAGAACACTGAGGTTACTTACACCTCCACTGTGTACTCAGTTGTCACTTGGCCCCGCACTCTTGATCCAAGAGTTGCCACTTGCTATGAGCCATTGGCCACAACTGAGGAGCCATCTGTGCCTGTGACATTCCATCATTGACAGCGCCACTTCAAGTAAGAGTGATCCTGCCTTCTATATGAAGGTCCCTATCCCCTGTGTTGAGCCTGCCATCCAGGATGCCGCAGTACCCACCAAGGGCCAGCGTCATTTGACGGATAGTGAGTGTGAAGCTATCCTCAACTGCTTGAGCGGGGAAATGATAGTTTGTGATATTGTGTCTCAATTTGGAGTCACAGCCAGATGTATTGGCAACCTCAACGCCAAATATGGCAACACTGATCAAATTAAAAAATTCACCAAGGCTAAGCGACAGCACAACATACTTCAGCCCACCTATCTTGAGGCAATTAGGCAGTGGGTGACCAAGGATTGCCACCTGGACACTCTTGCTATCCAATCAATGCTTGCCACAGATTTTGGGCTTTCTGTCTCTAAAATCCTTGTTTATCAAGCAAGGTTAATTTGGGCTTTTTGTGGAAGGTACTCAGAGTTTCTCTGTACAACAGAAACAGTGAGAAGACCATTGAGGATTGACACATTTATACTGAGACTTATCTGGCCCTAAAAGAGACTGGGAATGTCCAGTTCTTCTACATCAACAAATTGTTGTTTTCCTCCTCACTCAGGTCTAGGCATGGGTGGGTCAAGAAGGGGTCCAAGGACAGCGTAGCCCATTGTGCAGCTGTCTGTTCCCAGACCTATTCAATGGTTGCGCTTCTTGGTCCTCACAGGTTGGACCAATACCAAATGATCAAGGGTTCTCACAATAGCAGGACTTTTCTCAATTTTCTCCGAGCTGTCAAGGAGTACCTCCAGATCAATTACAGTGGCACAACTAACATTAATGTGCTGGATAATGTTGGGCTCCACAAATTGGATCTGGTTGTCTCTGAGTTCCTGCCAATTGATAAAAATAGCCATTCAGCCAGCCACTGCCTGGCTGACTGCCCAATGAGACTCCTCTTTCTTCCACCCTATTCTCTATTTCTGAATCCAATTGAGGAGGTCTTTAGATGGATCAAGAATAAGGTGAAGAAAGGCCTCCCTCAGAAAACCAAGAATCTCTTCAACATTCTTGAGATCAGCCAATTTGTGGTGCCACCCAATGTGGTGGCAGCTTTATACAAGCACTCAGAATCCTTCCTTCCAAAAGCTCTCAACTCCGAGCCAATCAGATAAATGGGCGCTCTGGATTTATTTATTTATTTGTTTTTTATTTATTTTGTTTTTATTAGGACTCAAAAATTATTAATTATATAGTATGACATGATATTGAATTGTATCATAGAAATATAAGAATACATAAAAAAGTTAAGTAAAATTAATTATACTAGATATAGAGACACATATTTTTATTTAATGCACCAAATAGTGTCAAAACTGCAGGCTCAACCTGCCAGCAAGGTTCCAACTAAGCAGGTTTGTGACCCGCAATCCAATTATCCAGTCACTCAAAGTCAGACTAGGAAGTCAACTCAAATTACCAAATTCAACAACATGAACAGATGATGATCCTTTACGGTGGATACCTTGTTTTGGCACTTGACTTGTTATCAGGATCAAGCCACCCCCTTCTTTCATCCAACCATGTGATCACCAATCATGTTCCTGTTATCCATTGATTCACATGAACTATATAATCACTATATCACAATAAAGATTATTATCTAGCTTCTAAATATTTTTCCCCGTGTAGCTCTGCTAAAACAGCACAGTTACAACAATTTGTATTGACTGTTGAGCTAACAAATAAATAGATTTAAAAAGATAGAAACATAATAATTTTATTTAAATAATTGTGAACCCTTTTTGGTACTTTGGCTTTTTTAAGCCACAAATTAGACCTTGTAAGTCATCATCTGACCTTATTGATTTAGTGCCACTATAGCCACACAACACAAAAACTAATGATTTTCATGTATCTCTTACTAATTATTACTTATGATGCATGTTAAGCATAGCAAATCTATTTATCAAATTAGATCAAAAGAGAAAAGTAATTTGAGTTCTAAACAATCACTTGTTTAGAACATAAGTGGAGCGGGCTGCTTGATGCAGATAAATTCAGTTCTTGATGTTTAACTATGTAATATATGAGCCTGTACACAACAAACAACTAAATAAACACATTTTTAATTCATATTTTATTATTTCATGATTTTACTTACTATAACTACTGTCTTATAATATATTTAGATATATTAATATTATAATTTAACTATTATAATTTAACTATTAAAATTTAACTATTAAAATTTAACTATTAAAATTTAACTATTAAAATTTAACTATTAAAATTTAAATATTAAAATTTAAATATTAAAATTTAAATATTAAAATTTAAATATTAAAATTAAAATTTAAGATTAAAAAAATTAAAATAAATAGAAAAGTTATATTGCAAGGGAAAATAATTTATTAGGGAGATGTAAATTGCAAAGGGAATGCAATTATTCTGGGATATTGTACCCCAAAATCAAAATTTCTGCTAATGCATCTAATTGGATCCACATACTCTTCTGTACATGGTGGACAACTCTGGATGCAATTGCAAGAGGGGTGGCGCTCTGCACCCCGGTGGTTGCTGAACTCTTAATAAAAGGCTATCAGGTAAACAAATCAATTAACAGGTTCTTTTTGGGAGGCACATAGTACCCATACAACAATGCCAATGCAAAGGAGTTGTACAGGACATGCTCAACTGTCCTATACCCCTGGGTGTCTTCTGGCATTCTAGTGCTAATCAGCACATGTCAAGTTGTATTAGTACATCCTCCAACTTTTTAATGTTTGTTTTTAATGTGCAATGTAATAGGATCCCTAGGTATATTATGATGTGAATCCTTTGAGAGGTATATTTTTCAAAAAACATGCCCAATATTATATATATTTGAGTTAATCTGTTGATGTAGGACATTTGGCTGAACTTAAATATGGTTCCAGAGGGCGCCTGACTTGTATCCGCCCCCCATGCCTTGGCAAACAAAATAAATAAAGGTTTAAATGTATTCACAAGGACTGCGTCTGCAACTTTATTTGATAATGCTTTGAAAACTTTGTTGAAAATTTCAGTTTTAAGATATTCAGTTCCTATTTGAAAGTCAGTTTTTATTAGATTTTTTTCATATTCATTTATGTGTGAAAAGGGAAATTGTTGAATAATTTCATAAATATATTCATCAAAGTTTATTTTGATATCCCCGCAAATTTCAGTCATCTCTTTGAAATTGATATTTGCTCCTATTTCATATGCTTCCCTAATCCATGGCAAGCACCCTGCAGTTGGTAAATATTCCTTGGTTTTTGCTTAAATATTTTAGGAATTATTCATGTTCATTTGAATTATTTTATTGATTTCATTTTTATTTATTTGCTTTACAGGGGCTACCAGTGATTGGTAACCCCCATAAAATCAACTGGGCGTAAAGGCTGCCACTTCAGCAACCTCATCCCCATTACTATTTATAACTAAAGTAAATATAAGTAAAACATAAAAAACTTACTGATTGTTTCCCCTGCAGCCCCCTCAGCCACAGGCGCTCCTTCAGCAAACTTCATGAGTGTTGGCTGCTCTTCATTTGATTTCCTGGGCTTGATCTTCCTTATTTTCTGTGCTACTTGTACTTCCTCTTGATCATCATTTGATAAATTTTCATTGTTTATTTTAGCGCTTCTGCTTATTGATTGTGCTTCATTTTCATCTGTTTCCATTTGATCAGTTTCTGCTTCATTTGTGTTAATTTCCTTTGAAATTTCATTTCCTTTGATTAGTTTGATCTTATTGTTTTCTTTGGCCCCCTGCCAGAACTGCCACAAATTGTAGGTTGCGTTGTTGAACTTCAGACTTGATAAAATTGTTCCCTGTAGATTGAGTATCACTTCTTTGTTTTTTCATCTATAATATTTACTAGTTTATCCAGAGAATCTTCCTTTGGCTGGATTAATGGCTGGCCCCTTTTACCCAGCTTTCCTGTTACTATTTCCCTGATATTTTTTTCCTATTTCAACAACATTTTGCAGATGTGCTTCTTTTTCATTTATCAAGTTATAGATATTTGACTTTTTGTTTAAATAACATCAAAAAACTGGTTTTTATAGTACTACATTCAACACATGAATGTTTTTCATTAATAATAATAAATTAAGAACCACAAATATAAATTTTGCATTAGAATATTGCAATTAGATGTCAACTCTTGATATTTTGATATTATATGCATAACTCAATGGATGTTGTTTAATAAAATTCATTGTAAATGAGGCCTTTTTCATTGTAATTTATATAAATGGACTGTATTTATATTATAGAGCCATTAACACTTAGTACAAATATTGATACATAGTGCATTTTACAGTCTGTATATTTACTTATTGGTAACAATTCTGTAAACTTTCTAGTTGGATTTTGTGAGTAATAATGATGTAATGGATCAATAAATTAATGTTTATTAGTATTAATTGGCTGATTTTTTTTGCTGTGGCAATTGTGCATTTTATGATAGTTATGCACTAGTATCCAATTGGTTAGTTTCACATCCTATCACACAGGCAATAGGAAACATGATTGCCACCCTGACCATATCTGGTCTTGGGGTGGCAACTTGATTTCCTATTGCCTGTGAATGGGATTTGAAACCAACCAATTGGATACCTGCGTGTAATGATCAGAAAATGCACAATTGTCACAGCAAAAAAAATCAGCCAATTAATACTAATAAACATTAATTTATTGATCCATTACATTATTATTACTCACAAAATTGGACTAGAAAGTTTACAGAATTGTTACCAATAAGTAAATATACAGGATGTAAAATGCACTATGTATCAATATTTGTAATAAACGTTAATGGCTCTCTAATACAAACACAGTCCATTTATATAAATTACAATGAAAAAGGCCTCATTTACAATGAATTTTATTAAACAACATCCATTGAGTTATGTATATAATATCAAAATATCAAGAGTTGACGTTTAGAGAAATATTTTAATGCAATATTTACATTTGTTGGTCTTTACTTTATTTATGATAATGATAAATTTTTATGCAAATAAATATACATTACCACATCAAATGTACACCATTTTTTTAAAAATATGGGGAATGCTAATAATGTAAAAAGAATATATTATTAATTATGAATTGGAATAAATAATATCAATTTTAATAGGTTATCACAAAAAAGGTTTTATTTTACTCATAAAAGGACAAGTAGGGAAGGGAATGGGTGGAATATACATTGCCATCATCTGCGCCTGTAAAAGGGACAGCATCTGAGGTAGTGGGGATGAAATGAGTGATGGTTTAGGAGTCAGGGTTGAAGGACAGGTGGCTTGATCTTGATGGGGGTTAGATAGCAGGGTTTGTTGACTGGAAAGAGGCTGCAAGAGCTGATTGCTTCAATTGCTCAAATTCTTCTTCTGTCACATGAGTAAGCTTGAAAAAACAAATGTATGGGTGTGGGGAAGGCAGGAGTCCTTTCTGGACTTATCACTATCACTTGCATAAAAGATGATGAGATCTGATAAGTCCTGGACAAATAAAGAAGGGAAAAGCTCATACCCCTTCTCAATTTGGGTGCACAGTTCATTGTAGGTGGCAGGTTTTGAGCGCCTGAGAGCTGGACCAAAATTGTAAAGACATACATTTGCAAGATGCATGCCAGCGTGGTTGGTGGGGTAGGACCAACAGGCATGCCCCACAGCCCTAATTTCTTTGGTTGCCCATTCCTGCTGCTCCATCTCTGCACTCAGTATAACTGTGTACACGGTGTGTTGGGTGGCCCACTCCTCCAGCATGTCCTTGAGCTCTGTCTGGTAGGCATACCCATCTGCTGTGTTTGATATTGCTGAGTAATGATTGACACCCAATGGGGAAACTGCTAACAAAATCCCAAAAAATTGATACAAGATTGGGCCGCACTTGTAAACGTCAGATTGGATACACTTTTCTCCATAATCTTGGATTCTTGGAGAAATCTTGACATAAAACAAGAAGATGATGTCACTGCGCGTCCTCATTGCACTCCCTTAAATAAAATTAATAATGGTTGAGCTGTATGGGTTGGTATCCACCAAACTGGGGCCAGTGAGAACTTGATTGGACAAGATTCTAGCAGCAACCTCAACTCTGTGCATCCTTGAATTGACTGTTCTTTTATTTGTGAAAATGCCATGGAGTCCCAGTTGGAGACGTACCTGGACCAAGAGCATCTGCAGGTCACGTTTCATGATGACTATCATGAGGGGATGAGCTTTTTCACCATCAGTTGAAGTATGGGCATCAGTTAGGGTCTTCTTGGGGGCCAAAATTGGTGTGGGCTTGCAGGGTTGCAGCCACAGTGGACTTTGCAAAAACCATCACAGCCACAATTTCCCCAAGGGACATAAGCTTCCCTTGCTTTTCAACCATTTCAAGAACAATTTCTGGGGTAATCAATTTTCTTCTGTGTCTTTCAGGCTGATTGGCTGGAGGTGGGATGTGTCTGTCTTGGGAACCTGACAGTGCCATTTGATTGGCTGTTTCTGGATTATGGGTTCTCTGGTTGACCCCATGGCTCACTTGGCCAATTATGGATGCTAATGCTGACACACAATCTGGATTAGCAGCTGCCTGTGCATGATGGGCAAACAGGGCCATGCTGGAAGTTGAGGAAGAAAGAACATACTCTTGGGTTGTGCTTGCAGAGGGGCCTGTGGGTTGGGTGTGACCATAGACAGAGGCTTCACTATTATATGACCCAGCGTAGCCCTGCATGATTTTGTCAAGGCCAGGGAACAGCTTTTTTATTTGGTTGTTATTAAAAGAAGGAATAATAATTTTTTATTAAAAAATTTAACTCAAAAAGAGAAGTGTATATTTTAATCAAATTTTACTGTTAAGTATGTTAGGTTGGTGAATATTAGGATCTAAATTTTAGCCATCCTAAACTAGAATAGGGTGATTTTTGAGAATGCCTATGGTTCCTAAAAGAATTAGCACAAATTTACTCTAGATCCTTTAACATCCTTTTTGAGACTTCCATAAATTATATTAATTTCAAATTCACCTCAATTTTGATTTGAAATTTGGTTCTTGGATTTGAAAATCCCAAAATTTCAGATTTGTTAAGTTTTACATGATGTCTATGATTTGTTTAAAATACAGGAATTCTCAAATTGTACATTAGAATCCCACATTTCTGATTCATGTATCCTGCATAGGTTTGCTGTGTTTTATCTTTTGTTAGTTGAGTCATCTACTCAAGAGATTCAAAATAGGCCAATTTAAATAAATCAAAAAAGTCAAATTAAATAGTTGATTTTATTAAATATTTTAATTTTCACTCAGCTGAGTTGCCTGAAAAAGTGATTTGAAATTTGGACCAAGGATTTGAAAATCCTGTATTTTTACATTTAGGTTCTGAATTTACAGTAGATGAGTTAAAGGGGAAAATTAAGAAGAGAATGATGCTTTATTGGATATGAATATATGATAATATATGGTATCATGGAAAGCCACATACTGTCCATGTACGTCACAGAGGTCATGGGGCTTATCTGGGTAATGTTTCCCTTAATTCACAAGGCTTATTCAAGTTGTGTTCCGCTTAGGATCTGGATTGTGTGATCCCCATAATAGATGGTCAAATGATAGGAGTGCCACCAATTTACTGGTTGGTTGGTGAGCCATTTGGTGACTCATTTGGTGATCTACTTGGGGTGTAATTCCCCCAGAGGAAGTAATCAAAGATGTTGCAACACCAACATGATGAATTAATGCAGAGGGATTTAAACCTGTAATCATGGAACCTATAGGCATAGAAACCATGCCCAAATGTACTAATTCCCCAAGGATTTGATATCCACCTAGTAGCAGATTGAAACAACCCAAGAAGGCATATGTACCTAAATAAGCAAGCAAGAAGAGGGAAGCAAAATGACAGAAAAGACTGGTAGGACCAGGTTTGGTGGACACAGACTGATGTTCCTGCTTAGTGGGAGGGTTTGAAGAGAACAAGAATGCAGTATACCACTTCCCTGGTATAACCGGAGCCCATTTTCTATTGTCACAGTATTCAGTGCTGGTTCCAGATCCTGGGCAAGTTTCCATTTGCACTGTGGGTTTTGCTATTGTACACATCATGAGTAGAATCATCCATTTGAACCTAATTCTGCAAGAAAGAGAATGTTTAGGTGGTTTCATGGATGTTTTAAAAAGTCTTAAAAAATAGAGAATATATCAGGTTTAAAGTATTTATTGATTGAGCAATTGTCATAAAAAATCTAAAGATCTTATATAGTAAATAGATTGAGGAAAAAGGGAATGGGAGTTGAACTGTTATGTAACAGGAATGATAGAAAGTTTTAAGATTATCAGTGGTTGTTCAAAAACCTTTTCAGCACTTCAAACATGATTAACTATCTCAACTTACTCAACTAGCCTCAGGAACATAGGAAGGATTTAAAACTTTAAAAATAGATTTTGGGTAGTCACAATACTTGCTTATATATTAAAGTGTATAGAAACTACTTTACAGAGCCTGGAAGATGGTAAAGATGTTGTTAACGTCATTTGGGAATCTGCATCAGTTGATTTGCTATAGGAATTCAACTGAAGGAATTTTTGCTTGGTTTCATTATTGAACAAGGTCTCCTTTTTAATTTTAGAGCATTGCAAAAGCAACTGGGAAGCCTCAGCTTTGACTTTCAAATTCAAAATTAAAGGTAATTCATTAATACAATAGTTTTAAAAGCTATGGCAACAAGAAAAAAATCCAGATTTAAACAAAATTAAAATTAATAAATAAATTTATATTGATTTACAATAGATTTAGGTTCATTCTATTTTAATTTAATCTGAATTCATTTTGTTTAAATCTGAGTTCATTTTGTTTGTTGCCATAGATTTTAAAAATACTGTATTAGTAAACATCAACTTATTAGCTCCAATCCTTCCTTTAGGTCCTAATAAATTACTTATCCCACCATTGTTGGTAATCAATATAAAAGGATCAGGATCTTCATAATCACAAGATTTTGTCAGAGAATGTGTGTTAGGACTATCATAAATGATGGTCCTGACAGTAAAAGAACCATAAAATCAAAAGAATCACCACCCACATAGTAAAATCTCCAGGGAGCACCTAGAAAATATTTTAGAAGTCAAAGTGCCACCCTAATTTAACAGGCAAGTTCCTTAGGTCAAACTTCCTAAGGTCAAAAGTGCAGAAATCAAAAATGAGACCCCCAAAAAGTGCAGAAATTGAAACACTATGTAGGGCGCAAAAATCAAAAACATCAAAGATCAAAGTGCAAAAATCAATTTTCCAGAAGTTAACTTTGAAGCAGAATAAAATACAGTTGGTAATATAAAAAATATATTTTAAAACATTTTCTAGATACAAGACACCCCAAGAAATTCATTTCTGCAATAAAAAATATATGCTAGATAATAAAAAGATTCTTAAAGTAGCTGTTCTTTAAAAGAGCCTCTTTTTAATTTTAAAAACAAAATTAAACTAGAACTTATATGTAACTTTATTCAATTAAATATAAAATATAAAACCACACAAGAAACTGCTTTAAATTATATTTTTATGGTAAAATCTTTATTATCACAGCATAAAACTAAAAGAAAGTAAAAGCAATGCAAGATTTAATTTGTAATATTAGAGAAATTTTGCAATATTCTCAAGATGGATGAGCCAATTGGAAGAGTTGTAAGGAAGGAGGGAGTTTTTTGTGACTATCTCAAAGCTGTTGAGATGCTTGCTTCTCTGGGAAACACTTTGGCGTCCATCTAAAAACTCTTGATAAAGAGTTTCATTGGTTGCCTGCTCAACTTTGAGTTTGTTGATCAGGACATTAAACTTGGGTTTCTTCATCCCAACACAGTTGGCAAACTTGTTGTGCCAGCTTTCCAGGGAGGAAGTAGTCTTCATGGTCTTATTTTTAAAAAACTTAAACTGGTTCCACTCAATCTTGTTCTTCTTTCTTCCATGGCGTCTGGTCTCAAGTTTTCCAATCCATTGGCGTTCAAAGTAATCAACAAATGGAGCAAATAGAGCAGCATTTTCCATATACTTGGATTCTTAAAAGCCTCATAGATCTTGCTGGAATCCTCTTTTCTCACCAAGGCAATGGCAGAAAAGGAGTTGAAGGCCACCTTGGGCTCATGGGAGGTTGATCTAGTGACCATTCTGTTGAGCTCAGTGAAGCTCTGCAGCTTTCTTCTGAGGCATTGCCAGAAGTGAAAGAAGCAACCATGAGGCTTGCTCTTAAATTAATTTTTGAAGGCGTTGGCTTGAGCAGGCTCAAAGTCAACAAGGAGGTGGGTATGGTAAGGCTCTGATGTTTCCTCATCATCAGGTTGGCTTGGTGTTTTAGACTTCTTCCTCTTGGGGGTAGAAGTGGGGGCATCAATAGGGGGAAGGAGATCCAACTTCCCCTTTATAATCTCCAAGGAATGAGTATAGTCATCCTCATTTTGTCCTGAAATTAGAAAGTAAACCATTGGTAAAAATTTATCACCATAATTCCCATTGATGCACCAAAGCTGAGAAAAGATCTTAGGGCATGATGAGAAGGTCCCATCAGCCAACCAGATATTGGATGTCATCAATCTCTTAAGGTTCTCCTGGGTGACATAGCAGATGGTTCTTTTATGCTCATCTGGCCCATTGTCATGAACGAGAAACTGTTCATCCTTGGAGGTGACTCTGAGATAATTGGGTATATCCAGTTTCAGGAGGGAGGTGGCACTTCTGCCCACATTATCAGACTTCTGGCAATTATCACTACACATGCTTTTGAAGGGATTCAAAAGTACCAACATCTATCTTTTGAAAGCTGGTCAAGTTGTGAATAGCCCTAGTGACTATCTCCTGGGAGGTAAGGCCCCTGTTGAAAGGCTGTCTCTGGCGCAGGTACCACTTTATTAGGCGCTGATATACCCCAGTTGGCTCCACAAAGGTGTGCTGATTATTCAGCTTCTTAAACTGGGTGAACCCAGTTGTAGTAAGGCAGGTCCCTCACACTTGTAATGATGAAGCACCAAGTGCTTCTGCTCATCATTACACTTAAACATAAAAACATCATGGTAGAACCCAGAATTGCCCTTGGAGGACATTATTGGGAAGGAGATGGGCAGGATATCTGGCAGTCAGAACTCCTCTTCATAGTTGCATATATTATTAACTTTAAGGATATCCCAGGTCTCAAGGACATCTTCAGTTGGTGTAGCATCTCCAGAGTTGTACAGGTCTTCATGTACTTCTTCTGAGATGTGAGGGGGCGTCTCCTCTTCATATTCCTGACTGTGGACAAACTTGTGCCCAGTTGGGCTCTTGGAGGGGCTGGGGGTAGGTTCCTCTTCAGAAGGCTCCTCTTCTGGAGAGGGGGGAGGGCTCAGGGGTCTTCTTGGAAGTCTTCTTGATGATCTTCTTGCTGGTCTTGGGGCCAGGCTTCTTGGATCTGGAAGGGGTGGCCTTCTTTGAGTTGATGGGAGAAGCCTTTGGGGGCATCTAGATGGCTCAAAGTTAGTATTTTTGGTTAGTAAAAAAGAATATATATTATTAATAAAAATATCATTTTTTAAGCAGAATCTGAAAGCCAGAGTGCTGTTTACCATATTTTGTTAGCTTTAATAAATATTTTAATTGAGGTAGTTAACTCTATAATGCTTTTGAAAGGAGCAAAAAGGGGGTTTTGATCAGACAATTAGGGAGTTTCAATTTTGGCACTTTGATTTTGACACTACCTAAAAACATAAGGAAACATAGTAATATATTAAATTAATTTAATAATTTTTTCAAACCTGCCAAAATCAGCAGTTTTTATTAAATCTTTTAAAATTCTATTAAAAACTAACCCAAATGGCTTGAAACTCTACTATGTTTTATAGCAAGTTTTTAACCTTTAAAACGCTAATTTTAAGCTTTAAACTTACACTGGTTAAATTATTATGGGGTTTCAAAGTAGAGCATTTGTTTGGTTTAAATGCACTTTTGATTTCTGCACTTTCAATTATAAACACCTAGTGGATCTTAGTTAATAAAATATTAAATTCTAATCATAATTTAAAATATATTGGTGAGCACTAAATCAGTTTGTTTTGAATTTTGATTTGAAACATTTTTGATTTGCGCACTCTATTACTACACCCAGTAATTTACTAAGTGATCATATCAGATTTGTTTCATTCAGCACTATATCTTTTTAAATAATAAAAATCACTGAAATTTTAATCAAATGATTTACAGATGATTGTGAACCTGTATTATAGGTTTTTGCTTATTTGGTTGAGTATGATATGTTTTTGAAGCTTTTCTGATCATTTATATAGTGATAGAATCAACATTAAGTGATATTTTAATTTTTTAATTTTGGGGCCTCAAATATTAAATTGAAGAGACTTTCAGACTTTGATTTCTGCACTTTCAATTCTGTCCCCTATATTCAAAAGGATAAATAAATTCTATTTTAAAACCAAACTAATTTAAGGTGTGTTTTAAATTGCATCAATTTGGGCACTTCAAACTTGGTTTTTTGATTTTAGCTACTAGTAAAAATATTTTAAAAAAGTCAAATTTAAGAAAAATATTAAATTTTTGGGATTTTTTTATTGAAAAAAAGTGCAGAGATAAAAAAGTCCACTGATTTGGAGATTTTGATCTCTGCACTTCAACTTTAGGCACTTGCCCAATTTAACATCTGGTGCTGTGGAAGCGCCAGGTTCAAATCCTCAAATTGCCAAGCCCCTAAATTAAGTCATATTACTAATCAGCAAATGTGAATACAGATCAAGAATTAAAAGTTGTGATCCTGATCCTACCAAACACATACATCAGCAAGGGCTACCTGTGCTGGGTGGAGATATCAAATTTTATCCGCTGATGTATAGTCAAGGGCTAAACCCAGAACATATTTACCCTAAAATAAGGGTGTGCTAGAATATACTAGTGTCAATTTTATACTTATGGGAGGTATAATAAACAAAATAAAGGGGAAGATTAAGAAGAGAATGATACTTTATTGGATATGAATATAGGATAATATATAGTATTATGACAAGCCACATGTTGTCCATGTACGTCATGGAGGTCATGGGGCTTATCTGAGTAATGTTCCTCTTGAGTCACAAGGCTTAATCAAGTTGTGTTCCATTTAGGATCTGGATTGAGTGATCCCTGTCATAGATGGTTAACTGATAGTGGTGCCATTGATTTATTGACTAGGCAGTGAACCACTCGGTGAGCCGCTTGGTGATTTACTTGGGGCATTAATTCCCCAAGAGGGAGTAATTGAAGATGTTGCAACACTAGAAGAGATAGCTAGCATCCCACAGAGCAACCCATCAGAAGAGTAGGGCACACCATCTCAAAAAACACCATTTCAAAAGCAGCAGTAAGTATGGCTTTTTGATTTATGGCATCATGGCTAAGAAAAACACTATATCAAAAAAAGTTATGTTTGAAGCCAAAAAACAATTTTTTTAAAAAAAATTCAAAAAATATTCTAGGCTCAAAAAAGGCTCAGGATTCCAAATCTGCAATAAAAAGGGGGTCAATTAGCAGCAGCAAGGCTATGTAAAGCCCTAAAGCCAAAATACATCTAAAAGAAGCTCTTTGAATCTAAACTATCTATGATATATAATTTAAAATATGCATATAATAGTACTAAATACCAAAGAAAAGTAAGAAAAAATAAATAAAAAGAAAAATAGAGTAATCAGAAGAAGAGTTTATTGAGTTGAAGGATTAAAAGTTGGTTGAGAGGACCACAGGTATAGATTACAAGTGTTCAAGCTTATTATACTTAAGATAGTAAGCAAGGAATGTCTTGATTATGCCCTGGTATTTCTTGACTTCATTGTTTTTTTTGAGGGGCTCATCCTTATTCTTCACTAGGTGGTTACTCTGTCCAAGGACAGAATTAAAGTTGAATTTGATAAATCAATTAAATATATTTTATTGTATTTTTAGGATTATATTAATTATCACATGTTTAATTAAAATTTTATTTAATTGCTTTATTAAATGGTAATTTCATTAGAATTTATTTAAATTTAAAATTAAATGTGTATACTCCAAGTATAAATAAAAACTAAACCTAAATAAGTATAATATCACTATTAAGCTTAGTAAGGCTAAACTAATTATTATGATATTTAGTACTTGGGGTTTCCCTTTAAAATTTAGATCTGATCTTCACTTTAAAATAAGCTATTGGTCATCAAAATTGGCTTAGTATTCACTGAGATACATTGATTTTATTTTTTAGTGTGCATTAAAAGTAACTTTAGATAATTTCAAATCAAGTCTGAGCCTTTGATTATGATGTGAACCCAATTCCAGCACTTAACTATATATCTCAGCATCTAGGGCAGCTAGAGCTATCATGTTTGGTACCATTTTGATCATAATCATCTGAAAAATTGATCTAAATCCTATAAATTTCACAAAAATTATTATATTGAAACATAATTTTATCATAGCCAGTTTACTTCACTGATGTTCTTTTGGGATGAAGCTGTGGCAAGCAAGGTTTACTCTGAAACAATATCCAGCCACTTGGATCAGCTGATGCATCCAAGTGGAATATTTCATTATTATACTTTGGAATAGATAGATTTGAAATTTCCAGGCCAACCATCCTGTACTTAAACTAAAATTTATGTATTTTTTCAAATATATTTAAAACCAATCAAGCTCTTTTTTCATTGGTCAATTCAATCATCAGCAGAGTTTAAACATCCAATCATATATAAGGATCTTAAACAATTGCTGCTTTCTTTCTAATTTTAATCCACCCATTATAGAGTTGGGTAATCTATACAGATAAGCCACTTTGATATGGTTGAATGGGGTTAGCCACTAATTTAAGATTCAAGTAATAAAATTCAAATTTATTAAAGTTTAAGCATCTTATATTTCAGTTCAACATGATTTAGACCACACTCCAATGAATTTAATCTGTGTAATTTCAAAGATGCATGTAAGAGATTGAATGTAAGAATGAGCCAAATTGAGCTTTTGGATTAACAATCAACTTTTAAAATTAAATTACAGAAAAATCAATCCAGTCAAATCCCTTACAGCTTGAGTCTACTTGAGGTGACATTACATCGGGACATCCAGACAGACAGACACAATCACTTTTATATATATTAATTATAGTCTTGAAGAGGCAGGCAGAGATAGCCAGTTGGGCTTTCAGGTAAATAAGGATCTTGTTAAAATTAGGCTTCTTAACCCAGACCCTGGTAGCAAATTGACTATGCCACCCTTCAAGAGAAGAATAGTTCTTGATCAACCTGTTTTTGACCTTCTTGAAGCAGCTCTACTGAATTGAGTCACCACCTTTTCTAATATCATGTTCTCTTTGAAAGACTCATACCCACTGAGTTTCAAAATCATCAAGAAAAAGGAGAAAATACTGCTTGATCTGCAGTGATATATATATAGCAGAGGAGGGCATTATAGAAGGCATTGGTTACCTTCTTTCTAACTAGAGCAAGGGCAGCAAAGCATCTGAAGGCGTCCTTGGCCTCTTTTCTCCCTTCTACATTGACAAGCTCATGCAGATCAGAGCATTTTTCAGGAAGTTGCAGAGTGATTGCTAGAAATAGAAATAGTATCCCTGAGGAGGGCTTTGGAAGATTTGAATAAAAGCATTGGCCTGAGCCTGCTCAAAATTAACCATAAGATGAGTGTGATAAGGCAAGCTCCCAGGATGATTTTTGGTTGAGGTGGTACCTTTGTCCTCCTGGGTGGGGGCTTTCTTCCTTGGCCCTCTGGTATTCTTGGGATCCTCTTCTAAAGTGGGGATGCCTTCATCCAGGTTGGTTTTTAGAACTGTAAGAGCGCAGAAATAGGTATCCTGATTCTTATCTGGAAGGCAATTAAAACCCAGGGAGGACAAGCTTACTAACCTGCTCATGGGTATCCCAAAGCTGGATGAAACACTTTGTGCAGGTGGAAAAGGTACCATCTGCAAGCCAGGTCTTGCACTTGAGGAGGCTTCACAAATCCTGAGAGGTTGAAAAGCAGATAGTACACTCCTGTGTGTTTGGGCCATCATCATGAGGAAGGAACTGCTCTTCATGGTAGGTAATCTTTTGCTTCTCAGTTAGGATCAACTGATCAATGGATGTAGCACTGACGCCTTCAGTGCTCAGAGCATACCTCTGATCAGTGAAGTGTCTCTGTAATTTTGAGGCGTCACCAATAGAGGAAAGTTGGGAATCATTGAGGTTGAGCAGGGCATTGTTAACAACCTCAGTTGAGGTTTGGTCCCTGGGGATAGGGATTAATTGCCAAAGAAACCAGCATATCAATTGATATAAGGGCTCAATTGGCTCAGTGCAATCATGGTCAACAGTTAGGGCCTTGTATCCAGTGAAACCTGCATGGTGAGCCTTGGTGGGCAGTCAAGGTGATCTCAATTAAAGTGGTGCTGGCCAATAGCCCTCTTCTTGCCATCATGGTTGAAGCTGTAACCCTTGTAAAAGCCAGTGCCCCCTTCTTTGACACTGTGGGATAGCTTTCAGGGAAAGTGGTAGGCACAACAGCGGCACAATTTTGGTTGAAAATGTTGTGGACAATGGGAATATCCCAAAGCCTGATTTGATTATCTGGGGGAGAACCTAGATCAGGATGGTGTTCCTATTCCTCCTCAGGATCTGTGATAGGGTCAGAGTAGAGGTTAAAGCTGAACAGCTTCTCCTGGGGATTTGATGAGGAGTAGACAAAGTGAGAGTATGAAGGAGTGGGGCTGGTTTTCTCATGCACAGGTGAGGATGAGAGTGCCTTGGCAGGTGCTTTAGCCTTACCAGACTGCTTCTTAGGAGTAGTCTTGGTCTTTTTGGCCTTGTATACCTTGGGAGTATCTCTGGGAGTAGATTTGAAAGGCATCCAAGGGATAATCAGGATCAGAGTATGGCTGATCTGGGGTCAGGTCTTAAAAAAAGATAGGAATGTATTTGATACAGGAGTATAAAGTGCTTTTACATAAGGTTGTAGAGAAATCTTGAAAATATATAGTACCAAAATGTCAGAGTTCTCTACATACAGAAACAGTTTCCCTTGTTGTGGGGGTATGAAAAACTTTGAGTTCTTAATAAAGGCTGGTAGCAGAATGGGCGTACCTGAGATGCCATAGTTGAGATGCCATTGCTCAAAAACATTGGGAATTTTCATACTTTTGCTTTTAAATAAGAAGCCCACAGTGGAGCTACCACAACTGGAACAAAAATTAAATCCTTTATATCTCAAAAACTAGCCTATACAACTGGAGTTAAAATGCACCCAGCTGTTTAGAGGAGATAAAAATACATGTATGCAAAGTTTCATAAGTTTTCTTACATTTTTTGCCATACTGGGGTTTGGAGCCAAACTATACTTTTGACAGGTGGAGATCAAGGATTGAGATTGGGGAGCTGATATAGTGTATAGCAGCTTCATATGTAATATCCCCTTATTTTCTTCTATCTGTTGTGCACACTATAATAATTGAGTGATATGAAACCAGTGGAATTTGAAACAACATTGATTGAAATGGAGTGATATGAAACCAGTGGAATTTGAAACAACGTTGATTGAAATGGAGTGATTTATGATTTAAATATTAAGATCACTAATAAATTATTTTTGTCAAGATCAATTTTAATGTATTCATGTATAGATAAGAAATAGATTACATTAGAAAAAAGGGTTTTTAAACAGCAGTGATAATTAATAGTAGCACTGCCTTAGTGGCATTGTTTTGGATTGTTCTTACTATGGGCATCTTGAATTAATACTATAGGGATCTTTCTGATAATATACAGAAGGTTTTTTAGCATTAGTATAAGCTTATTTTAGTAAAAAATAAATGAGTTAAATCAGGATGGTGTAAACATGCCCTGCACTAAGGAGTTTTATATGTAAATAAAGTTAGCAAAATAAGATTTAATTAATATGACTCACAATGAAAAAGCTGAGATGGGGTACTTTTGAGATGTTGTTATAGAAGGTTATAAGTAATTTTAACTACTTTAGTATTACATTTTTATTTTTTGGGACTCAACAGTTCTAGCACAAAAAATGCATCTCAAAATAAGATCAGGATGGTATCTTTAAGATGGGGTGCCCTACCAAACAAGCATATGCAGTGCTCTGGATTTCTCCCTTACTATGATATTTTATTTACTCTTTTATATAATAAATGTAACTTTTATTAAAAATGCAATCATATGCATTCAAGAAAATACAAGCAAAAGGTAACAACCAGCCAGGATCACTATCAAGTCCCCTCTTTTCTGTAAAAGTTAGCCTGGGAAAGTCACACCCTCGGTTTATTATGCCCAGTTCAACTGAGTAGATTACACCTGTTGACTAAAAATATTCTGTCCCCTGTGGTTCTATTGGCACATAAACCTGTGGCCAATATAGTACCTAGCAACTGGCTTCTTGGGTACCATATCAGCCACAGGTCAGCATACCAATGTGACTATACAGAACATCATATTTCAGTTAGCAGGCTTGATTTATCAAGTTAGGCTAGGTATAATAAACCAAAGATGGGCCTTGTTTGAACCAATTTTCAAAGACAGAGGAGCTAAATACTGATCCTAATTGGATGTTTCTTAAATGTATTAAATTGTATAACTGAGTAATTATTTGATATCAATGATTACAGTAGTTTTAAAAGCTATGGCAACAACCAAAAATACCTCAGATTTAAACAAAATGGTTTCAGATGTAAACAAAATCCAAGTTGCGCAAGATTCAGGATTCAATTAATTTAAAAAATTCTAGTTAATAAATGAACTGTCAAACAAAAAACTAAATTTCACTAGCCCATTATACAAAATTATATCAAATATCAAGCAGCATAGTCTAAACCACAAACAAAATGAACTGACACAACAAGTGAGATGGATGGATGCTATTCCAGAGTATATTATAATCCAAGCAGGATTCATATGAGGCACCAACAGGACTAAAATGAAACAAAATTTGAGCAAACTAGAAGTGAGATTTCACAAGCACAAAACAAAATGAAGTCACACAAGATGTGTAGTGTGAGCAGCCTAAAATAGAAATATAACAGTTTAACAGCCAATCAACAGCTATCCAATTTAGGAACAGAGGCATTTTATTAATTTTCATGGATCCTGATCTGTATGAAATGGTTTTGAGGACCTTCTAAATATGGACTCAAGATTACAATAAAAATAAATCATAAAATTTTAAATTTCTACTTTTAGTGATTTTATCCTAGGTTTTTTACAATGGTTTTTAACAGCAATATCTTTGACAGGGCCAGCAGCCAAGCCAGCAGCAGCCAAGCCAGCTTCAATGGAGGCAAGGCTAAGAATGTGGAGGCACCTGTTTACACCCAAGTCTTTGAGGCAGGTAACAAGGAAGCCAACCTGTACCTGACCCCCAACCCCTATGGCTTTGACTTGTTCAGTAGTCATGTAGTGTCTAGCTCTGCCCCTGCTCCCGTACCCACTCCCACAAAAGCTGCCTACCAACCAACCAATCAGGATGGCAACCTTGATTTGAAACAAATTTCCGTCACCACCCAACCTGCCCCCCTACAGCCAATCAGGCTTCAGCTCCTGCAGCCCAGCGCCCCAAATAACAAATCATCATCACCTGAATTCTCCAGGAAATTATGGCACTAAACCTACAGGGTCTGTCCTGGGACCAGATTCCTGCCCAGTTGCAATTTACCTGAGCTACAGTCATGCAGGAATTCAACAACCTGATGAATAAGGGGAATCTGATCAGGACAGCCAAGAAGCCCAAGAAGGCCCCCAAGTCCCAAATCACAGAAGCCTGCCTAATCATGCTTGATCTATTGCAGCAGGACCCTAAGCTTCCCTTGACCCAGGTCCAGAAGCAACTTGCACACCATGGTATTTAGGTGTCTGAGCGCATGGTGCAGCTCTGGATGTATGGGAAGGTGGTGTTAGTATGTGTGTTGACCAATGTTACTGGCAACTAATGGGATGGCGCTGAAGATTACCCATATGATCTTGCCATTGAATCCACCCTGGTTTGATTCTTGACTAGTCTAACAGATGACATCATCTTCATCTCCTACTACAAATTGTCCATTGCTTTTGATGATTTTGGAGAGCAAGGAAAAGCCATCACTCAAAAAGTAAGGAAGAAAGTCAAGAAGGGGACTTTCATTGGTGCGTTTCTGGCTGTTTTAGCCAAGGGTTCTCTCTATTATCAGAGAAACCAAGATTCCACCAATGGCTACAATTACAGCCACATCCTTGGTGGATTACTCAACTTCTGGGATGGCTCAAATTCCAAGAACCAGGTTTTCTTGAGCCACCAGATGTAGGGTAGCTTCACTGCCCTCAAGGCCATCCAGGAACATGGGAACCAGGCCTCAGTCTACCCTGCTGGCCATTCAGACATCCATCTGGGTGATGTTGTCATCTTCAACATTAGAGACACAGTACAGGAGCGCTGCCCTCAGGCTTTCAATGACCTCTATCTTGGGGTCCTTGACCACAATTCTCTCTTTGGTCACCAAATGGTGGCAGACCTGTTTGCCCAAATTGTCTTTCATGTGAATATGTGCAACCAATCACAGAAGGACAAGTGCCTCCCATCCATGCCACTGCCACCTATCAACTAATCCAGCCAATGACATATGACAAATACCAACAACATTATATGGTGGCTATCACACAAAATCCTCTTACCCCTACCCCCGCCACCACTACCACCCCCACCTTCCAGCCCCACCCACCCAATCCCAGACCCCCCAGGCCAGCACCACCTCTACATCTTCCTTCCTGTGCTATTCTGCCTACTAGGCATCACTTTTCCCTGCCCCAATAAACCCCCTGTTGCCAAACATTTTCTATTTATATTATCTTTATTTTGAATTTCAATTGTTCATGTTCTCTTTGTTTATAGTTGGTTTTATTCTTTATGTTCAGCTTATTTCTATAAGATCATATATTTACTATGCCATGTATCTAGATCCAGAACACAATTATTTTTACCACCCAAACACTGCCCCTTGTTAAAGTATTAACAAAAATTTGGTGAGCAGCTAAATTTGAATTAGAATATTATAGGTTAATTGTGTTTAGATAAAGTTGTTACTGATCCAAATTCTAAACCTTAAAGTTTATCATTAAGGTTTAGAATTTGGATCAGTAACAACTTTATATAAACACAATTAACCTATAATATTCTAATTCAAATTTAGCTGCTCACCAAATTGTTGTTGATATTTTCACAAGGGGAAATGCAAAGTGTCACAGCCCATAACAGAATCTGATTGGACTCTCACAGGAGAGGCAGGCTGGGCCTGGAAGGCCATGTACACAATAGGTGCAATACAGACCAGATAGTTGATGGCAGTAGCAAAGGGGCGCCAACTCCCAGTATGGGGCACAACCTGGTCAACCAGCCCCAATACTGTGATGTAGACAAACCCCAGCTTACTTAAGTCCTGGGCGGGAGGCGCATTGGGTAGGGGGGAACAGCAGGAATCTCCTTCATTTTAGGTGAGAGATCCAGGTGGTAAGGGTTGTAATACTCCACGTCAAGGGTGCAGGGAGGACAGACAAAGGTTGCAGGAGTATAGCTAGGTGGATGTGGGTAGGCAAGATTTTATTATGTAGTGGATTCACAAATAGATGTAAAGAGAATAATTAAATTTGAGCAAAAATAAATAATTCCTGCAATAAGATAATAATTTATATGCATAAACTCGCTTTATTTAAGATGTCAACAGTGAGGAGGGCTTCTCCTCCTCACTATTTATACTTACTGGTGATTTTGGAGCTTTTAGTGCCACCAGAGAACTGATGGCATCAACTGCTGTTAAACTTACAATTTTCTCTAGAATTTGCGTACTTGGCCCAGGGGATGGATGCTCATTGGTTGGTATAACATGAAACTTTCTTGAACTGCAGAATGCCAAGGTGCCATAGTTATTTATAGAACCTGTGAGTGATTGAGAACCCAATTACACAATCAAACAATCACGCTCCTGATGTGCCATTTTCCAATAGTTGAGGGGCCCAAATTTGTTAACAGAATCAAAGCCAAGGATTTGAGGCCTGCATGCCTCTCAAATCCTGGGCCAATTGTTAGTCAAAAGGCAGGTTTTCTGGCTCTGGGAGGTACTTGGCAGGGGTTCCCAAGCTGTGGGGGTTTTGCCTCTATGATGGCCAGATGATTGTCCAGGGCTTTCTGGGCCCTGAAAAAAAGTGCCAAAAATAATATGACAATTAAGGAAACAATGTCAATACAAAGCAAACAACACATATTGAGTTGAGCGTAAAACATATACACAATGGGTAAAAAATGGGATAATGTAGTAAATGGGAAAACAAACAGGAATAAACAAAGAGGCAATAGTATCAGAATAACACAGAGTTTATTGGTATGAAAGCTATAAAAACATATGAAAAGGTTAGTAAAAAATCAAATGAGAGAACTTAAAAAACTACTCAAAGACCTTAACTCAGCAATTGCTAAAATTAAAGATATTGTCCGCAAGGTCAAGGCAAAAGTGAAAGCTGCTGTCCTTAAAGGGGACAAAATCAAAAAGGTGTCTGCCAAGGCACTCATGGCCAAGATGCCAGACACATCCAAAATAACCATCAAACACATATTAAATGCCCAGAAAACCGTGGTAGAAGGCCTCAAATTCAAGTCCTTTGCCCTCTCTGCGCTGTCTGTCTGGGTTGAAGACCCTGAGATGTATACCCATCTCAAACCTTCAAAGCACACAAGAATCAAGGACACCAAATTGCCAGCACAACTTCTTGCGCCAAGAATGGCAAAGCCTGCCAAAGCTGCAGGAAAAGAGGAAACCTGCAAAGGTAACCCAAAAAATTAAATTAATTAAAATTTCTAAATACTTACCTTTTTTTTAGAAAACTTAGACAGTGAACTCTGTTGGGTCCTGGTCCCCTTTGCCCCCCACTTTCTATGCCAATTATGCCAATCATGTGGCAAGGCAGCTATTTTTGTTCCCCCTTGTCTTGCAGGAGCTCAAGGATAGGATCCACAGTACCTTCCCATTGTCCAGGGAGGCATTGGCTGGGCTTTTGCATTCTGAGGGGGCATCTGAGTGGGCAGTTACTGCCTACAAGGATGCCCAACTGGTCCGCCTGGACCCAGTGGTCTTCAGTGAAGTTTACTGTGTAAACTCCATTGAGCTTGTTTGGGGCATCCTGGCAGCGCTCAAATTCAAGAATATACCAGAGATGGGCCAGGCACACACAGCTGCTTGCTTCTGCTTCCCAGTGGAGCACACCCTGTCTTACCTGTTAGAGAACTTTGGGTGCACAGTGGGTAAATTGGCTGTTGCAGACACAAAAACTGTAAAGAAGACCAAGATCCTCCTGGCCAACTTCAGGCTGGCCTGGAGTGCCAACAAGATGGGGGTCCCTCCAGCAATGGAGCTCAAGTTTTCCAAGACAAAGTACAAGAAGAAGATCAGTGCTGTTTTTAATAAATTATGCAAGTTTACTGAAGACTTTTCTGGGAAAAGGCTTCATCTGGTGGTTTACCTGGGATATCTCTTTTACTTTGGGATGAGCACATCTGTAGAGGACCTTGACGGGGTCCTCCTAGGGATTGACAAGGCCAGGCTCTCTCTGGACAACAAGAAGGTCCCCCTGGGTACAACTCAGTTGACCATGTGATCCAGGATGCCCTGGTCCTGGCTGAAATTTACGGTTCTGCAGCCCCGCTAGAAAAGCTGCTGCTCCATTCTCACCTCACTATCCTTCCTTTTACTAGCCACTGAGAATACTTCCAGCAGGGTGTATCCACCTTTCACAGTGTGGCAGTGAAAACTGTGCACCACCTCCATTGCAGGGTGGGTACATACTGCTGAACCCACTACAGACAACCTCAATAAAAATCTTCTTTCTCAATATAAGCTACACTTTTAAATTTTGCTTTTTAAAAAAATTAATTTTTATTATCATTATTTTAGCAAACAAGTTTTGCAAAATAAATCCCAGAGACAGTCATCATATAAGCATAAATGTATTTACTTTAATGAAATTTACTTTTATTGTTTACACTTTACATTTAACTTTTTTTAATTTGATTTTTATATTTATTTGACAAAAGCAATATAAATATATTTGCATAATCCAGTATCAAGTGTTAGAAAAACCTTAGATGCCATAATAGAAAAAAATTAATATAAAATAAATAAATTACAAACCTTCATTGCTGGTCCAGTCAAATGTGATTGCGGGCTTAGAAGCTTCTAAATGTAAAATGATAATTAATAAATCTTAAATAGTAAATTAGAGAATATAAAAAAGTTGGACAAGCTAAGCCTTTAATTGATTGGCTGTTTGGCAAGGCAGACAGGATGAACAAATCAGCGTGGCCATAGAATTTGGCCACAGTCTCAGCTGGGAGGGTGTGGATACCAGCCTGCAGCAAATCAAAGAGGTCCTCAGTCCCAGCTGGTATCCCTTGCTTGACAACTTGCTTGAGCCACCCAAAGACTTCCTCAATGTGATTTAGGAAGGGCAAATAAGCAGGGAGGAAGAGAAGGCGCAAATTTGCTGTGGCTAAATGTTGGGGGCCCACTGCAATGCTAGTGTCAATTGATGGAAATTCCTCAAGAATATCTGCCACCTTATGGAGACCAACATTGTCCAGCACAATGACGTTGGTGAAGCCCAGGCTTGTGTGCCTCAGGTGCTCCTGGACCAATTGGAGGAATGACAAGAAGGTATGGTTGCTGTGAGAACCCAAAATCATTTGATACAGCTCAACCCCCTTTGGACCAAGGAGAGCCATCATTGAGTAGGCTGTGGCGCAGACTGCTGCACGCCAAGCTACCCTGTCATTTGAGCCTTTTGGGACATACCCATATGCACTATGCATAGACAAGGCAAATGCCAATTCATCAATATAGTAAAATTTGACTGTCCCCTTGGCTTTGAGGGCAGTGTACGCCTCTGCGTATTTTTTATGGACGTCAATGTTGGCTGGGCTATTACAATTGTAGGGGGATGCTCTGAGCTTTTTCCAGGAAAAGCGCATTCCCTTGTACTAATGATAATAAAAGGAAATTGAGGCCTCAATACCAAATGTAGATTTTACCATGGCCTGTATATTTGCCAGTTAAAGATGACAATATTGGGTTATCCACTGGCAGATTGCCTATTTGTGCTCCTTGGTGAGCATGGTTGACACACACAAGGATTTCTCTGTGGCAAGGACTTGCCCAGTATTGATGAACTTATTGAAGGTCTTCAAGGCGTACTTGGGATCCACTCCAACAAGAGCCGTGGCCGCCTTGTAATCACCAGATTCACACATTAGCTTGAGCAGGACAATGTGTTTGATATCTGGGATGCGCTTCTGGGCAGGCTTAGCGGGAGTAGTTGAATTGGGGTCCTGCTCAAGAACTGGCTTGCAAGGCATGGGCACCTTGTTGTAGAAGGCTGCAACATTTTTGAGCACTAGCTGTCCCTCATCAGTTTGATAGAACTCAGGCTCTTTGCCCTCTTCCTGGTTGCCATCACTTACGTAGGGCTTGTAGCTAGTATTGAGTACAGGTTTCACCTTCTCCAGCATGGCTGACGGGACTGACTCTTGCTGGTACACAACATCAAACACATACAAAGTAAGTTCTACCTCCTTGTTTCTTAGTAGTTTTGTTGTGGTAACCTTGGTGGGCTTCTGGGTCAGCTTGGGGACCCAAGGGTTGATGCTCAACACCCTAGCAGCTTGTGCTCCTTGAACTTGCTGTATCAGTGCAGCGTCACTATGGAACTCTCCTCTCCCGTCTCCTTCCTGAGTAGGCATTTGTATTGCACTAACTCTGTTCTTTGACTTGCGGGGCAACTGCAACTGCGGCGCAGAGCAGGTGCATTAGTACTCTGTTGCAGTGTTCATTCCATTTTGAGAATTTAATAAAATACTAAATAAATTTTAATTAAGTTACTCCCTACTTTTAATTTTTGCTTTTACATGAATATGGATATTTAATTAATATTTTTTCTCACCCAATATCCCAATTATAGATTTTTATTTCTTATTTAGTTGTTTTTGGTTTTACAACACCCATTTTAGAACACCCAAAATATTTTCCACCCATTTTCCCAGATTTCACTGCCAAATTCAAACACTCAATACAATATTTTTAAAATTTGTGTTTCAGATTGTGTGTCTTATTTTAGATCCCTTGGTATCATTCTTGATTACAATCCATTGCACACAGCATTTGAGTGATTTTGTTTACATAGTGAGTTGCTATTGTGTTTTGTTTTTGGGTTGAGTTTTGACTCACTGCGCTTGGGTGTATTTTATCACCAATTCACATAGTAAACATATGCACACCAAAAGTCAACTCACACCATTTTGTTTGTGAATCAATGTATTTTGGATTGTATTTTGAATAGTTTTGCTTTGTGAGTGAACACTTCTTTGCTGTGTTGACCCATTTTGCCCATTAACGCCAAAAATCCCTGTTAACAGAGAGTATATTTTAACCTGATAGTTGGATTTCGCTTAAATATGAAACCATTTTGTTTAAATTTGAGGTATTTTTGGTTGTTGCCATAGCTTTTAAAACTACTGTATTAAATACTTTGGATTGAACTTGGGTCATTACTAAAATAAATTAACGTTGTAACTTACCTGTCTTTAATATAATATCATAGCGAAATCTAAAATCACATTGACCAGATTGTATTATATAATTATAAAGAATAAGTTTTTTGGAATGGGGTTTATTTGGCAACATCGGTGGTGGAGCAAACTAGTTGACAGGATGATAGGGTTGGTTGACTGAGGCAACATGAGTGGTTAGGGACAAATGAAAGCCTTCATTGTATTGAAGAAGTTGGTGGTGCATGGCATTGTTTTGTTTAATATTAAAGTACCAGTAATTCTAATTAAATTGTATGCATTATAGGGATTCTGGATTGATGGGATAAATCTACATGCCTCCAGTAAACCTTGTTTTTTTGTAAATCAAGAGGTTCTAATGTGTACTATTTTTCGAGGGTGTATTTAGGAGCCTGCATCTTGAACCTTAAATTTTATGCTTAGAGGTATAAAAAAGATTTGATATATAAGATATTGACATCTATCTGGCTACTTAATATTCCAGTAAATCATAACGATTGCCTTATTATATTTATCTCATAAATTTAAGTATATATAGTTGCTTCTAACAATATTGGGATATATATTTTGGGGATGTATATAGCTTGATATTTATTCTGAATAATGGGGTGGCTTATTAAAGGGTGAATTCTTGGTATACATATTTAGTACTCATCTTGTTTCCAACACCTTTGTTTCTAGGAGCCTACTTCCAACATTATGATATTGCTTTAGGAATTTTATAATATAATTTATTATTTAAGATGCCTACAATGATGTCATAATGTAGGAAATAGGTTCCCAGAAACAAAGGTGTTGGAAGCAAGGTGGTACCTAATATTTGAAGAAAGTTGAAGAATAAAATTTATATTTATAAAGTTAAACATGCGAGAAGATGATTTCTTTGTCCCAGCGGTATTCCCCCAGAATTTCGGGCATCGTATAGCTAGCCCAGAGTGGCCAGTAGAAATACTTAAGGCCAAACTCTTCAGTGAAGCGGCGCTGAGAAAGTTGCTCAACCTGCTTAATGAAGTCGATAAAGGTTGGGTCTCTACTGCTGGCACAAATCAAGAAGTCATACGCGAATGCCATGACCCGAGACTTGCCGCTTTTAAACGTACTGGGATGCCAATCCGTTGGCTCGGGGCGGAAGGGTTCCGGATCTTCTGGAATCTCAATTTTCTCAAGGTACCGTGCTACCTTCTCCACCATCCCAGCTTCCGGCTGACAACCGAAATTGAAGCATGGAACTTCCACTCCACTTTCGCCAACTTTAAGCAAGACTTCCTCGTACATGGATATCCATCTTTTCAAGCATGGCCCCGATTCGGTGACATGGGCGTGGGCATCAAATATAACAGGCGCCTCGCTTTCCTGGCTCACCTTGTGTCTTCGCCGAAAGAGATTGGGGATACACCCGCTAAACAATATCTTACTTATCTGCATAGTTCTGCACTGTCATGGCACGTGTCCCCTTTTATCATTTTTTGCTCTTTGTTTCAAATATACCCACTTGTTCCACCCTACCATTGTAATCAACCCATGTTACAATAGAAATCCAAATAAAACAAAGCTACATAAAGAATTAATAAACTTTGTTTTTAATATTCGCTTCCAAAACCCCATACAAGTTAAAGCCAAACCAAAACCCATTGAAGATGATTATTTTTTCAAAACTAAATATAGGTGTAGTATTTATACTAACTAATATATTTTAGGAGCCCAACCCCGAAAATAGGTACAACATGCCATTTCGAAAACAGCATCTTGAAAAACGCCATCTTGAATCTAATTCAAGATGGTGTTTTTTGTGTTAGTGATTTTTAATCACAAAAAAATAAAATAAACAATAAAATAGTTAAAATTTACATATACCTTTATAATACAGCATCTCAAATTTACTCCATCTGGATTCCATCACTTTGAGTCAGATTAATTAAATCTTATTTTGCTAACTTTATTTACATATGAAATCACTTAGTGTGGGGCGTATTTACACCATCTTGACTTTATGTCATTTCAAATTATGCCATTTATCTCAAACTAAAATAAGCTTATACCCAAACTAAAATAAAGCCTGTGGTATAGTGCCAGAAGATGTTCCTATAGTATTAATCTAAGACACTTATAATAAGAACAACCTAAATAGACACCACTATGATAGTCCTTCTAGTGATTGTCATTGCTGGGTAAAAAAACCAGTTTTATTATATGTAATTTATAATTTTATTATACATGGATACATTGATAAGGGTTTTCTTAATAAAATATTTTAATAGTGATTTTAATATGGAAGGGGATGATTACACCATTTTGATTTATGTCACTTCAAATTCCACTGAGTTTCATATCACCCAATTGATTTGATGTGCACAATGGATAGGGGAAAATAAGGGGAAATTACCTATGACGCCAGGCTACGCTATATCAATTCCCCCACCGCAATTCTTGCTTTCCACTTTTCAAAAGTATAGTTTCACGTCTAAAACCACTTAAGCAAAAAATGTAAGAAAATATATGAAACTTTGCAAATATATATTTTTTGATCTCCTCTAAAAAACTGGGTACTTTTTAACCCCAGTTGTATAAGCTAGTTTTTGAGAAATTCAAGTTTTACTCTTTGGCTTGGTTGAGGTAGCTCTACTGTAGATTTGTTAATTTAATATAAAAAATGGCCAAAAACACTATGTTTTTGAGCTACGGCACCTCAATTACGTCACTTCAAAAACACCATTTTGAGAGCAAGTTTTCAGTCAAAACTCAAAGTTTTGCCTACTTGCGTTACTAATAAAAAAATTATTTTTACAAAACAAAAAACATTGAAATTTTGATAGTAGATATTTTTTGATCTCCTCTACAATTCTATGTAAAAAAATTGATACTTTTATATTAAAAACATTCTCATTTTTCTTTTTAAAAATAACCCCCAAATTGCTCATATTTTGATATTAATTCACTTTTAGATGCCTCCCAAGTTAACTGCCAAAGCTGCGCCCAAGGCCTCCAAGGCCTCAAAGTCCAAAATCACTCCGCCCAAGGCTGAAAAGGCCAATACAACCCCAAAGAAGCAGCCTTATAAGGCCAAAGCTCCCCCCAAGACCCCAACTCTGTCACCTGAACAAGAGGGAAACAGTCCTACCCCTCCCCATTCTCCATTTGTTTGCTCCCCCTCTGATCCTCAAGAGAAGTTGTTTAACTTAAATCACCATTCTGACCCCACTTCAGAGCCTGAGGATGAAGAGGAGCAGGAGCCTGAGCCTGGTGCTCCTGCAGATGAGCCAACTGAGCTCTGGGATCTTAACTCTATTCACAATATATGCAGCCAAAATGGCACCTTTGCTGTACCAACAACATACCCTATCAGCTATCCAATTATGACAAAGAAAGAGGGTGTCAGTTTTGTCTACAAGGGCTACAGCTTCAGCTGTAATGATGAGAAGAAGCTCATCTGTCAATATCACTTCAAATGTGATAACATTGGCTGCCCAGCAAGGCTCACAACTTATGGGCTCACCATATTTAAAGCCCTTACTGTTAATCACAACTGTGCCAAGCCTTTTGACCCTCTCTATCAACTTATCTGCTGGTTTCTTTGCCAGGTGATCCCAATCACAAAGGATCAAACTGCAACTGAGGTTGTCAATGATGCGCTTCTCAATTTAAATGATACCCAACTAGCAACTGTTGGTGGTGTCTCAAAACTACAGAGATATTTTACTGATCAAAGATATGCTCTGAGCACTGAAGGCGTCAGTGCAAGCTCCATTGACCAATTGATCATTACTGAGGATCAAAAACTATCTTGCCATGAAGAGAGATTCCTCCTCCATGATGATGGTCAACATGCCCCAGAGCGTTCATCTGCTTTGCAACAAGCCAGGATCTGCGCAACCTCCTCAAGTGCAAGACCTGGCTTGCAGATGGCACTTTCTCCACCTGTCCAAAGCTCTTTAGCCAGCTTTGGAATATCCATGGGCAGGTTGGAAATCTGGTTCTTCCCCTGGTCTTCTTTTTCCTCCCAGATAAGAAGCAGGAAACCTATATCTGGGCACTCACAATTTTAAAGGCCAAACTGGATAAAATCCTCCCAACAATTGAAGAGGAGCACAAGGAGACTAGAGGGTGCAAGAAAAAATCCATCTCCCAAGAAGAAGACGCTCCCACCCCAACCAAGAAAAAGCCTGAAAGCCTTCCCTACCACAAATATCTGGTAGTGGATTTCAGACAGGCTCAGGCAAATGCCTTTAGTTGTGTCTTTAAGAGCTCCCCTCAGGGATGCTACTTCCACTTCAGGCAGGCACTCTGCCGCCGCCTCCAAAAGTGCTCTGATCTCCATGAGCTGGTCTACACTGAAGGCACCAAAGAAGCAAAGGACGTTTTTAATTGCTTTGCTGCCCTTGCCCTTGTGCAAAAGGAGGAGACCAATGCCTTTTATGATGCCCTCCTCTGCCATCCCTATATCCAGGCCAACCAGGCAGCCTTTGCACCCTTTATTGAGTATTTTGAGACTCAATGGGTTGGCATCTTCCAAGGAGCATGCCACATTAGAAAAGGTGGTGACTCAATCACCTGGAACTGCTATAAGCAGGTCAAAGACAGGTTGATCAAGACCACCTCTTCCCTTGAAGGGTGGTATAGCCAGTTTGCCACAAGGGTTAGGGTTCATAAACCTAAATTCAATAAGATCATGGTCCACCTCAAAACCCAATAAGCCATCTCTGCCCGCCTCTTCAAGACTGGCATGAAGACCAAGGGTGATCCCCCCAAGATGACCAAAGCGGTGAAAAAGTACACTGAAATCAGCAAGGTGGTCCTTGCCTACTATCCCAAGGATAGCAAGCTTGAGCATCTCCAAGCTATCTCAGTTGCTCTTTCTACCAATGTTTGAGCCTATTTGCAATAAACACTCCTTTATTTGCTCTCTTATTTCCTTTGATTTTATCATTATTTTATTTTTATTTAGTATTTGGTACAATTCTATGCTTATTTTAAAGTATAGTTTGTAGTTAAAATAGAGGAAAATAGTTGTTTTTGGGATTATTTTAACTTTTGGGCTTTACACAACTATGTTGCTACTAATTGACCCCATTTTTTATTGCAGATTTGGAATTCTGAGGCTTTTTAAGCCTATAAATGTTTTTTGGATTTTTATTTTTGGGAATTTTTTGGGTAATTTTTGGAGTTCAAAAAATCTAAAATTTTAAAACCGTTTTTTCTTAGTCAAAATGCCGTAAATCAAAATGGTGTTTTTACTAATAAATCAAGATAGCAGAAATTTGAGATGCCATTTTTGAGATGCTGTTTTTAAAATGGCATGTCCTACCCAAAAATAAACAACCAGTAATCAATCCAAGTTAAAAGGTTTCTTAAGAACCTTGATGCCATCCTTATACTTTTGCCATCAAGATGCAGATCTCATAACTGAAGTCTGGTCCATGAACCTTTTTAAACTTAATTTCTATTCATGCCGCCTGATGCTTTTTTTCAACAAAAAAGCTGGTATAGAACATCACCTCAATTTAAATTATAAAATAAAAATTAAATAAATATTAAATCAATTTAAACCATATGTTGCTACAAACATATCATCCCAATCCAGGGTAAAATTTAACCCAGCACTTTATTTACACCATCCTGGAATTAAGCCACTATAACTTATATAAGTTATGAAACCCAAAAGAGGGTTTCTTAGCACTAAACTAAAGCATTTGCCTTGATTTTTAAAATAAAGTATACTATTATCACAATTACTTAACTAACCCTTCTTATATAATTGTATCCCCAAGAAATGACTCAACCTACCAAGTGGAAGGTGGTCCCAAGACTTAATCCAGATACTACACCAGAACCAACCCTTAATCCCCCAAACAAATCCCTCATCCAGAACTATATGATCTACATTCACACTATGCAGCATACTTTCAGCCTTATAAAAATCTCTTCTTATTTAATTAAACATATATTTCTACTATAAATGTTTTTTCTTTTCACATTATATACTTCCCAGACGTATAACCACAACCTTGATAGCACATGTAAGCTATCCACACCTAACCAACTCAAATAAAATACCTTCAGAGAAGAAAACACAGGAAACATATCTTCCTACCAGTTAGATAACTTACAAAGCAGGGTGAGATATCCCCCAGGATATGCAATAAAATACAATATGATTGTACTAATCAAAAAGGTTACCACCTTGCCATCAGAGGAGCTTAAACTACCAGGTATTCCAGAAGGCATATAAAATATCACATGTGATTTTCCAGCTGTTAAAACTGCAGGATAAAGCTGCTGGTAGAGTGCTGAGTCATCTAAGGAACCCCATGGCTTGACTTGGTCTTCCTAAGACCTGCAGCCAAGACATACCAAGCCAAGTTCATCAGCTGATATGGCATTGCTAAATTGATCCATGTATGGAATACATATCATTTTCCTGGAAACAGCACCTCCTATAGTAGGACACCTATCCCTCTTGAAATTCATAATAAACCCTACATAATGTTACTCTAAAACAAAGCTGTTGTTAGGAATTTTGACCAAGCAATGATGCCAATTATGACAGAGCCCACAGATTGTGATTGCTACAACCAAATCCATAAATTAGTAGTACAAAATACAGTGACACTAATTATGACAGAGCTTGCAGATATGAATTGCAGCTACCAAATAACATAAATTGGTAGTATAAACTACATGCAAATTGGATTAGCAGTAGTCTGCTGACCTAAGCCTAATACTAGCTAATGACAAGCGCTGCCACGGCAATTAATAACACATGATTTGCTGCTGCAGCACTTAATAAATACACAAAGCACCGCGGCACCGCTTAGCAATTGGATTAAGCGCCAAAGCGCCAAACTACTTTACGTCAAGCGCTGCCACACCAACTGAAAATTGTTGCAGGCGCTGCGGCATTGCCTTACCTTTACATCAAGCGCCAAGGCGCTGGGTTTGATTCCCCATAATCTCAAATTCCCTTAATTGTCACATTAATAAGCATTAAGCTGAAGTATGCTAAGAAAGCAGGAAGTGATCCTGAAGTAACTAAATTATTCCACGCCAGCAAGGATCACCTGTTCTGGGTGAAGATGAAGATATTCTATTAGTTGACGTGCAAGAAGCACCAAACCTAGAATAACAATTACCCAAATTAGGGGTGTGCTAGAATATCCTAGAAGACATTGCTAGCAGCCCAGAGATTACCCTGGTAGTAGGTATAAGAAGAATTAATCATTTACAATAAAACCAATCTTTGAACCATCTTTATTTTATCCTTAATCTGGTTGACCTTTATCCTAATCCTTAAGTGCTTCTGCGCAATCAGAAGCCATTGCTGGGCAATAGTCATGGTTCTGTTCAATCCTGGCTCTTCTGATACAATACTACTCATATCCTCACATATGACTATATTCTGGAAAATATCCTGTGCCCTATAATCTCAATAATTGCGGCACTGTAGAGCAAAAAGCGCAACAGCCATTATCTAGTTTCAGTATCACTACTCCTCTATGTAACCCTAAAAATCAACCCATTCATGGCATCAGGTAAACAGGTAGTTAATAAGTCCTTCAGCTTTTTGGAAAAGTTCCCAACCCATACCAAACATATAACAAAAGACAGATCCAATCAAGAACCATGGCAGGTATCTTCACCAGCCAAATAACCTACCCTGTGAGCACCACCATCCCTGAAGAACCCTTTATCTACCAAGAGATGTATGTACTCCTGGATAATCTTAATGCTCTCTGAGAGCAAGGGCTCTTCCAGACACCCCCAACAATTCTTCATCAGCAATAGGGACCCAACTAGAATCAAATAAAAGCACATAAAGCCCAACAACTGGGTAGGGATATTGTTTGGAGATTTAAAGGTGCCAGGGATGACAAACTGGGACTGATTACAGCCATATAAAGAAATGTTACTTAGATTAACAGACCTGAGAGCCTCCAAACTTCTGAGGGTTCTATTGGAATCATCTGTTACACTGGAGCCTGGTGTGGCAAGTGGCACCAGAAAAGCATCAAGGAAGTGCAGGTCAACCTCAAAGCAGGTTTCTTAGACCAATTTGTGTTGGAAGACACTTCACCCATGATTTCCAGAGAAGTTGAAGACCTAGTAAAAGCAGGGAATGTCAGGGAATAGTCCAGAGCCTATCAGAGCCTACACCAGGAAGCTCCACCTGATCTGATTTCAATAACCCCTCCATGCACATCAACTATTATAGCATACCAAAACCATGTGCCATGAGTTATGCAGGCCGCAAGAGCTGAACTCAGATGCAAAGAATTTACTTCTAGGGGGAGAGAGAAAACTTAAGTGCACTAAAAAATCACAAGGGCAATAGCACAATTTTTAAGATACTAAAGGAAGCTAAGCTAAAGGTGGGAACTGTACTAAACGTCTAGCCACTACATATAGCTCTAACCAGCAGCAAAGATCCAGTCAAATTAGCTTGTCCAGTGGTCAAGATAATTGCAACTGGGTCTTAACCACCCAAACCAGCAAAGAGATCCAGCAAGAGAAGAAGGCTTGGGGACAGAATCAAGCTGCCAATATTTTCCCTGAGCTCATTAAGACTTTTGATACACCAGGTATCTCCCAGAGGATGTGGGCAAGGTTGAAATGATCCAGGTCTCTCAAGACAACCCTACCCTATAAGTGACTCCTAACCAGCCAAATAAGCTGATGGCTTGTAACTTTCACCTTTAAAGCTGCACAGGGTCTTTACTTCTAGATTTGGGATCTAGCAGCACTCTGAATGATCAAAGAAGTGTTGATAAATCAAACTGATCAATGGATCTTTGTGGGGGAAAGATAAATTATAGCTGGGTTTCCAAAACACGGGTCATCTAAAGGGAAGTCCCCTTCATCATTAGACTGGACACCCTCATACAGGATGAATGAGATCATTATAGGGATCCACAAGTATGGTGATGCGCTTGGCCTAAACTGGCTGAGATACCAGAACTCTGCTGAGCTGGGTAGCATTGGACCCAATCATCAGGAGGGAAGGCATTGAGTATAAGATATCCCAGAAAAAATTGATCCACTACTCTGTAACCATACCATTGCCTATGTAAGCAAGATGAAAGAAGAAAATGAAAGCCTGTAAAAGATGCAAGGATAACATGTATCTATGAAGCAGCTTAATTCAAGCCAGCTAAATATAGCATAGGGTCTCACAACCAATAGATAGCCCAGGTATATCCTGAGATATTCAAAGTGGTACTCCCATGGCTACCTTCACCAAGACACATAAATAATTATTTTGATAGAAAGGGGCCACTTTAAAGGCTATAGCCATATATTATTTAACTTTCAAAAAGACAATGCACTGAAATAATACCTCAAGGCAGCACTAGAGAAAGATTAATGCACTCTTTTCAGGCATTATTTGATGCCTGTCTCCTCCTTGTTTTCAAAATATGGTAAATTGAGGCCTTTAAAGAAAAAAGAATCCTAATGACGTCACCATTGAAAATGGATACCTTCCCCAACAGATGACCTATTTGATTCTCTTTATAAAGGCCAGGTGTCTTTAAAGCTGATCTAACCTCTTGGTATAATCCAATCCCTATCAAAGAGGATAGTGTCCTAAGGCAGCCTTATTCATCAATTATGGGTCTTTGAGTGCATCATCCTCAATCTTGGCACACCTGTTGCTTATTTCACCCCTGAAAACTTTGTAAGCAAGGTCTCTGAAGAACATATCAGGAAAAACATACCAGTTATCTATACAGCATCAGCATTGTAGCCCTAACATGGGCAGCACAAGAAAGATGGGGAAGGGGTATTCATCATAACTGCTGATTATGAACCCCTCCTCCATTTTAAGCTTGGGTCAGCCTCACCAGACGCCCAGCTGGATGATGACCCTGATTGGCTCCACCAACATAAAGATCCAGTACAAAACAAGTAAAGATCTTGTTACAGAAGATTTCTATCTAATCAGTACATCTGTGTATAAATGAGAAACAGGTACAGCCCAGATTGACTACCCCCTGCACTATGAACCAGGTGCAAAAGATCTCCCAGGCATCAAAGGTATCTGCTGCATTGTGATGATTTTAACTGAGCCAGTTGCAAAATTCTATGCTAGGCTGTCTAAAAACCACAGCAGGGAAATTCTAACCTTTGAGCTGGGCTTGTAACAAGGCTCTGATCATCTTTAAGGGCCTGATGATGCAGTATGAAAAACATGCCCAGCTCAAGCAATACAGGCTCATCACTGTTTGAAAACAGAATTGGAATTCAGATAAGCTGGGTGAAACTGCCTCACACTGCAACCAAATGTGGCAAGGTGCAAGCCCTTGGGTCTCATCCTGTTGAGTGGCCTGTATCTGATCACTAGCTTTAGAGGTAAGGTAAAAGCTCAAAGAGTGAGAATTCAGAATGATTTAGGAAACCATGCAATATCAGGTATGCAGAGATATCAATTTCCCCAAGCTTATATGGGATGGGAATCAATGTGAACAGTAGCTAAGGAGAAATCAGACTTAATCCCTTTAAGGAGATGTTAAACTGTTGAGGAGAAAAGAGAAGGGAAGAATTTCAGTATTATGGATAAGATCCAAACCCAGCATGGGTGGGACCAATATTGTTGGATGTACACAATAATAACACATATCCCAGATCTTCTGCAGCTGAAGGCTCCCAAAAAACCTTCACAGGATGTGGAGGGATTATACTTCAAGTTGTACTTGATGCTCTTGAAATTCAAGCTTCATATCAGTTATAAAGCCAAGATCCTTACCAGGATCCATAGCAATTATAGGAACTCTTAATATAAATATATGATTATGTTAAGAGGATAGTTTTATTAGATAGTATAGAAATTTTTTATCAAAAACTTCCAGAGACCCCTGATATTTAAGCTATATCATTATTGAAATGGTTGACAAAATTCAGCAAGTTTTACTTTGGAGTTTTTGTATAGAGTATATCCTTTTTTTTAACAATAGATAAGGGTTTGATGACTTTTCTGTTCTCTGAATAAATTTATCATAGTATGCTTATATATTTAAGATTAGTTTAAAACTGACATCTGGCTTTTGTGCTGCTACACAATATGCAGTTTAAATGTCATAAGATCTATGTGACTATTTCATTGGTGCCCTGTGTTGGCCCTTTGAGACCTTTGAAGATCAGCTGTTCAATAGCTCATGTGTTGAGGTATGATTTGAATTATGATGCTGGCCTTAGATCCTTTTATTTTTGCTTTATTCCATCAATCAATGTTAGTAAATTTCAAGCGCATGGCTTCTCTGATGTAAGGAGATCCTTTTCTTACTTCTCATTTGCAAATATTGATTGTAAGATAACTAACAATAATGGCACAGGTCCAAATCCTTCCTATAATAATCTGAAAACCTCTTAAAGAACCCAAGTATCTGATGATAGTCTCTGCACTCTGCTGGATATGAAAGGCCACATATTTATTCAAAAAACCTCCAGAGACCACTTAAGCACAAGTCAAGCCCAGGATAAATTAATAAATGTTGTGCAAATAAAAAAACAGATGTATTGTTAGTGAAAAATTCAGAATAAAAAATCTAGGTTCAGAGCTCATGAACTCTAGCTTGAACCCACCCAGGCCTGAAAGCAGGCCAACTAATAATATACCTAACCAATCAAGTGATGAGCAGAGTCCCCAATTGAAATATACAGTGATGAGACCAACTCTTCTGCCAATAAACTGAAAATTGAGTGCACTTCCTGCCCAGTGGCCCCAGACCACCCCAAACTTGATCAACCAGTAAACCTGGCAATACCAAATCCCATTTATCTCCAGAATTGATCAACCAAGCCAAACATATCACATCAAGCACTGAGTTTAAGAGTGTTCTTAATTTTCAAGCCCTGCTCCTTAATTCTGAAGGCTGCAAGCCTTGCATCACCCATATTTTTATGATTCAAAGCATGTATCATGGCTAGGTAATTCATGAGTCACTCAATGTTTTCCTTTTAGTGCTTAAGCTCATGTTTTTTTATGAGAGCAGATGCCTCAACAATTTTTGAAAGAACTCACATTGCTGTACTTTCTAGTTTGATTAGGAGGTGTATTAGAAGAATTTAAAGGGTCAGTTGTGGTAATGAGGCCACATTTATTTACTATCCTGATTTTGCTGATCACAATATTGGTGTTTACTGAAACCAATGTAGGATTCTCCCAGCCTGATCCCATTCTCACTAGACCGTTGTATGAATCTCCTTGATACAAGTTTGGGCTGTGATGCTGCTGTTCACCTGATTTAAAACCCATTTATACTTTTTCTGTGATTTATTTATATGTTTTTTGATACCTCTTAATATACATTGTAATACATACTACTACCTGACCCAGTGCTTCCCCTTTTAGGAAAATTTTGACTTGTGGGACATCTGATAAACCTGCTCATAATATGAATACCTATAAGTGATTGCTTAGTTGGCTTTCACCTGGGTGGATATCTGTATTATGCCAGAGAACAGCTGCCAAATAAGTGGACCCCTGGACCCTAAGTTACACCAGTAGTTCCAAGATTTCACCAAGAAGATTTGGGTTTTCCAACCTGTTTGAAACTGTAGTGATATTTTGGTGGAAACCTGGGATGAGAAGGGCATCCACCCTTATAGGAAAATATGGGGTTCTAAATGTGGTGGCATATATTTATGGTTTGATCAGCTATATCTATCTTGATAGAGAGTTCTAGTTTTGAGGCTGAGGCCTCTGGAGCATTGCGTATTCTATTGGTGAAATTATGCTTGATATGGCAATAAGTTAATTCAGTGATTAATATCTAGAGTGTAGTTGGTGTATGATACATGGAAGTTTATCACCAAATGCAGATAAATGGGGATTTATATTAGTTGATCAAGATTATAATATAAATCAGGGTTGATTTGTTTAGTGTGGGTTGAAATGATTTGATTTCTGAGAAACTAAGGCATATTCTCAGCTTGTAATATGAAGTTTGATAGTTTTCATAACCATTGCTCTATAACTATTTAATTTTTATGGTTTATCTTTTCCTTGAGTTATAAAGATGGCTAGTGAATTTTATTGGTTAATGGTTGTATATATTAGGATTATTTTAGAGGATGTTGTGATTGGTTATTTTTATCCCTTGGTTTCTGGCTCTAGTACTGAAGTATGTAGATGGGATTGGTTGAGCTAATATAGTTTGAGTGCTTTATGTGGCAATAGCCAACATTCTATCCCACGCGCTTTGGAGATCTGAGTTGGGATGGTTTTAGTTTAGTGGAGCTGAAGTTGTACAACATGATATCATGAATTGATACGTAGCCATGTTCTTGGCAAGCGCATGCTGTTTTATTATGAATAAAGGATTGGGTTCTCTTTATGGGTCTGAGATATAATGGTGATCGCATGGAATTGCTTCGTGGGTGAATATCCACACTTGGAGATAAAAATATCTCATTTCGCCAGCCTAAGTTGAGTCTAAGGTCAGTTTACGAGGACGGAACAGTTCATTGTCAGCGGCTGACATTTATCCGTAGCCATTATGGGGGCGAATGAATGGTAATGTAGAATACAGTGTTAATTTTTGTTCTTGTTTCTTAGATGTGGATATAAGCCTGGGATGAAATGGTTAATGGTGGGATTCAAACCTCGCTTGATTCCCATATTTAACAAGTATCTCTTACAAGCCACTGCCGGGCGAGAGGTGAATTTGCATCCAATCCCGTATATTCTGGCCACTTAACTCTCAGGGGCTTAAAAGAATGCTCCAGCGAATGAAGAAAGGTTCTTGGGAACAAGTCCTTCGTCTATTGATATCACAGTGGGATTTAATCAGTTTAGAAGGATGATGTCATTGAAATGGCTATAATTTAATGCAGACTGCAAAATATCATTGGCTTTGTCATTTGGACACGGTGCCTTAAGTGGGATTTGACCATTTATTTTCTGGTTTGGCATGTGATCCATGATTTCATTCCAGTGGTGAGTATAAACATTGTTGTTGCCCAGACAAGAAAATATTCTTTGTTGAAATGAAGACAGGTATGGTTGTTTATTATCCTATCTGACAGTAAGCCTTTAGAAAGTTTATTCCAAAGTGCTTGCAGCGGAAGGCGTCCAAGTATGTCCAAGTTGTAGAGATTGTTGTTTCGCCTGCACCAAACATCATCGAGTTTGATATGCAGGGCCATATCCTTGGCTCGACGCCATACATTGAGAAGTGGTTGCTGATGTATGAGAATGTGCTGATCCAGATAGCTCTTCGGGGGGTGGGAGTGCCCTGCTTCAGGTTTATCTCCAAGCCTGGCGGCATTGATAACGAGGACTTGAGCACCGTTGAGAAGGTGGCCTGCTATCTCCAATACACCGAGCTTCCCATTGATCCCAGAAGTTCTCGCCCCGACCCCAAGGACCAATGCCCGCGGCTTTTCCATGGCAACACATCCAAGGTTATGGCGTTTGCCCATGACTTTTTGATTCACGCCAAGGACAGACATCCCACTTACATTCACTTTGTCAATGAAATCGAACGCATCACCCGCCACAAGTACTCCGAAGCATATGGTCTAAAGTACTTCTACTGGCCACTGTGGGCCAGCTTCATGTTCCCCGACATTTATGGTGAATGGCGCTGGTATGAGAACATCATTTTCAAAGGCCCTATAACAAATATCAATCTAGAAAAATAATTACAATACAGTTTATATTTCCTACTTTCGAAAAAATATCATCTCGATTTAAACCAATAAATCTCTAGTCAACAACATGAGGCCGATTCTTCAGGCATAAAACTAACTTTCAAATCTCATTAGAAAAGACGCTCCCTTCAAGACGTATTAAAAATAACAAAGAAATAACCTTTTTAATAGTTTTCTAAAAAATTAGTAGAAAGCAATCCAAACTTAATCCAAAATAATTATATATAATGTCAAACCTGCGGGGTTGACCCCTCAGCAAAGCTTCCCACAAAAAACCCCTCACCTCTTGATTCAACTATCCTGGCACATGCAGCCAAAAGCAGAAGTCAACTCAATTTGCCAAGCAAGGGAACACAAACCGCCAATAATCCAAATCCAGACCAAACTCAATTTAGCGCCTAACTCATTTTCAGGCTAAGCCGCCCCCTGCAATCCAACTAATTGATCAGCAGGTATCTTGTTCCTCCCAAAGGATTCATCTAAACTATATAATATCCCATATCAAAATAAAAGCATGATCTAGTTTCCAATATCTCTCCCTTGTAACTCTGCTAATACAGCACAGTTACAGCAATAACTAGACATCAAACTATTGATTTTTGTTCATATATAAAATAATTCCTTGAGGGTCAATAGTTTAGCTCCATAATCTCTCCCTTATTTATTGATAAACCCTTTAAGATGCTGGAATTAAGTTATTATGAGAAAAACAGTACAATAGTTTATTGGTATAAAATGTGGACCCACCAAAGAATCCCAGCACCTGTAAGAGCCATCAACTGTGACAGAAATTGCAGGATAGTAAGAAGCTGTCTCCATGTGGTGGGGAATCACCACCCAAATCTATATGGAGTTAATGATTAACCACCAACACAGCTTCAAATACTGTTTTGTGAAATTTCCAAATGAGATACTAGGGTCAAGTAAAATGATTAGCCCTAACCAAAAGAGCCTGAGATAAATAGCCTGCAAGAGAATCAGAGTGTCTTCAGCATAAAATTTAGGACATTGAGATAGAACCAGAGCTTTAGCTTTGACGGTAGGAGGAATAGTTCCAAGATTGGCAGGCATTGAATTACCATTTGGAGGAGACAACAACAAAGTACTGATAACAGGGCCCCATCTTCCCGTAATAATCTGTCTAAGGATTAAATTGTAGGGAATGTAGCGCAGCAGGCCAACTACAGGCGCATTTGAAATAAAATTTAGACCAAGGGATATTTGATTTTATTGGGTAAAATTTTTGGGAGGACTCAACTCTTAAGAGTTGAAACAGTGAAAATTATTCAATATATATCAAAATTTGACTAAGCAATACCACCTGGATCCTGGGCTCCTATTCCTTCCACATTGTCAAGTGAGTATCTAGTCCAGTTTGCAAAGAACCCTTGATTGAACAACTTCTGATGACCATGCTGATAAGTACAATCTTATCAGGTGACCCTCAAATTACATCAATTTATCAACATCAGCTTACAAGGGGGAATCAGATTCAACTGGCAAACTGGAGCAGCTATAACCCATTTCCAATCAACCATTTGATTCAATTCTGTTAAATCAGTCAATTTCATCAAATGTTTTCCAGCTTTCTGAGACTTTCTACTTGGCTGAATAATTCCTGGCATTGTGGAATTTACTGTGAAATTACCCTCTGCTTTAGCCTGGGGCACAATACTGATATCTGGGAGATGGGACAAGGAGAAGTTCTTGTGGGCAGGGGGAAGTTTTATTGCTGCTAAGTTAAGCTCAGGGTGACCAATGGCAGTTGTATTGCAATTATAGAACTCTTAGATAAGATCTAGGAAATTGAAACCATCATAGTGGGAAACCCATGAATTTTTCAAATCAGGATAACCTTTCCAAGACACCAAATATTCTGGTTGGTGTCAATTCTTACGGGCAGCCCAAATACCATTCAACTTGTACTTAGGTTATCCTTCCACAAGAATGGGTTGGGAAGAAGGAGCCTCAGTACCCTTAAAGAGAGTGAGTAAGCATTTGTGGAAGATATGAAAATCTTAAAGAATGGGGGTAAATCTAACCAATAAAGGGAGGGACCAATTTGATGTTCAACTTTGAAGGAACCAACTCTCTTGGGGCCTAACTTGCAGGAGGGGACCTTCAATTTCATATTGCAGGCATCCATCATGACTAGATCACCTGGTCTATAGGTCAGACCTTCTTGGAACTTATAATATGCATATTCCTTGTAAGTTGTAACAGCAGCAAGAGTAACCTGCAGCTCTTGATGAACCTGCTTCAATGCAGCAGTTTGATCAGTTGCAGCTTCTACGTTGCTAACCAGTTGAGGTCCCATGTTGGATGAGGGATTGTAACCCAAATTGGCATAGAATGGCAAAACCTGAGTTGACATGTGCAGGGCGTTATTATATGTGAACTCTGCCATGGGTAGGTTATCACACCAGTCATCTTGTTGCAAACTAGTGTAAAAATGTAGATAGACCTATAAACTTTGGTTTAGCCTCTCTGTTTGTCTATATGACTGGAGATGAAATGCAGTAAAGCAGCACAGCTTAATGCCAAGAATCCCAATAAAGGCTTCCCATAACTGAGCAATGAATTAGGGCCTGCAGTCACTCACAATTTCCATTGGAATGTCATGCAGGGAGAAGATTCTATTCACAAATAACCAAGCTGTTTCCACCAAACTAATTGTGATTGAGAAGGAAAAAAATGTGTGCTATTTTTGTGAAGCAATCAACTACCACCATATTGCATTAAACCCGTTGGAATTTGGAATCTCTCCAATAAAGTCTACCGGCACCAACAACCATGGTCTTGCAGCTGGCTGCAGTGGAACTAAAAAACCAGTTGTCTTGTTCCTGCGTGCCTTGGACCAAACACATACCAGACAGTCTTTAAAGTAAGCTGCCACCTGCACCGTCAAACCTTTCCAAGAAAACTGTTGGCAAATTAGTTTCACTGTTTTATTTTTCCCTGGGTGGCCTGCCTTAGGACAAGTGTGATAGGCCTTCATGACTTCATCCCAAATAGTTCCCTCTGGAGCCCACAAGCAACCTTGATGATAAAGAATTGGTCCTATCTTGTGATAACCCTGCAGCTGTCCTACCAGAAGCACATGCTAGTTCCAGTAACTTATCATAACCCTTGGACAGAGGCCGCAAAAACTTAACTTTGGAATATAAGTCTAAGTCTGCACCCTTGGTTAAGGACATGGTAGCAAGCGTAGTGGGCAGAGTTAATACAAAGGGAACCACAGCCTCATCCAAAATCAAAGTATGCATGTTAAAATTGACGTCCAAACCAGCATCAGGAAGGTGGGAAGGGTTTCTGCTTAACACATACGCCAAGTGATTGCCAATTCCTTTGATAAACTTGTAGCAGAACTTGTATCTTGCCAAATCACCATACCATCTGGATTGGAGACCCAAAAAAACCCTGGGTTGACAATAGTACAGGAGAGCTTTATGGTCAGTCCTTACCACAAAAGGATGACATGCCGGCATAAGGTGGTGATGCCAATGCTTCAATAATTCCACAACCTCCAACAATTCCTTGTTGCAGATCATGTAATTGCGTTCACAAGCCTCCATTTTCTGAGAGAAGTACCCCACTGGTCTTTCAACACCATCATTGACTGTTTGTAGCAACACACCAGCCACAGCATATTTGGAGGCATCCATGGAGACCACAAAAGAAAGCTCTGGGTCCACAAGTCTTAACACAGATGAAGACAATAAAAGAGCTTTGACTGCTGCAAATGCATTTGCGCACTCAGGCCTCCAGACCAAAGTTGTCTTCCTGCTTGCAGAATACAAGGGGGGCAGCCACTTCTGACAAGTGAGGAGTAAATTTATTCAAGAACGTGCAATTACCCAAGAAACTACAAAGTTGGGATATTGTCACAGGAGTAGCATACTTGCAAACTGCTGCTTCCTTGTCAGGGGCAATTGTGTGACCACTCTCAAAGATGATATTGTCCAGAAAGGTAGCCTTACATTTAAATAATTCACACTTAATTCTTTTGATGATCAAATTATTCTGGAGGATTTGCTCTACAACTGCTGACAGATGGGCTTTATGAGACGCCTCATCTGGAGAGAACACCAAGATGTTGCCCATGTACACAATGGCTCATACACCCAGGAGATCTCCCAAGACTGAATCAATCAACCGCTGAAAGCAAGCCAGAGCATTCTTAATCCAAAAGGCATAACACAGAACTGGAAGATACCTTTCTTAGTCTGAATGCCCTCAACCACTCCATTCCTTCTGAAATCCTAATATGGTTGAATGTATTCAAAAGATCAAGTTTTGAGAATACCTTTGCCTTCTCAACACACCAGGAAATCTGTGCTTTGAGAGGCAAAGGGTGGGGGTCAGGGATTGTGACGTTGTTCAAATTTCTGTAGTCAACACAAGGTCTAAGAGACAATTTGGAATTTTGGACATACAACAATGGCAAGCAGATTGACAAAGCCTTCTTAAAGATGTATCCTTTTGCCAACATGTCCCAAGTCCACTCCTCTAAACATGCATCTTCCTTTAAGGTCAAAGGATAAATAGGAGACGCAATACAAATCAGATCAACATTAACTTTAAAGTCAAAGTTGAACTAAGTATGCTTAAGAAGGACCTCACCCCTAGTGGCGTCAAATGCTGTGGACCAGGGTTGAAGGCATGTGAGTAAATCCAAACTAATAGGCGCAGGGACAGACAGGATTGTCTGAGAAGAATTCTCTAATTCCAACTGTCATAACTGTGCTGTTTTAGCAGAGTTACAAGGGGAAAATATTAAGAAAATAGATAATATTTTTTATTGAGAGATAAGGATTATATAGTTTACATGAGTCATGAGTAACAGGAACATGATTGTGTTGATCACACAGTAGGATGGTGAAGGGGGGTGGCTTGATCATGTTAATGAGTCAAGCGCCAAAATGAGGTATCCACCATAAGGGATAATCATCTGTTAATGTTGTTGAATTTGGAAATTCAAGTTGACTTCCTAGTCTGGCTCCAAGTGACTGGATAATTGGATTGCAGGTCACAAGCCTGCTTGCTTGGAACCTTGCTGGAAGATCAAGCCTGATGTTTCAACACCCCCTCAACTAAAGGTTGGCCTCCTCTGGGGGCAGGTTATCAGGGAGGTTGTTGGGAGCCTGGGCGCCATATTAGACTAACTGTTGTTCTGTGGCAGGTAGGGTGGTCTCACATTGCTTCTGTCTTGCCTTGCAGGGCCTTAGGCAATTGTGATGGAGGACCTTGTCTTGTTTAGTTTTCCAAGTCCTTGCACAAGGTAATTTTTGTTGTCATTTACCTTTAGGATGATTGCTGGGCCTACTTTCTCTAGTTGTAATTTACTTTTGTCAATGTTCATGACCCAAGATTTGTTGCCAGCCTCATTTCTGTTTTGGATGGGGACAAGTGTCTTTTGTAGATGCTTGTTTTCTCTTTCTGTTTGCTTGCTATTGGCCTTTATAGCCTGGGAATCTGAGCAGGGTGAAGCCTTGCTTGGTATTTCCAGCTTGGGTCCTGATAATGCTTGAATGATATTGAGCTGTGTGCCATATACTAACTCAAAGGGGCTTTTCCCAGTAGATCTGTTCACACAAGTCTGGCATACAAGCAATGCAGTTGATAGCTGCTTGTACCATTCCTCAGGTCTCCTGGCGGTGAGTTTAGCCAAGGCTTGCACAAGGCTACCATATAGCCACTCCACACGTCCATTGGCCTGAGGATGGTAAGGCGTTGTCACCGTGTGCTTGACCCCATTCTTGGTGAGGTATACATTGGTGTCTTCAGAGGTCAACTCTTTGTCTCCGTCAGTTACCAGGATTTCTGGCTTTCTAAAATTGCTGATCATTTTTTCCCTATGAAATGCCACATGTCATTGCCTGTATGTGTCTTTACTGCCTGTGCCACTGGCCATTGTGTGGCAAGGTCTATTGCGGTAATGATGTACTTCTTGTTATGTTTCCCTGGAATGGGGCCCACAATGTCTAGGGCCCACACCTTGAAGGGCAGTTGCATGCAGATAGGTAGTACTGACTTAGGTGGGGTCTTGCTCTTTGCAATTTTCTTGCATACTTCACATTAGTCTAAGACTTCCTGAATACCTTGGTACAGGGTTGGCCACCATGCTTTGTGTTTAAGAAATTTATAGAGGTTGCGGCCTTTTGTATGCCATAGGTCTCTGTGGTAATGTAGGGTGGTGTCAACTTGCTGATGTGTGGGAACATAAGAGATGGTGGTTCAGTTGGACATTGTTTTATGTAAGATTCCATACACACCTGCAAATAAGTGCTCGTTCTTAATGACTGTTTCCTTTGTTATGTCTGTGGTGTCAGGGGGAAAACCTTTGTCCTTTGTCCAAAGTACCAGGAGGGGCCAGTCTGGGTTGAGCCCATCCTCTCCTCTTGTGGCTTGAACGTACAGGGTGAGAGTACGTCTGCCATGGTAAGTTCTGGACCAGGCTTGTACTGTATGAGCATATTGAATCTCTCCAGGAGTTCCATCCAGCAGGCCTGACGGCAGGATAGATTTGCTTGGTTTTTGAAATATATAAGCAACTTGTGGTTGGTCAACACTATGAATTCTTCCTGTTGCTCTAGATAGCAAAGCCATTTGACTAGGCAGTGTACAATTGCCAACAACTCTTTTTTGTTTATAAGGGATTAACACTCACCATCTGTCAGTTTCTGTGATTTGTAGGCTACAGGCAGGAAATCACCATTATTGTTTTTATTTGTAGACTCCCCCAATGAATGCGCCTGAGGCGTCAGTTTCCATTTGGTACCCACCATTGCACTTGGGTTATTGCAAGATAGATGCTGTTGTGAGCTTCTCCTTGAGACGCCTAAAGCAAAGGTTGCATTGGTTGTCCATACAAACTTAAATTTGGCGCCAGTTATGGCGGATAGGGGTGCAGTCAGGTATAAAATGGCGTATGTAGGCCACCATACCTAAGAATAGCAAAGTTCCAACTTGTCTTTGGGTGGTGGCATTTTGCAGACGGCCTGGATCTTCTAACTGTTGGATTTGATGCTGTCTTTTGAGACTATATGTCCTAGGAAAGGCAGCTGCTCACAGAAGAACTGGCATTTAGAGGGCTTGGCTAGTAGCTTGAGTTGTGCCAGGGTAGCAAAAAATGCCTCCAGGTCCTTGTGGTGCTGCTCTACTGAGGGGCTATAGACAATAATGTTGTTCAGGTAGAATAAGGCATACTTTCCTATGTGGGGGGCAAACACCTTGTTCATGAAGGTCACAAAGGTTGGCAGGGCGTTTTTAATACCAAAATTGAGTACCACACACTTATATGAGCTGTACTTAGTGCAGAAGGCCGTTTTGGGGATATCTTACTCTTTGATACAGATCTGATTGTAGCCTGCAGCTAGGTCGATATTGAAGAAGACTGTGGCGCCGCCCAGGGAATTAAAGAGGTTGTCAATGAGCGGCAGTGGGTAATAATTCTTGATGGTAACTTCATTTAGGGCCCAATAATCTGTGACTAGGTGCAGGGTACCATCCTTCTTGGCCACAAAGAATACAGCAGCCCCAAAAGAAGATTTTGAGGGGCAGATAAGTCCTTTTTCCAAGGCCTCTTTGAGGTAGGTACGTAGGGTGTTGTCTTTGTTTGGGGTCAGGCAATAGATGGGTTGTGCCTTAGGTACAGCTCCCTTGAGTTGGATGGGGTGTTGGATATGTTTCTTCAGGGGCAGCCTGGGTAGAGCCACCTTGAAGGTTTCTGGATGGTGGGTTACAATTTTATGATCCTGAGGTATGATGGTGTCCTGGTGGTCTTTGAAGTATATGATCTTGTACTGGAAGGAGTCCCATTTGATTGTCTTCAGGCTTTCTCTTTTGTTCAGGGTCTCTTTAATGGGCACAAAGACGTGGTTGTGTAGGAGCTGGTCCATTGAGTCAGGGTAGATCTGGAAATTAATGCCTTCACGTTTGATGGTCAGTACCAAGGTTGCCCAGTCTACGTGGGGGTTGTTCCTCTATAACCAGTTCAGTCCCAGCACAATATAAAACTTGGGAAAATCAATGGCAGGAGCCTGGGTAGTGGAATGCAGGTTCTCTAGCATGATAGAGAATGGGGCAGTTTCCCTTGTCATGGCAATGTGATGTTCATCAGCTAAAACCACGTTTTTAATCTGCAAAGGATTAGTGGTTAACTTGAACTTGTCCACAAAGCTGCTGTTGACTAGGGTTTGATCCACGTCTGAGTCCAGGAGTGCTGGGCCTGTGTAACTGTGAAAACAGAAATGATAAGACATCAGTTTATTGGGATGTCTGGCAATGGTGTAAAGTACTGGGTCCTCTGAGGGTATTTGGATCATTGAACACTGGTCCACGTCCTCAGATTGGTATTCATCATTGGGTGAGTCAGGAGTTGTTCAGGGAGAGCTTGGCTTGCTTAATGCTCTTCCTGGGCTTTTTCCTTACCTTGTTTGCCTTGTGTGGCAGTGATATGGAAATGGGTACGGTTTGACTGGCAACTGTTCCCGTTTCCATGTCTATTTGAGCCTGCGAGCTTATGATTAGTGTTATTCTTGTTGTTCCCAGGGGGTGGTTGATTGGAACACCCAGTTGGGTGAGAGTCTTTGGGTCTCTCTTGCTTTCTGGTTTGCGCCTTGTGGAGAGTGTTGTACGTTTGTTCTGCTTTCTCAGCTTCACAATACAGACTTTGTAGATTGGTCACTTGGTCTAGGTTCATGTATCTCATTACATACAACTTGAGTGTGTTGTAGTACATGAGGTGTGTATCTGGGGTGTCAAAGGCCATTTTGGAAGGGCACATAGTCAGAGTTCCTTCACAGTACCAGTCTGATTTAGGTTCTTTACTTGGCGTATGATCATGAGTGTGGTGTTCTTAAGCACAAATCTTGCCAAGAAGTCTTGTTTGAAGGTTTCCCAATCCTTCTCAGTATGTTCTTCATGCCACTTGTCATACCAGGTGCCAGCTTCATGAGTCAGTTGGATGGAGTTCTCTACAATCCAGAATGGCTGTAGGCATTTCATTTGGGCCAGTTTGCTTTGGGCAGATTGGATCCATGCAGCAGCGTTTTTGTTGTTGGCCCCAGCAAAGGATTCCAGGGCAGCACTTCAAAGTCTTTGGGCTACATAGACTGGCATAGTGTTTTCATCAGTTGCACAAGGCATGTCAGAGGAAGCCTGGAAAAACCCTTGTGCTGACAGGGCATTGAACACAGGGAGTGGAATCACTATGTTTTGGTAGAGGACAAACCCATCAGTTTTGGAACCAGGTGCATATGGTGTCCAGTCTGCTGGGAGGTCAGACATGATTCCATCAAGAATTTTTTGGCTGCAGCAAGTACGGGCAACAGGCGGAATTTTGGGGGGGTAAAGTAGGATGGAAAATCTACCTGTGTTATAAATGTTATAACTGTGCTGTTTTAGCAGAGTTACAAGGGGAAAACATTTAAAAACTAAATAATAATCTTTATTGAGAGAAAGGGATTATATAGTCATTGTGAATCAAGGATAACAGGAACATGGTTGTGTTGATCACATAGCTGAATGGTGAAGGGGGGTGGCTTGATCCTGGTAATGAGTCAAGTGCCAAAATGCGGTATCCACCATAAAGGATCATCATCTGTTCATGTTGTTGGAATTGGCAATTCAAGTTGACTTCCTAGTCTGGCTTCAAGTGACTGGATAATCAGATTGCAGGTCATAAACCTGCTTGCTTGGAACCTTGCTGGCAGATTGAGCCTGCTGTTTTGACACAACATACCTAACAGTGATATAAAAATGGTAATGTACAAAGTATGGTCCATTTGTAATTCATTTTATTTTAGCAGAGTTGATACATTATGGTCCCACCACCAGACTACTCCTAAGATAATAGAGTAAATAAGATAAGAGCATACAGAAAACCTTAAAGTATAAGATTGACCTGCAACTACAAATTTCACTGGTTTTTTAAGTTGGAAAGAGGGAAACATTTGGCAGTTTCCACCCCTGATCAGCATTCCAGGATGATACTTGAATTGTAACAAATTGGCAGTATTGACACTCATGAAATTCTCAGAAGCACCAGTATCCAACAGAATGGCTGACCAGAAGATAGTTTGACCATTATTAAGGCTACCATAAAGCAAGAAGTAACCAGAAGTGGATTTATTTGCTGCAAATGATGCAACCTCAGCAGAATTTTGCTTCTCTTTGATGGTACAGACAGCGGCTAAGGAGGCAGAGTGCTCTTGAAAATAACACTCAATCATTTATTGGACAGCTTTAGGAAGGACAGGAAAGCCACAATCAATATGGACAAGAGTTAACTCTTTGAACTCAACCACCAAAGATTTTGTAGGCACAACATGCTGGAGCATAGCAAACAAACTCTCGGGGGTTGCCACAACTGACGCTTTGTTTACCTCAGCAGGTTTGTTCAAAATTTTCAATTGCAACTGAGAATACACAAAAGTAGAGAATCCCAACTATGATTAGTTGAAGCCACCACATGATGGTTATCAGAAAACCAGGAGCAGGCAGCAGGTTTGGCTTCAATTTTTATAGCACCTTGTTTGGAAGTCAACAGATTTGAGACCAGAGAAAGAATTTGGCTTACCAGGGCCTCAGTTGTGGTTGACAGGAAATGCCAAACTGCCAAATCCTGGGCATTCTGGTCAACTGCTAACCACAATGCTGAGAGCTTATTAACTTTGGGAACATCAAATGTATGGCAGTAGGCAAGAAACTGAGGAAGGTCCACCAAGAGCAAAGTAATATCCTGTTGTAAGGCATACAACTTACAATATACTTTGAGCTCCTCAATAGATAAACACACATTATTTAACAGAGAATACAAAGATGCACTTTCAGTTAAAACATGTGGATTGCACTCCACTACAGACAACAACCATTCACAAGCATCCTATGAAATCTTTGTCATCACATGATAAACTTGAGATTTGTGACTAAGGCTATAACTGGAATATAATGATAGGGCCAACAAAACTTCACACAAAATTTCATCAGTGGGTGGAGTAGGAAATAATCAGGACGCCAAAATGACATGGTACAACGGAAATAAGAAACAGATGATCCGGTTTCAACAACTTCAACTAGGGATGGAAACCACAAATTAAAGAAAAGCCAAACTGAAAACTAAGAAAGAACTGATACTAATGAGCATGGTAAACACAGATATCTTGACAGAGCAGGAGAAAAGAAACACAAATTAATGACAAACTGCTTCTGAAAACTCAGACATAGAAGAGTTGAGTAATGTGACAGAAATTACAGGATAATAAGAAGCTGTCACATGTGGTGGGGAATCTCCACTCAAATCCACATGGAGTTAATGATTAACCACCAACACAGCTTCAAATACTGTTTTATGAAATTTCCAAATTAGATACTAGGGTTAAGTAAAATGATTAACCCTAACCAAAAGAGCCCAAGATAAATAGCCTGCAAGAGAATCAAAGTGTCTTTAGCATAAAATTCAGGAAATTGAGATAGAACCAAAGTTTTGGTTTCAAATTTAGGAGTAACAAATCTGAGATTGGCAGGAATTAGATTAATAATAGGGCAGAGGCAACAACAAAGTGCCAACAGCAGGGCCCCATCTTCCTGTAATTATCAGGCTAAGAATTAAATTGTAGGGAGTGTAGCGCAGAAGGCCAACTACAGGCGCATTTGAAATAAAAGTTAGACCAAGGGATATTTGATTTTATTGAGTAAATTTTTTGGGAGGACTCAACTCTTAAGAGTTAAAACAGTGAAAATTATTCAATATATATCAAAATTCAACTAAGCAATACCATCTGGATCCTGAGCTCCTATTCCTTCCACATTGTCAAGTGAGTATCTAGTCCAGTTTTCAAAGAACCCTTGAGTGACCAGCTTCTAATGACCATGCTGATAAGTAAGATCATATCAGGTGACCCTCAAATTACGTCAATTTATCAACATCAGCTTACAAGGGGAAATTGGATTCAACTGGCAAACTGGAGCAGCTATAACCCATTTCCAATCAACTGTTTGATTCAAATATGTTAAATCAGTCAATTTTATCAAATGTTTTCCAGATTTCTGAGCCTTCCTACTTGGCTAAATAATCCCCAGGAATTATGGAATTTACTATGACATCAACTGGGTAGTATCAACCACAGACACCCCTCTTATCTACACCAAATCCCTCTGTGAATTGTTTTAGGACAAACTGCTCCTCAGAAGCTCTAACAGTACTCTTCATCTATGCAAAGAGCACAGAAGAGCCCACCAGGAGGTAAAAAGAATTTATCCAACCCAGATATTAAGTACCCTGATCCTCCAAGAGCCCCTTTAATAAAGCAACTGTGGTGAAAATGACCCGCATAGTTGGCTATTTAGTAATGTGATAATTTGGTTTTTTGTCTGATTGACTACTGGAAGTCTTCACTTTTTAAATTAACAGTACTTGATGTACTGGATACTCTTAATATAAAGGATGAGCTATACAGCTATGGTAGAATAAAGTGAACCAAGAGAGCTAAAAAATAAAGATATAAATTAACTGATAAGGATAAGGAGGGATAAGCAATTATTTCCCAATTTAGAATGTAAAAAATACACTTTAATAACCAAAATTTTTCATTATCATAACAGTTAAAGTTCTAACAGGCCAGAAATAAAGGAGGTTAAAATATATTAAGCATCACAAAATCTAGGAAAGTTATAACATTTATTTTCTATACTTTATGTTGCAACTGAACCAATAATAGTTCAGTATTTGATTGGGAAAGACACCAGTCTAAATAGAAAGTACAATAATAGGAATGATATGTAGTTTATTGGAGAATAGTGTAATTAATATACCATATTGAGAAGCCACAATTCACCAGAGGGTGGCACAGTGGCTGGTTTGACATAAGGTTTGGGTTAGGAATATCTTGAGCAAGGATCAGTGTGTTGAATTGGCTTCACTCCTAATCAGGAGGTAGTGCCCACAATTTGAAATTGCCATCAGATTGATCCATGTTGTTAGACACGTCATGGGGCGCCTCTGCTAGTGCTCCCTGTTTATTGTAAGATATGTTAGTGGGTGGGGATTCAACCTTGGTTGCAACACTTATATAGGCACAACTCTGAAAAATTATGCTTCACTAGTGGATGAGAAGAAGTTGAAACATTTTATCCACTTTCAACTGCAATCATTCATCTGAAAATCATCATCTATACCTTGAATTATAATGATTAACATCTAAAATAAATAAGATTTAAGGATTAAAGCTAAAAATTAAAGAATCAGAGGTAAAAATCATAGAAGCAAGCAAACAAGTTTATACTTCACCTTTTCTCCCTTATTCATTTTTGAACCTTTAATTAGAGCAGTTGCAATTAGCTTAAGCTGCTGCTTGAGCTCTGAGGTCCTGTATGTGACCTTTTTTGCATCTTGTATGAATTTTGTGAATAGGGAAGACTTTTTTGAGGGCTTGGTGGGGGACACAGTTAGCAAGGTCTCTGAGCTTGAAGATTTTTTCCTGTTCATCCTGGAGGAGGCTTGAGAACTGGCTAAACTTGAAACTGAGCCAGCAGTTTGACTTGAGGGGCCTATGATAGGCCTCAAGCGCAGAAGTGGTCTTCAGATCCCTGTTGGTTGCAGCCTGTCACTTGTTCTACAAGGCCTTTGCTCTGGCCTTAACTTCAAGTGAAAAGATTCCCAATCCACTGGGGCTCAAAGTAGTCCAGTAAAGGCCAAAGCTTTGTATGCTTCACTATATAGGAATTCTTAGAGAGAATCTAAGCCCCTTGCATAGTGTGCTCTGGTTTTAAAAAAGCCAAGGAATTGAATTTTGCCAGCAAAAATTTGCAGGTGTCAAAAGTATCCCTGCATCTCAACCTACCAGGATCACCAGTGGCCTACAAATTGCAAGCAACTTCTTGACAGTAGTGGAAGTGGTACCCCTGCACCCCCATCAAACAGCTGCTCATATGCATTAGTCTGAGAAGGCTCAAAGTCCATAATGCATGTGTGCGGGCCAAGAGCTCTTAGCCTTGCCTTTTCCTCTGCGTCCAGGATGGCCTGGCCCTTGCCAGCATCAGGAGGGTTGGTGCGGGTGTGGGGGGGTCTTCTTGGGGTTGTCAATGGGGGGAAGGAGGGAAAGCTCTTGACAGAGGATGTTGAAAGAATGGGCATAAATGGCCTTGGTAGCCCTAAGAAGAAGGAAGAACACAAGTGGAATCATCTGGATGTCTATCTGGGCATTTATCATCCAGAGATGCTAGAACATCCAGGGGCATGTAAAAAAGATACCATCAACTAGCCAGGTTGACACTCTTTTCAACTCCATCAGATTCTGCTGAGTTGCATAGCAGATGATATGATCCTTGATGGCTGGCCCATCATTTTATAGGAGGAAGCACTCTCCACTTGGGAGTTGCTTGAGCTCATGAGTGAGAATAAGCTCCAAGAAGACTTCTAAAGCCTTGGGGAAAATGGTATTGTCAGCAATATTATTGTTGTTGATAAACTTAACCAGTTGTTCCTTCATGCGCACCAACTTGAGATTGTTTGACTTCAGGCGCTGGAGGGACTTGATATCCAGATTAGAAGTGTGAAGGTTGGCAGAGATGGGAACAACTTGAAAAATGCCATTTAAGCATCCTTGTGATTAAGTGATTAGGGGGCTCACAAGTGTGCTCCTTTCTCAACAGCTCCTTTTTCCCAGTCTTTAGTGTCAAGGTGGGTACCACAATACTTGTCATCATAGCAAAATTGCTTGCTTTTGGTTGTGAGCTTTTGATTATCAAAACAAATATGTAATTGTCAGCAATGTAATTGGGGCTTCCTTTCACAGACATAATGAGGAAATAACAGGGGGAAGTGATTGGTGAATTTTTTCTCCCCATCCACATTACATATGTTGTGGATGGCCAGTGAATCCTAAGCCACTTGGCTGTGACGGAAATCACTGGATAATATGAAGCTGTTTCTAAGTGATGGGGAATTACCACCAAAATCCACATAGAATTGATTATTAACCACCAACACAGCTTCAGATTTTTTGTAAAATTTCCAATTGTAACTCCAGGATTAAGTAGAACTAGTAGTCCTAACCAGAGTAAACCAAGATAAATGACCTGGGAAAGCATCAATGCATCTTCAGAGTAGAATTATGGGCATTGAGAAGGGACACAATTTTAAGTTTCAAGAATGGGGGGGAGGAGATACAAAATTGGCTGGCATGAAATTGACATTTGGAGGCGCCAACAACAAACTTACAGATGCTGGGCCCCATCTTCCTGAAATGATTTGGTTCAGAATCAGATTGTACGGGATATACTGTAACAGCCCAATCATAGGATGCATTTTTAAAATTTAAAATTTAGAACTTGGGATAATTGATTTTTATTGAGTAAATTTAGGAGGACTCAACTCTTAGAGTTGAAACAGGGAAAACTATTCAATATATATCAGAAAAATTGACTAAGCAATACCACCTGAGTCTTGACCTACTATTCCTTCTATGTTGCTAAGTAAGTATTTAGTCCAGATTGCAAAGAACCCTTGATTGAACAACTTCTGATGACCATACTGATTAACAAGCTCATATTGGGTGACCCTCATATTACGTCAATTTATCAACGTCAGTTTGAAAGGGTGAGCTGGTTTCAGATGGCAGACTGGAGCAGCTGTGATCCATTTTTGATCAACCATTTGGTTTAAATCTGTTAACTTGGTCAATTTTGATATAGGTTTTCTGGCCTTCCGAGCCTTCTTACTTGGACAGACAATACCCGGCATTATGGAATCTACCATGAAATTGGCTGGTGGCCTTGAAATTCTTTGCATAGTCCTCAGGCCTCTCCTAATAATTAGAAGAAAGATGATAAGAAGAGCCAGCAGGGAGAGGAGAGGAGAGGTTCCTTGAGGCCTGCTTAGAGGCCTCCTTCTCCTTGTCAGAAGAATGCTCTTCTTCAGCCTTTTTCTTCTTAGAACACTGTATTTTGGATGGCTCTGAGCCAGAATTAAACTCATAGAGCTAGTGATTGGTGCATTCATTATTGTGTTTATTGGGAGAGGACTTGGGGGGATGAAAGAGGGGAGTCTTGGCCTTGCTGGCCTTTTTAGCACACTTGAAGGTGGTGGCAGGGGCTTTTTACTCAGTTGAGGAGGAGTGCTGGGTCTTCAGTTGGCTTTAGATGATATTGGATAAAAATGTTTAGTATTGTAAATAAAACAACATGGAAGATATACAAACACAAATAAGTAAAGCAAGAAAAAGATAAATAAAAAGCATACTTAGAGAATCCTATTTAACTTTTAAAAACATAATAAAGCAAAGAAAAGCAAAATAGAAAAAAGTATAGATTTAAAGATTAAAAACATAGAAAATATGTGATATTTGATGAAGACTCAAAGATTTTAGGTTTGGCATAACATATTAGGGATTAATCAAGACTAAATATATTTTAAAACAAAATAAAATAAATAAAAATAATAATAGGAGTATTAGGAGGCTACTAAAAAATATTTTCAATAAATAAGCTATTATGTGGGTGCTTCTTATTAGGGGTTAACCACCCAAAAACAAGCAAAGTGTAAAGTTTGGCACTGTCAAACAGCTAAAAAAAGCCTAATTATCACTTTCAAGTGAGAAATAAAGCTTAATTATCATTGTTGACTTTCTTAGAGTTGACCAAATAGTTAAAATTGCTATGTTTTTACATATAAACCTTGCTTAATTTAAAAAGGCTCAAAAGTTAACCAAAAAGCAAGGCAGTTTTATATTTGCAAAAGTTAAAAAATTATAACATAAGTTAAAAAAGTACATAAGTGGGAATGTGTTTATTAGTAGTAAGAGTGTGTAGGGGGACTGAGAGTGGGCTATTTACCATATTGTGAGTTAATAAGCTAAGAAGCTCTCTGTACTAGACACCCTGATAAGGTGTCAATTTGGTGGGTGTCAACCAGCATTCATAGGGCAACACTTATTGATTTAATCTTAAATCTGAGCCTTTGATTTGTTAAATGTCAAAATGATTATGTGGCCAGTGGATAGTGACAAGCAGGGGATATGACTTTCTGGTTTAATAGATTACATATGAAATCTATTAATAAACCAGGCTTAATTTATGTAGCACCAATTGATCTAGCAATCCAGAATAGAAAAAATGTAAAAAAGGGTAGTTGATTAATGTATATACCACTAGATCCAGTATAATGATGCTTGGGAGCCTAATTTACAACAGTAGATACTATAAATTTAGAGCCTAGACGTAAAAATGCGGGATTGCCAAGTCCTTGGTCCAAATTTTGAATTATTTTTACAGGCAACTTGGCTGAGTAAAAAATAAAATATTTAATAAAATCAACCATTTTATTTGATATTTTTTGATTTAAAAAAACTGGCAAATTTTGAATCTCTTGAGCAGATAAATCAACTAGAAAAAGACAAAACACAGCAAACCAATGAAGGATACATGAATTAGAAATGTGGGATTCCAATGTACAATTTGGTGTTTCCTGTATGTCAAACAAATAATAGACATCATGTAAAAATTAAAAAATCTGAAATTGCGGGATTTTAAAATCCAAGAACCAAATTTAAAATCAAAAATACGGTGAATTTGAAATAAATATAATTTATGGGTGTCTTAAAAAGGGTATCAAAGGATCTAGAGTGGATTTGTGCTAATTCTTTTAGGAATCATAGGCATTCTCAAAAATCACCCTATTCTGTTTTAGGATAGCTAAAATCTAGATCCTACTATTCACCAACTTAACATACTTAACAATAAAATTGACTAAAATATACACTCCTATTTTTGGGTTTAATTTTTTATTAAAAAATTATTATGTCTTCTTTCAATAACAACCAAGTCAACAAGCTGCTCCCTGGCCTTGACAAGATCATGCAGGATTATACTGGGTCTTTCAATAGTGAAGCCTGTCTATGGTCACTCCCAACCCGCAGGCCCCTCTGCAAGCACAACCCAGGAGTGTGTTCTTTCTACTGCATCCTCAAGCATGGCACTGTTTGCCCATCACACACAGGCAGCTGCTAACCCAAATCATATATCAATACTAGAATCTGGAATCAACCAAGTGAGCCATGGGGTCACCCAGAGAACCCATAAATCAGAAACAACCAATCAGATGACACTGTCTGGTTCCCAAGACAGACACATCTCACCTCCAGCTAATCAGCCTGTAAGACGCAGAAGAAAGCTAATCACCCCAGAAATTGTTCTCAAAATGGTCAAAAAACAAGGGATGCTTATGTCCCTTGGGGAAATTGCAGCCACAATGGGTTTTGCAAAATTCACTATGGCTGCAACCCTGTGAGCCCATGCAAACTGTGGCCCTCCTCCCAAGAAGACCCCAACTGGTGCCTGTACTTCAACTGAAGGTGAAAAAGCCCACCATCTCATGATAGCTATCATGGAATGTGTCATGAATGTCATTTCAATACTTGTATTGAAAACCCAAGAGTTGAACCTCAGTCCTCTGAAGGCCAATTGAGCCCCCCAGGATGGCTCAGGGCCCTTTGACCTGTTAAGTCACAGACTCAAATTATTAAATTACCCTGTGATCCACTGGCTTAATAATGAGGATTCCCTGAATGATTACCAGATTGCTGCCAAGCCAGTGCCACAGAAGGCCCATACCTACACAGGAGACGTAGCCTCCTAAAGGAGGTTGGGAAAAGACCTACTACTAGCCCTGCCAACAAGTACCAGCTGTTGCCAGTCTCCAGTACAGAAAGATTATTGCAATTGGCCAGCTTAGGTGACATGGTGAATAACACCAGAAAAACAAAGCATTGCTACTTCTGTTCTCTGGAGCCAGCCCAACCAGGACCTGCCAAACAGTTGCCACTGAGGGCCCAGACCTACGCAGAAGCTATGGATTGGACAAGACCCACTACTAGTCCTGCCAATAATCATCAACTGCCGCCAGTCCCCAGTACAGAAAGGGGAATGTAATTAGCCAGCTCAAGTGACATGGTGAACAATAGCAGAAAAATTAAGAATTGTCACTTCTGCTTGCCAGAGCAAACCCAACCAGGACCTGCTGATTTCAAGACCCTAAGCCAAGATCCATGCTCTGCTGGAAAACCACCCATGAACCTGAAGCCCAAAAAAAGCAAAGAAGCAAAATCATATGGTATAAGAACACTGGTGGTGTGGTGATGACCACATTGTAATTTTTGATAATAAAGTTTATGAATCTTTGGCTCAAAAAATTCTATCCTATCTAGTCTTAGTGATCTTTTATCTCAACTCTATCCAAGTAGATAATTAGGCAACCACCCTCTCCAAAAACCAACCTGCCAACCTGCCTCAGGCACTATACTGTCCCCCTGGAGCCCCTTTAGACATGTGTACTTTACTGAATACCTGCCAAATCCTGTCTACTTGGAGCACAACTTGGAAACCATTTTCATTGTCAACTCCTTGGCAAGGACTAGAGAAATCAAATACATAGGACACAAAGGAAAGAGGATTGAGGTGCTGCCCTTGTTATTCAAAGACAAGTACAATTATCTGCCAGCATACTTTGTCCCCATGACTCCACCCTTAACCCAAGGCTGGACCTCCCAATGGAACCTACCACCACAGCAGAGACCACCTCTACCCAAATGTTTGGAGTACTTTATATTACCTTTGCAGGACTGGTGGATTCTATGGTCCCTAACTCCAAACCCTGGTACTTACTCAGGCAATCTGTATCTTACATTACTAAGTAAGCACCCATTCTATGGTGGGCTTTACCCGCTGGCTTGGCTGCACCCCTTCCTGAGCCGCCTAATGCCTCTACCTATGCCTGGCTTCCTGACAGAATGTGATCCACAGATGTCCCTGATACAGGTACGTCTCCAACTGGAACTCCACAGAATTTTTACAAATAAGAGAACAGTGAATTTGTGGATGCACAGAGTTCTGGTTGCTGCCAGAATCTTGTTCAATCAGGTTCTCAGCGGTCCTAGTTTGATGGATACCAAACCCTAATATTCAACCATCATTAATTTTATTAAAGGGAGGGAAATGAGGATGTACAATGACGTCATCTTCTTATTGTATGCCAAGATTTCTCCAAGCATCCAAGATTATGGAGAAAAGTGTATCCAATCTGACGTTTACAAGTGTGGCCCAATCTTGTATCAATTTTTTGGGATTTTGTTGGCAGTTTCTATATTGGGTGTCAATCATTACTCAGCAATATGAAAGACCACAGATGGGTATGCCTACCATACAGAGCTCAAAGGCATGCTGGAGGAGTGGGCTACCCAACACGCCATGTACACAGTTGTACTGAGTGCAGAGATGGTGCAGCAGGAATGGGCAACAAAGGAAATTAGGGCTGCAGGGCATACCTGTTGGTCTTACCCCATCAACCATGCTGACATGCATCTTGAAGATGTATGTCTCTACAATTTTGTTTCTACTCTCAGGCGCTTAAAACCAGCCACATACAATGAACTGTGCACTCAAATTGATAAGGGTTATGAGCTTTTCCTGTCCATATTTGTTCAGGATTTATCTGATCTTGTCATATTCTATGCAAGTGATAGTGATAAGTCCAGAAAGGACTCCTGCCTCCCCCCACACCAATCCATTTGTTTCATCAAGCCCACATATGTGACAGAAGACAAATTGAAGCAATCAGCTCTTGCTGCCCCTTCCCATTCAACAAACCCTGCCTCCCCAACCCCCCATCAAGCCACCTGCCTTCCAACCCTGACTCCCAAACCAGCACCCATTTCCTCCCCACTATCTCTGATGCTGTCCCTTTCACAGGCGCAGATGAAGGCAATGTTTATTCTTCCCCTTCACTCCCCTTCTAATCCTTTGATCAGTAAAATAAAACTTTTCTTTGTGACAACTTATTTAAGTCAATATTAGATCTTCCAATTCATAATTAATAATATTTTCTTTTTACATTATCAACATTTCCCATAATTAATACAATGTTGTAAATTTTATGAATAACATAAAATTATTTACATACATATTTTTTGTTATCAATAATAAATTAAGAACCAAAATTGTAATATTGCATTAGAATATTGCAATTAGACGTCAAATCTTGATATTTTGATATTATGTACATAACTCAATGCATTCTGTTTAATGAAATTCTTTGTAAATGAGGCCTTTTTAATTGTAATTTATTTAAATGGACTGTGTTTATATTAGAGAGCCATTAACGCTTAGTACAAATATTGATACATAGTGCATTTTACAGCCTGTATATTTACCTATTGGTAATAATTCTGTAAACTTTCTAGTCATATTTTGTGAGTAATAAACAGTAATTTATTAATCCATTACATTATCATTACTCACAAAATCTGGCTAGAAAGTTTACAGAATCATTATCAATAGGTAAATATACAGGCTGTAAAATGCACTATGTATCAATATTTGTACTAAGCGTTAATGGCTCTCTAATATAAACACAGTCAATTTAAATAATTTACAATTAAAAAGGCCTCATTTACAATGAATTTTATTAAACAAAATGCATTGAGTTATGCACATAATATCAAAATATCAAGAGTTGACGTCTAATTGCAATATTCTAATGCAATATTTACATTTATAGGTCTTTAATTTATTATTAATGATAATAAAATATTCATTTGTTGAAGGTAGTACTATAAAAACCAGTTTTTTAATGAAATTCCAACAAAATGTCAAATATCTACAGCCTTATCAGCAAATTAGAGTCAGCCCTCCAAAAGATTGCCAAGCTTGAACATAACATAAGGGAAATTGTAGTAAATCAGCTGGGAAATGAGGGAAGGGCCTTGGTCCAGAAAAACAAAATCACAAAAAATAGCCTGTGAACAATAGTCAACAAAGAACACAAGGAAATAGTTTTAAATCTTCAAAAGGAAATACTCAAGCAGTTAGATTTCAAAAGTGAAAGTTACAACTCGTGGGAATTTGCAAAAACCAACAGAAAGAATACTCAAAAAAATCAAATTGCTTGAAGGAAATGAAAGCTCAAAGGAAATTAAAACAAATGAAGAGGAAAGCAATCAAATGGAAACAGATGAAAATAAAGCATAATCAAGAAGCAGAAGAGCTACAATAAACAATGAAAATATATCAAATGAAAATCAAGAGGAAGAACAAGTAGCACAGGAAATAAGGAAGATCAAGCCTAGGAAATAAAATGAAGAGCAGCCAACGCTCATGAAGTTTGCTGAAGGGGTGTCTGTGGCTGAGGGGGCCACAGGGGAAATAATAAGTAAGTCTTTTTATGTTTTACTTATATTTACTTTAGTTATAACTAGGAATGGGGACAAGGTTGCGGAAGTGGCGGCTTTCACACCAAGTTGTTTTTACGGGGTTACCAATCACTGGTAGCCCCTGTAAAAAATAAATAAAATGAAATAAATAAATGATTAAAATGAATATGAATAATTTTTCAAATATAGAAGCAAAAGCCAGGGAATATTTACCACCTGTGGGATGCTCACCGTGAATTAGGGAAGCATACAAAATAGGAGCAAATATCAACTTCAAAGAGATGACTGAAATTTGCGGGGATATCAAAATAAATTTTTGATGAATATATTTATGAAAGTATACAACAATTTCCCTTTTAAGAATAAATAAATATGAAAAACCTAAAAAACTGACTTTCAAATAGGAACTGAATATCTTAAAACTGAATTTTTTAATGAATTATTCAAAGCATTATCAAATAAAGTCAAGGACACAGTCCTTGTTAATACGTTTAAACCTTTATTAATTTTGTTTGCAGAGGCATGGATGGTAGATACAAGTCAGGATCCTCTGGTACAATATTCAAATTCAGTCAAACATCCTATATAAACAGATTAGCTCAAGTGTACAAGAAATTGTGCATGTTCTACAAAAAATATACCTCACAAAGGATTCACGTTGCAGTATAACTAGGGATCCTACTACATTGCATATTAAAAACTAACGTCAAAAAGTTGGAGGATGTACCTATATAACTCAATATATGCCAATTAGCACTAGAACACCTGAACACCGCAGGAGGATAGGACAGTTGAGCACGTCCTGTATGACTCCTTTGCATTGATATTGTTGTATGGGTACTACATGCCTCCTGAAAAGAATCTGCTGATTGATTCACTTACCCGGCTCCTTTTATTAAGTGTTTGGCAACCACTGGGGTGCAGGGCGCCACCTCTCTAGTGATTGCATCCAGGGTTGTCCACCACCTACAGACAAGTATGTGGATCCAATTAGACACATTGGCTGAAAATTCAATTTTGGGGTATAATTCCCCAGAATAATCACATTCCATTTGCAATTTGCATCTCCCTAATAAATTATATTCCCTTGAAATTTAAATTTTATTTTTTTAATTTTTTAATTTTAAATTTTAATATTTGAATTTCAATATTTAAATATTAATATTTAAATTATAATATTAATATATCTAAATATATTATAAGACATTAGTTATAGTTGCAAACAGATCAAATAATAAAAAAATTAAAAATGTTTTTATTTACTGGCTCGTCAAGTACGGGTTCATTTATTACATAGTTAAACATTGAGAACTGAATTTATCCTCAACAGACGGCCTGCTCCACTTATGTTATAAAAAAGTGATTGTTTAGAACTAAAATTACTTTTCTCTTGTAATATGATTTGATAAATAGATTTGCTATGCTTAACCCAAGTCATAAGTACTAATTAGTAAGAGATACATGAAAATCATTGGTTTTTGTGTTGTGTGGCTGTAGTGGTACTGAAATAGTAAGGATCAGGTGATGATTCACAAGGTCAATTCTGTGGCTTTTAAAACAAAAGTCAATGGTACTAAAAAGGGCTTACAATTATTTAAATAAAATTAATCTATTTCTATCATTTTTTTATTTGTTAACTCTACAGTCAATACACTATTTGGTGGATTATAATAAAAAATACATATCTATATAGATAGAATAATTAATTTTAATTATATTTTTTTACTAATTCTTATATGTCTATAATACAATTCAATGTCATGTCCTTATAAAAATAATAATTTTTGAGTCTTAAAAAATATATATATAACAATAAAAATAAATGAAACCCGGAGGGCCCATTTATCTGATTGGCTCAGAGGCAAGAGCTTTGGGGAGGAAGGATTCTGAGTGCTCATAGAAAGCTGCCACCATATTTGGTGGCATTGCAAATTGGCTAATCTCAAGAATATTGAAGAGATTCTTGGGTCCTGAGGGAGGCCTTTCTTCATCTTATTTTTGATCCACCCAAAGACCTCTTTTATTGGATTCAGGAATGGGGAATATGGCAGGAGGAAGAGGAGTCTCATTGGAAAATCAGTAAGCTGGTGGTTGGAAGGGTGCAATGCACCATCTCAAAATGCCATCTCAAAAGACACCATCTCAAAAAAACCTTTGAGATAGTGTTGTGATTTACATCAACAGAATTTAGAAAAATTAATAAAAATTCTTAAATAGTTATTTTTTACATATTGGTTTCTAATACAGAATCTCAAAAAACTACATCATGAAACAATATCTCAAATCAAAATAAAAAGAGTGTTATCCAAATAAGATTTTTTGAGTATAAAACACTTAATAAATACCCTAAAATATGCCATCACAAAAAACTTGATCACAAAAACGCTATCTCAAATCAAAATCAAAAGTCTGTTATCAAAATAAGGTTACCAAAACTCCATGAATTCAACTGCAAAACTACCCAGCTTTAAGCGCCACTGCGCCACCTTAAACAAAAGAAAAGCGCTGCAGCGCCAACTTGGGAAAGTCTTGGGCGCCGCCGTGCTGCCTTGCAAACATCTTTTATGCCGCAGCAGTGCCTTACTTTTATATTGAGTGCTGCAGCAGCGCAAGATTTAAATCACCAAATCACAAGCTCTGCTAATCAATAATATTTCTATAAGCACTAAATTTATAAGATAAATACAATAATTAAAAACTTAATATAATAAAAAATGTTAGCTAAAAAATAATAGAAAAAATAAAAAAGAGGATAAGAAAAAGCAAGTTTATTGCAAAAAGGAAAAGGCAGGCTCATTGGGATTGATTCCTTGTGTTGGGAGCACCTCTATGCTGATGAGCAGAAGACATAGCAGGAGGAGAGGCCTGACAGTTGGCGGGGCAGGGATGCTTGGTGGGGCACTGAATAGTGATCACTGGGCGCTCATGGGTGGGGATCATATAGCAGTTGTTGTCCAGGCGCTGGCACACGTGAGCCAGGATCACCGGAATTTGGGCCCAGGTCAACTGGGAGTTGCGCAACATAGAAGACCAGTTGCACAAGGGAAGTTGGATATGAATAACTGGCACCAAACGGCCCCAGTCACCACAAGCAGAGAACACAGCACCTAGGGTGAAGCATTTCATCAACTCATCTTCTATGTAGGAATAAACTAGGGTTGGGGGAATGCAGAGCTGGTAAGCCAGGGAGCAGTAATGCTCCAAGCAACAACCAGCGTACCTGGGCTGGCCAGGCTGGCAACTCTCAGGGGGATATCACATAAAGTGGCAAGTTGCAGCAGCCAAAGGAAGGTACAAAGAAGCATTGCCAGTACCAACTGCATAAAGAAACACCTTGAATGTGGTAGAAAAGCAACAGTTGGTATTGGCTTGGATGGGCAAGTCCAAGGTTTGATGGAAGGAGGGGTCAGTGGCAAGCTGAAGAGCCCAAAACTAAGCTACCTTGTCACTATACTCATTGCAGATGGCAATAGTATGAGCATGTTGGGCGGAAATCTCACTGGGGGCTAAGCTAGCTGACTACAGCCCTAGACTCATCTCAGCAGCCAAACAGAAGGCATTTTATTGGCAGTGGTATAACTCCCCTTCCTGAATTGGGGTCATTGCATCCTTGCTGGAATGTAGTGCCTGTACAAAGCTGTACATTGTATCCTCATGGTGGCAGATCCCAAACTTGCTAATAAGGTTGGGGTAGTCCACCACCATATTGTTGGAGTTGCAGCAGGCACAGAGCATGGCAGATGGGGTAGGGAGAGGCGCGCCAGTAGAGGAAAGGCATTATGGAAAGGGGTGATGATCACCAGAAGGATTGTCACTGGGAGGCACACTGCTGATAGGAAGAGGCTCCTCAAACATGGAGTCCTCATCAGGAAAATCTCCAGCGCTGGAGTTTGGTGCAGAACTGCACTCAGAGCCAGCCATGGTGGTTGTGCAGTCCTGTTTGAAAAACTGAGAGTCACTGGCCCAAAGTCAATTAAAGAAACCAATACAAACTGAGCACAGCATTTTTTGAAAAGCGCACTGCTCTGCTTTGTCCATTGAAGCTGTTGTGATCTGAGGCGCAGCACAGAGTCACAACAGGAAATCCTAGCTTTAGGATTAGATTTGTACTAAGTCTTGGTTAGAATGGCAGGGAAGGCTATGCAATTACCTTGAGGCCCTGAATGAATAATATCTACTAGACGTGGCTAGAGAGGCGCCAAAGTATGTGGAGACATAAAGACAAAAATGTGAATATAACTCCATTTTATTGGAAAATAGGAAATGGAATATATAGTGGTTTACAATACCACAAAAAATACCAGGACATTAGGATCACTTGCCACAGGCATGAGTGGGGCAAGTGAGTTGCGCAGGACCAGAAAACTGAACAATTGTATTTCCTGATTTGGAGCCAGCCTCATTTTGAAGTGCAAAAGCAAAAGAAAGAGATTCCTACTCAAAATAACCCAAAAAAGGCAAAATCAAAACATGGTGAATGGCGGCATTCATGACAGAAGCCATCATTCTGTTGTAGGCTTAGCGCTTATTCTTGTTGCTGTTGCTGCTGGAGTTGGGATTCATCTGATGAAGAAAGAAAGTAGTGGTTGGTCAAGTGGGGGGGATATGTTAGAAATTTTGACCAAGCAACAGTGCCAATTATGACAGAGCCCACAGATTTGGATTACAACAGCCAAATCCATAAATTAGCAGTATAAAATCAATGATGCCAATCATGACAGAGCTCACAGAATAGAATTACTGCAACCTCATTATCATAAATTTTATAATATAAAATTTATATATATTCAATTGGCAGTGGATTTTGGATCATTACTGCAGAATACTCAATGACATGCACCACCGCACTGTCTCTATCATACATAAAGTGCCACCCAAAAAAACTCCAGGCGCCACCTTGCATATTTTTGGATGCCAAAACACTGCCTTACTTTTACATCAAGCGCCGCTGCGGCGTGATTTTTGAATCCCAAAAATGTTAATCTAATTATTAATCATGTTTCTAAGCACTAGTCTCAATAGGATAATTGAAAAAAGATATTTTGGATCAGTAGTAGATTGATAATTTTAATGAAAAAATCCAACCCACTGAAAAGTAGCGCCACAGCAACTAAAATATCTGTGAGGCGGCACCTAGAGTTTTTAATAGTTGGCGCTGTGACGCCTTGGCTTTTACTAAAATAGTGCAGCGGCGCTATATTTTGATTTTATTTTCTATGCAATCATACTTTTATTTGATAAATCCAAGCCTTTTCCTTTTTAAATAAGAATGAAGTATGGTATTAATTTAAGACTTCATATAATAAATCAACCTAAATTAGAGCCGCTTTTATAGTACTACTCCCTATAATACAGCCATTAAAAAAACCACATTCAATATGCTAGTTTTATTCCTTATCATAGTATGGAATTTGCTATTTAGGTTTCAATAACACAGGGTGTTACTAGTGATTTTATTTAGCAATGAGGGTATTTTTGTTGTGCAAAATGTGCCCATTACAAAATCTACTAAGCTTTTAAGTGTCCAATAGGAGTGGCGCCAACCAATGTGGCACTAAGAATTAACCTGTTTTAATATAGGGTGTCATAGAATGCTATAAAGAGCACACCATCACAAATTGTCTGTTTCCACTTTTAAAAAGTACATTTCAGCACCAAATCTCAATTAACTAAAAAACGTAAGAAACTGTCCAAAACTTTGCATATATATATTGATCTCCTCTAAACAACTGGGTACTTTTTAACCCCAGTTGTATAAGCTAGTTTTAAAAATATTCAAGTTTTACTCTTTGGCCCGGTTGAGGTGACTCTACTGTAGATTTCTTAATTTAATATAAAATATGGTTAAAATCACTATATTTTTGAGCTACAGCATCTCAATTACGTCATCTTGAAAACACCATTTCAATTGCAAGTTTTCATTCAAAACTCACAGTTTTGCATACTTGCGCTACTAATAAAAATTTAATGTTCACATAATAAAAAATATATTTACTTTGATGGTATATAATTTGAAAGTTTCTCAACAATTTCATGTAAAAATATTGACTACTTTTATATTTAAAACTTTCTGATTTTTCTCTTTAAAAAATGTCCCCAAATTTGAACTTTTCTGATGCAAATTCACTCTTAGATGCCTCCCAAGCCTACCACCAAAGCTGCCCCAAGGCTCCCAAGAGCACAGCCACTCCAGATCAGGCAAGAAAGACCAATGCTATCCTCTCCAAGAATCCCCTAAAGAAAAAAAGACTTCTAAGACCCCACAACCTCCCCTGAGCCTAAGGCTGATAGCCCAACCCCACCCTAATCTCCCTTTGTCTACTCCCCCTCCAATCCCCAGGAGAAGCACTTTCACTTTGATTATGAATATTAGAATGAAAGAGACTCTGAAAAAACTCTTATGACTATGGTTAAGTAGCCTCAGAGGAGTAGCCCATCCTGGAGTGGTACTTACATGCTGTTGCCAAAATCTGCAATGACACTGGGCAATTCAAAGTCCCAGATGTTTTTTCCTGACTCTATCCCTATTATGACCAAGAAGAGGATGCTGGCTTTATCACGGTTGGCTTTCTTTTCACCTGAAATGATCAGAAAAAAATATGGTGCACCATTACTACTGCTGTGATAGTCCAGGCTGCCCTGCGCAATTAACTACAATTGGTTTTACACAAGTCAAGGAGCTCATCATTGAGCATGACTATTTGGGCTCTGATATGATCCTGTATTATCTTATGCGCTGGTGACTTTGCCAGGGCATTCCATTCAACAAGGACTTGACTTCAACTGAGCTGGTAACACATGCTCTCATTTACCTGAATGAGGATCAGAGAGAGGAGGTTTGAGAAAAGACCAGACTCCAACAGTATGTGACTGATCAACGGTCAATTGATGCCAATATTGGCGTTGGTGCTAGGAGCATTAATGAGCTTGTACTTTTGGAATTCCAGAAGACTACCATGCTTGGCAAGCCCTTTCTGCTACATAATGATGGGCAAGGTTCACTAAACCATATTTTGTGCTTTTCAACACAAGAGGATCTTGTACGCCTTTTAAAGTGTGATACCTGGTTTGCCAATGGGACTTTTGCCTCTTGTCTAAAGCTATTTTATCAGCTTTGGGCCATCCATGTTCAGGTCAATGAACACATAATCCCATTTGTCTTCTTCTTTCTCCCTAATAAAATGGAAGAGACTTACATTCACACCTTGGATATACTCAAGCAAAAGCTGGATGCCATCTTGCCCACGCTTGAAGAAGAGTCAACTGAGAAAAGGGGCCGCAAGAAGAAGAAGGTCAGCCCAGAGGCCACCCAGGAGCAACAGGCCACAACCAGAAAGGCGCCAGAGTCCCTTCCCTTCATACCACGTTAATGGTTGACTTTGAGGCTGCACAAGCCAACACCTTTTTTCAAGGTATTTAGGAGCAGGCCCCAAGGCTGCTTTTTTCACTACCGCTAGGCTCTGCGCAAGAACCTGATGAAAAATCCAGCCCTCAATAAGCTGGTATTTAAAGATGGCACAAAGGAGGCCCAGAAGATCTTCAATTGCTTTGCTGCTCTGACCATGGTCAGAAAGGAAGAGGTTAAACTTTTTTATGGCAAGCTTCTCAATAATAACTATATTATTGAGAGCCAAGAAGCATTTGCTCATTTCATCTAATACTTTGAGCACCAGTGGGTGAGTGTATTCCATAGAAATTGCTGCATCCACAAGGGCAGTGACTTGATTAATTGAAACTTCTATAAGCAGGTCAAAGAAGGCGTAACTAAGACCACCTCATCACTTGAAGGTTGATATAATCAATTTTACCGCCTGGTTAAGGTAAAAAAGCCTATGTTTAATGTAATTGTCAACAGGCTGAAGATTCAGCATGCTCATGGAGATCAGTTATACTCCCAGGCCGTCAAAAGCAAAGCTGTTGTATCCAAGCATGCTGGCCAGCAGGTCCAGTTCACAAATGTTACCAAGGAGGTTTTGGACTATTACATCAGAGAAGGCTGCCTTACCCATCTCAAAGGCATTGTCACAGACCTTGAATCTAATGTATAATAACTTTTTTTAAGAATAAATTTCTTTCTTTCAAATATTTGATTTTAACTTTATTTTTAGTATATACATGTTTAATATAAAGTTAAAATTTAATACAAAAATATCACTGTTTTAGGATGTGTCAACTTTGGAGATTTGCATACTATAGTTAGTATTAGCTGATATCACATCTTTATTGCAGATTTAGAATCCTTGGATGATTTTGAGTCTATTCATATGTTTTTTTATAGGTTTCAAAATTATTTTGGGCTTTTATCAATATTTTAAGTTATCTGGCACAATTTAGCCAGAAATCCAGGATAGGGTTTGAGATGGCGTTTTTCTAGATAGTATATCCCACTGCTAATTAACATACAAAAAGTCCATACAATATGGATGGGCTTCATGTCATTTTAGGATGGCCTTTTAGATCTACTGATCAAGTTTTAGAAGTTTTCTGAAAATATAGATTCATTGGCTAAGATAGGAATATAAATTGTTGGAGCAATTGGAAAGGGGAGATTTGTTTAGTTTAAATACTGGGTTCAAGTGGAGAAGTGGGCATAGTGATTACCAGGTGATCCTGTAAGAGTAGTTTGGCAAGTATTGCCTTGCAGGACTGCAGCAGCCTGAAGCCTGCAGTGCAAGAAGAGGTAAGTTGGGTTATTGAGTTACAGTATTCTTCTCTGATTAGTGGGGATAGTACTTTAGGCCTGGATAATTACTATTTCTCTGGATTGGTGGTTTCACATCCAGTGATTGGCTAGGTGGTTCTTCTGAATATTGGCAATTTGTTTTTAGGCATTTAATTTCTGGCTTATTGGTTTCTTTGGGAGTTTTGGAGCTCAATTTAAACGCTATACAGTGGTTGCTGTTGAATTCATCATCTGGTTATTGGATTTTTAGTTTTAAAGTAGAATTTATGTTATTGATTTGGTTTGAGCTTTTGCTTTTACTTTTGCTTCTGAAAGCACATTCCTTAATTGATTTTGAATTCAGATTCAAATTGATTAATTCAATTAACCTGTTATTATTATTTTCAGGTTTAGCATTTAAAAAAGCAACTCCTAATTCTTTCTGTGTACTAAGAGATCCTGGGTTTATTGCACTGCTTGCGAAAGGGATAGAACCCCTTACAAGAGACGTGCAGAAAGTCCTTGAATAATGCAAATTATGCAAGAAATTTGCAAAAAAAAGTGACACTCCCCCTAAGTCAGTACTGCAATGCAAACTCAATTACCCTTCAAGGTATAGACCCTTGAAATTTTAGGCCCTATGCCTAGAAAACACAATGACAAGAAGTACATCATTACCGCCATCAATTTTGCCACCTGCTGAACAGTATCCCAAGCTGTTAAAGCACACACTGGCAATAATGTACACCAATTCATTGGCAGAGAGATCATCAGCAATTTTGGGAGGCCAGGACTGCTGATCACCATCAGAGGCAAATAATTGACCTCAGAGAATACCAACATCTACCTCACCAAGAATGGGGTTAAACACACAGTGACTAACCATACCACCCTCAGGTCAATGAAAGAGTAAAGCTACTAAATTGGAGCTTTGTACAGGCCCTTGCCAAGCTCACTACCAGGGGACCTGAGGAGTGGCATTAACATTTAGCTGCTGCACTTCTGGTTTGTTGCACACAGATGAACAGATCTATGGGATGTGCCCCTTCAAACTTGTCTATGGAACACAACCAAACATTGTTCAAGCACTGACTTGGCCCAAGTTGGAAAAACCCAACAAGATACCATCCTGTTCTAATCCCCTGATACTTCATGCCAACAGCAACCAAAAGAAGAAAGAATAAAAACAATTAAAAAATACATTTGTCTCTATCCAAGCTAGGCACAAAGTTGGCAACAAAATATGGGTGATTAACACAGACAAAACCAAGCTGTAACCTGAAAAAAGGGGCCCTGTCATTTGCTAAAAGTAAATAACAACAACACTTGCCTATTACAAGGTCTGGGTAAGTGTAAGAAAGACAAGGTACCACCTCATGACCGGCTACAAACTTACAAGGCCTGCCAGAAATAGCGCAAGACAGTCCTCCCTGCAACATAGCAACAGTTGGTACAGTATGGCCTCTGTGCTCCTGATAACCTCCATAAGACCTCCCACCAGAGGAGGCTGACTCTCAGCGGGGGATATCAAAACAACAGGGTTGAACCCCAGAAGGGTTTCAACTAAGCAGGTTTGTGACCTGCAATCTAACTTCCCAGTGACCTGTAGCCAAATGCAGAAGTCAACTAAAAATTCCCAGAAATAGCAACATGAGAAAATCATGATTCCTAAGGTGGATGACTCAATTTAGTGCTTGTCTCATTATCAGGATCAATCCACTCCCCTCACCATCCAACCAAGTGATCAGAACAATCATGTTCCTGATATCCACAATCCATATCAACTATATAATAGCTATCTTTTAATAAAGAATATTATCTAGCTTCCAATTGTTTTTCCCTTTTGACTCTGCTAAAACAACACAGTTATAATACTAAACACTGTGTTTGATCTTAAATAACAAGTCAGAGGGTTAGTCAGTAAGGGTATAGAAATCCAGGCAACTGCCTATATTTCTGCTTAAAAGACTATTACTTTGGAATCATCTCCTTTCAATGAATTGTTGAAACCACAGGCTCAACCCGCCAGCAAGGTTCCAACCAAGCAGGTTCAGGACCCACAATCTAATTATCTGGTCACTTGAAGCCAGACTAGGAAGTCAACTTGAATTACCTAATTCAACAACATGAACAGATGATGATCCTTTATGGTGGATACCTTGTTTTGGCGCTTGATTGTTATCAGGATCAAGCCACCCCCTTCTTCCATCCAACTGTGTGATCACCAATCATGTTCCTGATATCCATTGATTCACATGAACTATATAATCACTATCTCCCAATAAAGACTATTATCTAGCTTCTAAATATTTTTCCCCCTTTAACTCTGCTAAAAAAGCACAGTTACAACATTGGTAGCACAGGTAGGTTCTCCATCCTAACTTATCTTGAAAAGTTCTGCCTGTTGCAGCACACATTGCGGCCAACAAATCCTCAACAGAATTATGTCTGGCCTCCCACCTGACTGGACTCCGTACACTCCTGGTATGCAATACCCAATGGTTTTGTCCTATATCAAAACATGGTAATCCTGCTAACTGTTTCAACACCATGTCTGCACAAGGGTTCTTTCAGGCTCCACCATTGATGCTGCAACCAGCCAACAAAATCCACCATGCCCACCTATGTAGCTCAAAGACTACAAAGCGTTGCCTTGGAACCTTTTGACGGGGCCAACAACAACAACACCGCTGAATGGATTCAGTCCGCCCAGAGTAAGCTAGCTCAGATGGAATTCCCACAGCAATTTTGGATTGCAGAGCTTTCCATTTGCCTGAACCATGAAGCTGGCACCTGGTACAACAAGTGGTACAAAGAGCACACTGACAAGAACTGGGATACCTTTAAGTAAGACTTCCTGGCAAGATTCATGCTAAAGGATACAGCGCTCATGATCATTTGCCAAGTAAAGAACCTGACTCAGAAAGGCACCATAAATGAACTCACCTGCAACTATAAGGAACTCTGCCTTTGTGCACCCTCCAACATGGCCTTCAACACCCCAACCACACACCTCATGTACTACAACGCTCTCAAGTTGCATGTGATGAGACATGTGAACCTAGATCAGGTAACCAACCTGCAAAGCCTATACTGTGAAGCAGAAAAAGCGGAACAGACATCCAACACTCTGCACAAGGCACAAACTGGGAAACAACAAAGACCCAAGGATTCCCATCCAAGCAGGCGCTCCTCTCAACCACCTCCTGGAGGCAACAGAAGCAATTCCAACCACAAGCCCACAGGATCTAATGGACATGGAAATGGAAACAATGGTCAGTCAAACTGTACCCAGTTCTGCGTCACTGCCACGCAAGCCAACCCAGATGAGGGAAAAGCCTGGGGAGAGCACTAAGCAAGCCAAGATCTCTCCACATAACTCCTGACTTGCCCAACAATGAATACCAACCCAAGGACATGGACCAATGCCCAATGATCCAAGCGCCCTTGGAGGACCCAGTACTGTACACCATTGTCAGACATCCTAATAAACTGATATCCTATTCTTTGTGCTTCCGCAGTTACTTAGGCTCTGCACTCCTGGATTTGGGTGCAGATCAAACCCTGGTCAACAGTAGCTTTTTGGATAAGTTCAAGCTGGCCACTAATCCTTCACAGATTAAAAATGTGGTCCTGGCTGACAAACACCACATTGCCGTGACAAAGGAAACTGCCCCCTTTTCTGTCATGCTTGAGAACCTTCACTCCACCATCCAAGGTCCCGTCATTGACTTTCCTAAGTTTGACATTGTACTGGGACTTGACTGGTTACAAAAGAACAACCCTCACGTAGACTGGGTGACCTCAGTATTGACCATCAAGCGTGAAGGTGTCAATCACCAGATCTACCCTGACTCCATGGACCAACTACTACGCAACCACGTCTTTGTGCGTATCATAGAAACCCAGGGCAAAAAGAAAGATTTGAATTCAATTGACTAGGACTCCTGCCAGTATAAGATAATACACTTCAAAGACCACCAGGACACCTCCACACCTCAGGACCGCACATTGTGGCCCGCCACCCAGAAATCTTTAAGGAAGCGTTACCTGGGCTGCCTCCTGAGAAGCATATTCAGCACTCTATCCAACTCAAGGGGGCTGTACCCAAGGCACGCCCTATCTACAAGCTGACCCCAAATGAAGACAATGCCTTATGATCCTACCTCAAGGAAGCATTGGAAAAAGGACTTATCTGCCTCTCACAGTCTTGCTTTGTGGCCGCCGTATTCTTTGTAGCTAAGAAGGACGGTACCTTACGCCTGGTCACAGACCACTGCGCCCTAAACAAAGTTACCATTAAGAATTTTTACCCATTGCCACTGATTGACAACCTCTTCAATGCCTTGGGAGGAGACACCGTTTTCTCCAAGATTGATATAACTGCAGGCTACAATCAGATTTGTATTAAGGAGAAAGACATTCCCAAAACAGCCTTCTGCACTAAATACAGCTCCTAAAAATGTGTGGTGCTCAACTTTGGCATGACCAATGCCCCGTCCACCTTTGTAACCTTCATGAACAAAGTGTTTGCGCCCCACATAGGCAAACACGCCCTAGTATACCTAGAAAACATTATTGTCCACAGTCCCTCAGTGGAACAGAACCACAAAGACCTGGAAGCAGTTTTTGCACCTTGGCACAACACAAACTGTTGGCCAAGCCCTCCAAGTGCCAGTTCTTCCATGAGCAACTACCCTTCCTGGGACATATAGTCTTAAAGGACGGCATCAAACCCAACAGTCAAAAGATACAGGCCATCTGCAAGATGCCACTACCAAAGGATAAGTAGGAACTCCACACCTTCTTGGGAATGGTGGCCTATGTACGGCGCTTCATACCTGACTGTGGCGTCTGGACTTTCCCCTTATCTGCCATAGCTGGTACCAAATCTAAGTTTGTGTGGACCCCCCAAATTGACCTCTGTTTTAGACGCCTCAAAGAGAAGCTCACAACAGCTCCCATCCTGCAATACCCCAAATGTGACGGGGAATACCAGATGAAAACTGAAGCCTCATATGCATCCATTGGGGGAGTACTACAAATCAAAAATAGTGATAGTGACTTCCTGCCCGTAGCCTAAAAATTGCAGAAATTGACTGATGGCAAGTGTCAATATCCTATCCAAAACAAGGAACTGCTGGCTATTGTGCACTGCCTAATCAAATGGCGCTGCTACCTAGAACACCAGGAAAAATTCACAGCATTAACCAATAACAAGTCACTCATCTATTTCAAGACCCAAGAAAATCTGTTGCGCCGCCAAGCGCAGTGGATAGAAATATTAGAGAGGTTTAATATGCTCATCCAGTACAAGCCTGGGGCCAAGCTTGCCATGGCAGGCGTCCTGTCCTGTCTATATGTCTGTGCTTTAAGAGAAGTGAATGGTATTTACCAGACTGGCCTCTCCTGGTGTTACAAACAAAAGACAACGGTCCCCCCTGGGCACAACTGACATAACCAAAAAAACAGTCATTAAGAATGAACATCTCTTTGTGAAATTATATGGGACTCTTCACAGAAAGATGACTGACAGCACAACAATTCCCTACATCACCACACATCAGCAAGTCAACACTATCCTTTGCTACCACAGAGACCTTAGACATACCAAGAGCAGAAACTTATATGAGTTCCTAAAACATAAAGCCTGGTAGCCAACCTTATACTGCAATGTCCAGGAAGTTCTAGACCAATGTGAGGTGTGCAAAAAGTTTGCCAAAAGCAAAACCCTGCCAAAGTCAGTACTCTCTATCTGCACACAACTACCTTTCAAAGTATGGGCTCTTGAAATTGTTGGCCCCATGCCAGGAAAACACAATGACAAGAAATACATCATCACTGCCATTGACTTTGTGACAAGATGGCCAGTAGCCCAAGCAGTAAAGGCCCACACTGGCAATGTTGTTTGAAAATTTATTGGCAAAGAAATAATCAGCAAGTTCGGAAAGCCAGAACTCCTCATAACCAATGGAGGCAAAGAGTTAACCTCCAAAAACATCAATGTATACCTCACCAAGAATGGGGTCAAACACACCGTAACAGCACCATACCATCCACAGGCCAATGGACAAGTAGAGCAGCTTAATGGTAGCCTTGTGCAAGCCTTAGCCAAACTCACTGCCAGGAGACCTGAAGATTGGTATAAGCAGCTACCAACTGCACAAATTGTGTGTTGAACCCAAGTGAACAGATCCACTGGGAAAAGCCTGTTTGAGCTGGTATACAGCACACAGCTAAATATCATTCAAGCATTGACAGGACCTAAACAGGAAATTCCAAGTGAAGTCCCCCCACTCTCAGACCCTCAAGTAATGGAGGCTAATTGTGAGCAAACAGCCAAAGAGAATGAATGTCTGCAAAAAATATTTGTTCCCATCCACAATAAGCATGAAGTTGGGGACAAAGTATGGGTCAAAATGTTGACAAGAGCAAGTTACAACCTGAAAAAGTGGGGCCAGCAATCATTCTAAAGGTAAACAACAATAACACTTACCTTGTGCAAGGGCTAGGCAAACATAAACAAGACAAGACCCTACACCATGACTACCTACAGCCCTGAAAAGCAAGACAGAAACAACAAGAAACCGCCCTACCTGCTACAGAACAGTAGCTATTTCAATACAGCGCCCGGGCTCCTGACAACCTCCCTAGAAATCTGCCCCCAGAGGAGGCCAACCTTCAGCTGGGGGGTGTCAAAACCGCAGGCTTGACCTGCCAACAAGGTTCCAACCAAGTGGATTCATGACCTGCAATCCAATTTTCCAGTCACTTGAAGCCAGACTAGGAAGTCAACTTGAATTACCAAATTCAACAACATGAACAGATGATGATCCTTTACAGTGGATACCTTGTTTTGGCGCTTGATTGTTATCAGGATCAAGCCACCCCCTTCTTCCATCCAACTGTGTGATCACCAATCATGTTCCTGATATCCATTGATTCACATGAACTATATAATCACTATCTCCTAATAAAGATTATTATCTAGCTTCTAAATATTTTTCCTGTGTAACTCTGCTAAAACAGCACAGTTACAACAGCATCACACAATCCTGTCTCTGAATTCAGAATTGGATATCAGGTCCTCAATTAACAGCACTGGATAAGTGGTTGTGCTTATTAGTTTGATTCTCTCTGGTTTAAACCTCAAACTGTGTTCTTCCAGAGGGGCCCTGAGTACATCATAAAGATGAATTCCTCTGTTTATCCCTTTGCTTGGGTCCATGCTAAGTTCCTCTGCTCCTATTATGCCAATGAGTTCAATCTTGAGGTAGTATCTGTTTTAAAATTTGAATTTACTAGAGGTTTTTATTGGCCTTCTGGATGATAGTTTTCATATTGATCCCTGAAAAAGCCTTTGATTTTGCTTTTGATATTTAGAGCTTTCTTTACCCAAAACAGTTTGACATCAACATATAAGCCTTCCTGATACTACCAGCCTCTCATCACTTGAAGATCTCTACTAGGGCTAATAGGATTAAACCTTTGGGTATAAATTTAAATTCCCATTTCTTCAATAAAATAAGTTCATTTTTGCTCATTAATTTTGACATTGAATCTGTAGTGCTCATTTTTCATTCACTAGGAAGATACTTATTAGTTATACTCAAATCAAACAAGCCTAAAGCCAGAACCTCAAGTCTTATGTGTTTAAGACTTTTGCCTGAGTTCTTTATTAGGTCACATAATAAAGCACAACTTGACAGCTATCATAGACATGCCAGCACCACATAACAATAGTTAACTCTCAATATTTTGAGGAATGATTGTGTATGGCAGAAGTTTTATCCTCAATTAGGGAGCCCTAACTTCCCCCTGTCTGAAATCACCCGCAAAATAAAAAAAATTGTGAGGACCCCAATAAGAGAGAAGCATTTCATACAAATAAAAGAATGTATGGTCACTGCCCCTATCCTCCAACACCCAAATTGCAAGGGAAGCTATGAACTGGAGACAGATGTCACAGTAGGTTCCATCATGCTGGGAATTATCCGGCCAAGTAGAAAGGCTCAAAAAGCCAGAAAACCATTAAGAATTGACCCAATTAACAGATTTAAATCAAACAGTCAATCAAAAATGGGTTACAGCTGCTCCAGTGCACCAGCTGAAACCAAGTCCTCCTTGCAAACTGACATTGATAAATTGACGTAATTTGAGGGTTACCAGATATGAGCTTATTAATCAGCATGGTTGTCAGAAATTGGTCACACAATGATTCTTTGCAAACTGGACTAGATACTCACTTGAAAATGTAGAAGAAATAGGAGCCCAGGATCTAGGTGGTATTGCTTAGTCAATTTTTGATATTTATTGAATGATTTTAACTGTTTCCACTCTAAGAGTTGAGTCCTCCAAAAAATTTACTCAATAAAAATCAAATATCCCTTGGTCTAATTTACTTTTAAAAAAATGCATCCTGTAGTTAGATTGTTGCAATACATTCCCTACAATTTTATTCTAAGCCAGATCATTACTGGAAGATGGGGCCCTGCATTTGGAACTTTGTTGTTGCCTCTGCCCAACCTTAATCCAATGCCTGCCAATCTCAAAGTTGTTCTCCCTGTCTTCAAAAATAAAAATTGTGCTGCATCCCAATGTCCTGAATTTTATTCTGAAGATTCTCTGATGCATTCACAGGCTATTTATCTTGGGCTCTTTTGTTTAGGATTAATTATTTTACTTAATCCTAGTATCTCATTTGGAAATTTTATAAAACAGTATTTGAAGCTGTGTTGGTGGTTAATCATTAAATCTATTTGGATTTGGGTGGTCATTCCCCACCACTTAGAGACAGCTTCTTACCATCCTGCAATTTCCGTCACATTACTCAACTCTTCTACGTCTGAGTTGTTAGAAGCAGTTTGTCATGAATTTGTGTTTCTTTTTTCCTGCTCTGTCAAGATATCTCTGTTTACCATGCTCATTTGTATCAGTTTTTTTCTGAGCTTTCAGTATGGGCTTTTCTTTAATTTGTGGTTTCCATCTCTGGTTTAAGTTGTTGAAACTGGATCTTCTGTTTCCTATTTCTGCTGTGCTATGCCATATTGGCACCCAGATTATTTTCCTGCTCCACCTACTGATGAAATTTCACGTTAAGTTTTTCAGCTTTATCATTCTATTCCGGTTTGAGCCTTAGTCACAAGTCCCAAGTTTATCATGTGATGATAAAGGTTTCTGAGGATGCTTATGAATAGTTGTTGTCCACAGTGGAGCCCAATCCACGTGTTTTAACTAAAAATGCATCTTTTTTACCCTTTGTTAAAAAAATTTGCGTGTATCTATTGAGGAGATCAAAGTATATCAAAATTTGTACGCCTTCCAACAGGATAATAATCTGCTATTGGTATTCCTTCCTCAGTTTCTGGCCTACTGTTGTACAATTAATGTTCCCAAGGTGAATAAACTCTCAGCATTTTGGTTAGCAGTTGACCAGACTGCCCAGGATCTGGCAGTTTGGGATTCCCTGTTAACCACAACTGAGGCCCTGATAAGCCAAATTCTTTCTCTGGTCTAAAATCTGTTGGTTTCCAAACAAGGTTTGATGGAAGTCAAAGCTGAACCTGCTGCGCGCTCCTGGTTTTCTAGGACTAGTTCTACAGTGGCGTCCTCCAACCAGAGTCAGGACTGTTCTTCCTGTGGTTCTTCTCAGTTACAATTAGAAATTTTGAACAAACCAGTTGAGGTGAATGTGGTGTCTGTGGTGTCCACTCCCAAAAGTTCATTAGCTATTATTAAGCACAAGGTTCTGGCAAAGTTTTTGCCAGTCAAATCCAAAGAGTTACCCCAAGTTCCAATCAATTGTGATCATCCCATCCTTCCTACTGCTGTCCAAGAGATGATTGAGCAATATTTTTAGGAGCACCCTGCCTCATTAGCTGCTGTCTGTACCACTGAACAAAAGAAGGATCCTGCCAAGATTGCAACATTTGCTGCAAATAAATCTAATTCTGGTTACTTCTTGTTTTATGATAACATTGATAATAGTCAAACAATCTATTGGCCGACCATTCTGTTGGATACAGGTGCTTCTGAGAACTTTATGAGTGTTGAGACCGCAGATTTGCTGCAGCTCAAGTATCACCTGGGAATGCTTATTAGGAGTGGGAAGTGCCAAATGTTTCCCTCTTTCCAGGTCAAGAAACAAGTGATATTTGTAGTTGCGGGTCAGTCTTTTACTGCACGGTTTTCCATTTGCTCTACCCTCATATCCTACTATTCTGGGGGTGGGCTGGTGGTGCAACTATAATGTATCTACCTTACTGAAAGAAAATGTGTTACAGATGGAACACTCTTTGGGTATATCTATTTGTATTCCGCTGTTAGGCATGTCCAAAATGGAGCAATCCTCTCAGACTATTCAATTGGTTCCTGTCCCTGTCCCTGTCCCCACAAGTTCAGATTTACTGCATGTTTACAACCCTGGTCTGCAGCGTTTGCTGCCACCAGAGGCAAGGTCCTTCCTAAGCACACTCAGTTTGACTTTAATTTAAAGTTTTCCTTGATCTTATTCAAATTGTGTCCCCTATTTACCCTTTAACCTTAAAGGAAGACACATGTTTAGAGGAGTGGACTCAAGATATGTTGGCAAAGGGATACATTTTCAAGAAGGCTTTATCAATCTGTTCCCCCTTGTTATTTGGTCAAAAGTTAGATGGGTTGCCTTGTCCTTGCGTTTAATACAGAATTTTGAATAACATTACAATTCCTGATCCCTACCCTTTACCTCTCAAAGCTCAGATTTCCTGGTGCATCAAGAAGAGAAAAGGTAGTCTCAAACTTGATCTGTTGAATTCCTTTAATCAAATCAGGATTGCAGAAGGAATGGAATAGTTAACAGCATTCAGAACCAAGAAGAGCATCTTTCAGTTCCTTGTAATGCCTTTTGGTTTGAAGAATGCCCTGGCTTGCTTTCAGCGGTTAATTGATTTGGTCTTGGGGGATCTCCTAGGTGTATGTGCCATTGTATATTTGGACAATATCTTGGTATTCTCTCCAGATGAGGAGCCGCATAAAGCTCATCTGTCAGCAGTTGTATAGCGCATTCTCCAGGCCAACTTGATTATTAAAAGGAGCAAATGTGAATTCTTTAAACAAAAGATTGCCTTTCTGGGTGATATTATCTTTTAGAATGGCCACACCATTGCCCCTGACAAGGAGGCTGCAGATTAAGAGTATGCTACATCAGTGACAGTGTCAGAAATTGCACTATTAATGATATTTTGATATGGCCTTTGAATATTGATAGCTGCAAAGATTTGGCTGGGTTTGCTTTTGATTTTGGATATTTCTTGCCTTCTGAAAATGGGTCTGGTTCAATATACACCCATTCCAGATTATTGTACCTGTCTGCAAATGATCCTGGTATGACCTCATCCTAATGTGAACCCCTCAGCCACTCTGTCTTTCTAATGAGTGATCACTGTCCCTTGTCTACTATTTAAGTAGAATCATTTACCCTAATAATGACAAGTTTATCCACCTTTGCGTTGGCTTTAATAATCTTCAAGCTTTTTCCTGTTCTTTCTACCAAAAGGACTTTCAAATCTTGTTTTCCAGGAAATTAAGGTATGTTCCCTTAATTTTGCCCTGAAGGCTAACCCAAGGCTAGCTTTGAACCTCAAATCTTTTGTTAAAAAGATTTCCTGCTGTGTCCTCCTAGATGTTGTCCCCAGGAGCCAAACACAACAAAATGATGCTCACTACAGGGGCTGTAAGCCCCTTGGTTACCCTGTTCCCACGCACATTCTCTGGTCCTTCTTCCTATGTTTCTGAAGTACCTGAGCGACCTAAAGTTTCTAGTCCCCCTCTAGAAGAAGACATCACTGATGCCCCCTCAACTCCTAATGTATTGGTTCTGTCCCCTGGGCCTGCGTGGGCCCCCTTCCAGCTTTCTCTCTTTAATTACAAGCAAGCTCATGCTGCCTGCTCCCTTCTCCACTCTGGCACTGTGGCAATGCACACTATCCCTGGTCTCTGTCCCGGGTACGCTTCTAAAGACCTGTACTCCTTCCTTTTGGACTTTGGTCTCCCCCCGCGTTGATGGAATCCATGGATACAATTAGCGCGTTGGTCAACCAGTTCATTCAACCCGCCCTGGTTCACCATCAACTTGCATTAGGATCTCAGAACCAGCTTCTAAATGCTGTAGCCACCGCTGTCTCAAACAACCATGCTCAGAATATGGCATATTAAGAATGGTCCCACAGTCTCTTTGTGTGTATTTCCAATAACCAGCACAACTTGCTGACCTCTCAGAAGTACTTAACCACCTCCCTGTTTTCCTTTGTTTCTTGCTCCCTGGATACATCAAGGACCAACTATGTGAATTGGATGAGCATAAAGCAGCGTGGCGTGAGCAAATCAAGGCCTTTCTGCTAAATCATCACCAGGATTTTGAGACTCTGGTTAGTGAACTTAACCAATTCAGGGAGCATGTCAATTCACAACTTGAATTGGTAGGAGCTCATGTTGATACTTGGGGCCACCATCTGCAGCATCAATATAGTCTGGATAAGGCTGCATTAGGTGACACTCTATACCAAGTGCAAAATTATGTGGACAATAGAGTAGTGTCTATTGAGGTGACTCCTCCTGCTCCTCCTGTTAAGGCCCCATCTGATTTGAAACCAAGGTATGGGAAGCAATAGCCAAACTCAAGGCTACCACTCAACGTCAAGCTTCTGTTAAGAACCCTCCTCCAGTTGAACCTATGCCTGACCCTTGCATTGCCTCACTCACTGATCAAGTGGCTAACCTGTGAGATGAAATTGAGTACTTAAGACAGTGCCTCTCTAATTCTGAGGACTTTTCATCTGAATCTGAAGATGAAGAGGAAGGCAAAGTTGTTAATACTCCTGCTCAAGCAATAATGGTTGCTGCCCTGGTTTGGAAGGCCAACCCCAGGTCAATTGCGCATGTCCACTAGATCAGCTTTCAGAAGTAACAAATGATGTAGCAGACAGGCAAGACACATCAGAAAGGGAGGTACAAAACCTTTCCTGATTTACTGAGATACTGAATGAACAAGTCATCCCCTTGATTGCTCAGACCACTTCCCTGACCACATGCCTTAATGGGATTTCTGGCACCTTGGCAGTACAACAAATTAAGTTTGACAAATTTGGAACTGCTGCAGCCACTACTAGGGATATTAGTGGACAGAACAGCTCTATCTTAGATACCCTAGAGGAAAGCCTTTGTTTCCTCTGGTCTAGACAACCTGCTGCTGAATCCAAGTTTGAAGGCAACCCTCATATTAGCGTCATCAACCCTTGTGAAAACAGTCAGTCCTTGCCCTTGTCCATCAACCCAAACTACAAACCAACCTTCAAGCAAGTATTTGGTCCTAAAACTTCTACCATTGCTGCCTTTCTAACAATTTACAAAGCTGCAATGCGTAGGGCTACTAATGAACTCAAAAAGGAACATATCCTCACCTGTCTCTATCACACATGCCAAGAAGTAGTGGTCCCTGAGCTCCCCTCCATTGTAACTTGGGAGGACATGAAGCACTCCTTATTGAGGAGTTTAGAGGAGATCTCAGCTTGGAGGTCAAGAAAGATGCATTTATGCACATTACCTTTAAGCCCAAGAAACCCTGGCTGAGTTTGCAGATTGTTTCTACATTGAAGGCCAGCAGTTAATCACTAGTCAACAGTTAACTCCCTGGGAAGCCTACACAGCTTGTTCAAATGCTTTGAAAGTGAACCAGCTTCTATACCTACAATTTAAGGCACACAAGGATTCACTCACTTCCATGAAGGGTATTAAGATGCTCTTGCAAGACAGGCATTTGACCCATGGGGGTAAGGTGGTACGTGAAAATAAAACCAGTAATGCTGGAACTACCTCTTGTAAGCCGCGCATTATGGCACTGGGTGCTGGTGGACAGGCTAAGATACAAGGTTGTCATAACTGTGGCCAAATAGGGCACCACTTGCGTACTTGCACTAATCCCCAAGTGGAAGTTTGTGACCTCATGAAACAGACAGAAAAGAGAGGTCAGCTTAGAGACAGAGACGCTCTCTGCTAATCAATCTCCCCTGTCTCCCCCTGATCCTCCTTCTGATGAGGAAGCTCTGTCTTCTTCTGGCCCAACTATTCTTTATATATTTCACAATCTCTCCAGTGATTCAGCCCTGAAGATTCTGATAGTGAAGATTCTGATAATTATGGCTATTCTGTCTTGGCTGTTCCAGAAACTATCTCTGTTCCTTACAAGCTTTGCTCTGGGAAGACCACCACCACTTCCCAAGTACCTTCAAGTGAAGCTAAAGCCATTTTGGCTTGCCCTTACTTAGCTCAAGCCCAATGACCTCCTGTCTTGGTTGATTCTTCTGAGGAGGAAGCCAAGCTAGCCAAAGCCCTCTTCCAAAACGTAACTGTATCTCTCCCACTAAAGATTGTGTATAAGGAGATTACTGCATTGCAGTGCATGTTAGCTAAATGGGAAAAGAAGCTAGAGGCTGCGCAAGATGTTTTAGCTGTCTTGCCTCCCTTTAGGAAAGATCCAACCCGCGTGAAAGTATCAATCCAAACAGTTAAAATCAAAGCCATCCTGGACACAGGTTCTCAGGTCAACAATGTAACTTCAAAACTAATCAAGAAGCTTAAGCTGGCCCCTGAACTCAACTACACTCATCTGTATGGCACAGCTGGCATGGCACAAACTTGGACCATTGGTGCCCACTCTTCTCTACCCATGAGGTTTTGGAAACTCCTCATTGCTTCCCCTGCTGTAGTCCTTGAGAACAAAAGCTATGATCTCTTGGTTGGTACTCAATTCCTTCAAGAGTATAACAGGATTGTAAACTTACAAGATGGATATCTTTTTCTCTTAGGATATGAGGTCCCTTTGATTTTTGAGGAACCTCTGCGCCTCCCCAGAAAACGTCTTAAAACTTGCGTGCTTGAGTACCCATGGGTATCTTCTCTCTCAAGTATAGGACTCACTCCTCCAACATGCACACCACTCCTCCTTCCTGCCCTGCAGAAGAAGGGGTACCTCTTCTAGCACCAGTGGCTATCACCATTTCCCTGCTCTCAAGTGGTGATTGATTCCCAGATTTCTTAAAAACTACCTGAAAAATTGTTCTTGGAACTCTACTCACCTGAATCCCTAAGCTGTAAAGAACCCCGCCTATGTCCAGGGATTCTAGATTGAACCCACAAAGAGCCTGTACAATTACTGCTTGTCAACCTGACAGCCCTGCCCATGCAGGTGACCAGAGGCCAGGTTGTAGGGCATAGTTGTATACTGGGAGAAAAACAAGTGGCCTCCCTCTACCCCTTTGAAACTTTTAGTGATTTCAATAACCTGAAGCCAATCTGCAAGTTCTCTCCTTGTTCACCACTGCTGATTTCCCCCTATTGTCTCCTATTCAACAAAAAGACATGTTGGACCTGCTCAATTAGTTTAGTGACATCTTTGCCTCTGGACCTACAGACTATGGCCTGGCTAAAGATTCATCCATCAGATTGATACTGGAGATGCACCCCCTTTTTATGCCAAGCCATACTGCTGTAGTAGGGTGAAGATGCTCAGGTGTCTAAAGAACTCAAACAACTACTAGATGCTGGGTTACTGGCTCCTTTCCAAAGTCCTTGGGCTTTCCCATTACTGATCCTCAAGAAGAAGGATGGAGGACATCACATTGTAATGGACTATTGCCGCCTGAACTCCCTCACTAAGAAAGACAAATACCCCTTGCCCAGAATTGATAATGCTCTCAGACGGCTGGGTGGTTCCAAGTTTTTCTCAGCCATGGATCTAGTCTCTGGATACTGGCAAGTTGACTTATCTCCTGGAGATAGAGAAAAGGCTGCGCTTATCACCTCAGAAGGCCTTTTTGAACCCACTTGTATACCCCAAGGACTCTGCAATGCCCCTACCACATTTCAACAGGATATGGACTCCATCCTAGGAGACCTAAAGCTCTCTTGTGTCCTTGTGTACCTTGATGACATCACTGTATTCAGCGCTACCTTTACTGTTGTAACTGTGCTGTTTTAGCAGAGTTATAAGAGGAAACATATTTAAAAGCTAGATAATAATCTTTATTGTGAGATAGTGAAAATATAGTCAATGTGAATGAAGGATAACAGGAACATGATTGTTGATCACACAGTTGGATGGAAGAAGGGGATGGCTTTATCCTGATAATAAGTCAAGCACCAAAACAAGGTATCTACCATAAAGGATCATCATCTGTTCATGTTGTTGGATTAGGTAATTTGAGTTGACTTCCTAGACAGGCTTTAAGTAACCAGGTAATCAGATTGCAGGTCACAACCCCGCTTGGTTGGAACCTTGCTGGCGGGTTGAGCCTGCAGTTTGGACACCCCCCCCAACTGAAGGTTGGCCTCCTCTGGGGGCAGGTTGTCAGGAGCCCAGGCGCCATATTGGACTAATTGCTGTTCTGTGGCAGGCAGGGCAATTTCTCATTGATTTTCTTGCTTTTTAGGGCTGTAGGCAATCATGGTGTAGGGTCTTGTCTTGCTTATGTTTTCCAAGTTTTTGTACAAGGTATGTTATTGTTGTTTACCTTTAGATTGATTGCTGGACCCACTTTCTTGGGTTGTAGTTTGCTCTTGTCAACATTAATGATCCAAACTTTGTCCCCAACTTCATGTCTATTGCAGATGGGGACAAAGATTTTTTGTAGACGTTCATTCTCCTTCACTGTTTGTTTGCTGTTAGCCTTTACAATGTAAGAGTCTGAGAGTGGGGGGACTTCACTTGGAATTTCCAGCTTAGGTCCTGTCAATGCTTGAATGATATTTGGCTGTATGCTGTATACCAGTTCAAAAATGCTTTTTCCGGTGGATATGTTCACTCAGGTTTGACACACAAGTAACACAGTTAGTAGCTGCTTATACCCGTCTTCAGGTCTCCCAGCAGTGATTTTGACTAAGGCTTGCACAAGGCTATCATTAAGCCTCTCTATACGTCCATTGGCCTGTGAGTGATATGGCGTTGTTACAGTGTGTTTGACCCCTTTTTTGCAAGGTATACATTGGTGGTTTTGGAGGTTGATTCTTTCCCTCCATTGGTTATCAGGAGTTCTGGATTTCCAAACTTGCTGATTATCTCTTTGCCAATAAATCATTGTACATTGTTGCCAGTGTGTGCCTTTACTGCTTGGGCTACTGGACATCTTGTAGCAAAGTCAATGTCAGTGATGATATATTTATTGTCATTTTGTTTTCCTGGCATGGGGTCAACAATGTCAAAAGCTCAAACTTTGAAAGGTAGTTGTGTGTGGATGGGGATTACTGACTTTGGCAGGGTTTTGCTTTTGGTAAATTTTTTGCATACCTCACATTGGTCTAGAACTTCTTGAACATTGCAATATAAGGTTGGTTACTAGGCCTTATGCTTAAGGAACTCATATAGATTTTGGCTCTTGGTATGTCCAAGGTCTCCGTGATAGCGTAGGATGGTGTCTACATGCTTATGTGTGGGGATGTAGGGAATGGTTGTGCTGTTGGACATTTTTCTGTGTAGGGTCCTGTATACGTCAGAAAATAGGTGTTTGTTTTTGATAACTGTTTCCTTTGTCATGTTGGTTGTGCCAGGAGGGAAACCTTTGTCCTTTGTTTGTAGTACTAAGAGAGGCCAGTCTGGGTTGAGCCCATTTTCCTCTCTTTAAGCACAGACATACAGGTGGGACAGGGCGTCTGCCATGGCAAGCTTGGCCCCAGGTTTGTACTGGATGAGCATGTTAAACCTCTCCAATAGCTCCATCCACCAGGCTTGGCAGTGCAACAGATTTTCTTGAGTTTTGAAATAGATGAACAACTTGTGGTTGGTTAATGCTGTGAGTTCTTCCTGCTGTTCTAGATAACAGCGCCATTTGACTTAACAGTGCACAACAGCCAACAGTTCTTTGTTGTGGATAGGGTATCAACACTTGCCATCTGTCAATTTTGTGATTCATAAGCTACAGGCAGGAAGTCACTGTCATTATTTTTGATTTTTAGGGCTCCCCCAATGGATGCATCTGAGGCGTTGGTTTCCATTTGGTATTCCCTGTCATGTTTGGGGTGTTGTAGGATAGAAGCTGTTGTGAGTTTCTCCTTAAGGCATCTAAAACAGAGGTCATGTTGGGGAGTCCACACAAACTTGGATCTGGCACCTGTTATGGCGGATAAGGGGGCAGTTAAAAATCCACAGTTAGGTATGAAGCGGCATACATAGGTCATCATTCCCAAGAAGGTGTGGAGTTCCTACTTATCCTTGGGTGGTGACATCTTGAAGATGGCTTGTATCTTTAGACTGTTGGGTTTGATGCTGTTCTTTGAGACTATGTGTCCCAGGAAGGGTAGTTTCTTGCAGAAGAACTGGCACTTAGAGGGCTTGGCTAACAGTTTGTGTTGTGCCAAGGTAGCAAAGACTGCCTCAAGTCTTTGTGGTGCTGTTCCACTGAGGGACTGTGGACAATAATGTTTTCTAGGTACACTAGGGCGTGTTTGCCTATGTGGGGCGCAAACACTTTGTTCATGAAGGTTACAAAGATGGACAGAGCATTGGTCATGCCAAAGTTGAGCACCACCATTTGTAGGAGCTGTATTTAGTGTGGAAGGCCGTTTTGGGGATGTCTTCCTCCTTGATATGAATCTGATTATAGCCTGTGGTTAGATCAATCTTGGAGAAAACGGTGTCTCCTCCCAAGGCATCAAAGAGGTTGTCAATCAGTGGTAGTGGGTAACAATTCTTAATGGTAACTTTGTTTAGGGCACAGTAGTCTGTGACCAGGCGTAAGGTACTGTCCTTCTTAGCCACAAAGAATATGGCGGCTGCAAAGCAAGACTGTGAGAGGCAGATAAGTCCTTTTTCCAATGCCTCCTTGAGGTAGGTGCGTAAGGCGTCATCTTTATTTGGGGTCAGTCTGTAGATAGGGCACGCCTTGGGTACAGCCCCCTTGAGTTGGATAGTGTAAATTCACTGCCACCTCTGGCTTTGGACCACTCAATCTTTCCCCGCTGTACCAAGAAAGATCCCAAAACGCCCGCCAAACCTCTCCATTTGTTGAATGATTTAGCTCACACAGTTGATGAGAGGTTTGTGCTGGCTTATCCTGTGCAATCCCTGCCTTTGGTTGCTCCTTCCTGGGAAGAAACCCTGGTTAATTTGGACTACCTATTAGCCTGGTGTTGTCTGTTTTTAAAAACTATCAGAGCCACCCAATCAGGTGTTGCCACATCAACGCTTGATAACCCAGTTGGCCCCCAAATGCCTGGCATCTCTTCCAGCCAATAAGATTTGATTTTGGAAATTGGAGTAAAACTCTCCAGTCCCCCTGAGCCCATCCAGCAAAGTTTTGTACCTAGCCAATCAGGCTCACCCCCAACTGTCATGTGACCAGTTTTTTGCAATCCATTCCTTTTAACCAAGCAAGGGGACTTTCAGTCCCCTGCTTGTCTATTTTTACTTACATTAAAGTTTGGAGTCACCTGCACCTTAATTTTCTTAATTTTGTGTTGCCTGGAACCAGTTGCGTCCCTAAAGCTCAAAATATTAGAGTGTAGCCCCTGCTCTAAGCTTACCTTTAGCCAGCTGGTTTCAAACCCGGCTTCTCTTCTGGCTCCTTGTACAAGTGTTCTTTCACTTAGTTGTTGTCTCTTTTGCTCCTGCCTTCAAAATCAAAGTTCAAAGCTCAAAATTTCAATTAAATTTTCCTATAATTTCTATTATTATCTCAAATTTTCCTTTAAAAATCATTCTTTTCAAACCCAGTTTTGCTTGCAGTTATAATCCAAGGGCCCCAAGACAACAGCAAGGCTACCCAAACCCGTTTTGCTGTTTTCCCAAGGATTTGCCAAAGACTACCCTAGTCTTGCCATTTTATCTCCGTTTTCTCCAGAAACTATACCATCCTACCCCAAATTTTGTGCTGGTTCCTTCTATGATACTGCTGGCTCTTAAATTTGTTGTCTTTTCCCTGGCTCCGTTTCTCTTGCTTCTGTGGTCCACCTCCCCTGACCTGTGGGGGAAAATCTCCTCATTGGCCTGTTTGGTAGGTAGCAACCCTGCCAGTCTCTGGGACCTCCCCAGCAGTTTTCTCTTTTCCAGAGAGGCTGTGGTTAAGAGCCTGACGTGTGACAATCTTGACCTGGATGTCATGGGGCTTGCTTTGCCTAGTTCTGAAGAGGTAGTGCCCCCCACACCTCCTCTCCCCTCCATGGTTCAGAAGAATCTGGTAACTCCCAGGTCCTCTAAGGTGGCCTCTTCTGCTCTTACTTGCACTCCCTGGTTGCTCACTGGTCTGATTCTAATGGGTTTGAACGCCTACTTTCCCCAGTTGTCCCTGGTGTCCTCCCTGTGGTCCCCTCTCCGAGCGGCCATCCCAGTTGCGCACTGGATGGCATCCTGGTGGTTTGTTGCACCAGGATGGGAGCCAAACTTAGTTAGTTTAGCCCCTCTCTCTCACAGATAGAGTGCTGAATATGCTTCTCAGGAGGCAGCCCAGGTAGCGCTTCCTTGAAGATTTCTGGATGGTGGGCCACAATTTTGCAGTCCTGAGTCATGGAGGTATCCTGGTGTTCTTTAAAATGTATGATCTTGTACTGGCAGGAGTCCCAGTCATCTCCTTTTGGTTTTCCTTCTTGTCCAGGGTCTCTGTGATGCGTACAAACATGTGGTCACGTAGGGTTAGTCCAAAGAGTCAGGGTAGATCTGGTGGTTGACGCCTTCATTCTTGATGGTCAACACTGAGGTTGCCCAGTCTACATGAGGATTGTTCTTTTGCAACCAGTCTAGTACCAGAACAATGTCAAAATTTGGGAAGTCAATGACAGGACCTTGGATGGTGGAGTGGAGCTTCTCAAGCATGACAGAGAAGGGGGCAGCTTCCTTTGTCACGGCAATGTGGTGTTTGTCAGCCAGGACCACATTTTTAATCCGTGAAGGATTAGTGGCCAGCTTGAACTTATCCACAAAGCTACTGTTGACCAGGGTTTGATCTGCACCCAAATCCAGGAGTGCTGAGCCTGTGTAACTGCAGAAGCAGAAAGAATAGGATATCAGTTTATTAGGATGTCTGACAATGGTGTACAGTACTAAGTCCTCCAAGGGCGCTTGGATCATTGGGCATTGGTCCAGTCCTTGGGTTGGTACTCATCATTGGGCAACTCATGAGTTGCGTGGGGAGAGCTTGGCTTATTTAGTGCTCTCCCCAGGCTTTTCTCTCATCTGGGTTGCCTTACGTGGCAGTGACATGGAAATGGGTACAATTTGACTGGCCATTGTTCCCACTTCCATGTCCATTTGAACCTGGGGGTTTATGGTTGGTGTTATTTCTGTTGCTTCCAGGGGGTGGTCAAGTAAAACACCTGCCTGTGTGAGAATCCTTAATTCTTTCTTGTTTTCTAGTTTGTGCCTTATGGAGGGTATTGGATGTTTTTCCTGCTTTCTCTGCTTCACGGTATAGGCTTTACAGGTTGATCATCTTATCCAGGTTTACATGTCTCATCACATGCAACTTGAGAGCAACATAGTACATGAGGTGTGTGGCTGGGGTGTTGAAGGCCATATCAGATGGTGCACAAAGACAGAGTTCCTCATAGGCGCAGGTGAGCTCCTTCATGGTGCCTGTCTGGGTAAGGTTCTTTACTAGGCATATTATCATGAGTGCTATGTCCTTAAGCACAAATCTTGCCAGGAAGTCTTGCTTAAATGTATCCCAGTTCTTGTTGGTGTGCTCCTTGTGTCACTTGTTGCATCAGGTGCCAGCGTCATGGGTCAGGAAAATGGAAATTTCTGCAATCCAAAATTGCTGTGGGCATTCCATCTGGGCCAGCTTGCTTTGGGCGGACTAGATCCATGCGGCAGTGTTGTTGTTGTTGGCCCTGGCAAAAGGTTCTAAGGCGGCGCTCTGTAGTCTTTGAGCACGTAGGCTGGTATGGCGCCTTTGTTGGTTGTTTCAGCATGGAGGCAAGAGCATGGACAGAACCCTTATGCAGACATGGCATTGAAGGCAGGTAGTGGGATCACTGTATTCTGGTAAAGGACAAAGCCATCAGGTATCTTGGCACCAGGAGTGTACAGAGTCCATTCAGGCAGGAGGCCAGACATAATTCTGTTAAGGATTTGTTGGCCGTGGAGTGTGTGGGCAACAGGCAGAATTTTCAAGATAAGGTACAATGGAGAACCTACCTGTGTTACCAATGTTGTAACTGTGCTGTTTTAGCAGAGTTACAAAGGGGAAAATATTTAGAAGCTAGATAATAAACTTTATTTTGAGATAGTGATTATATAGTCAGTGTGAATCAAGGATAACAGGAACATGATTGTTGATCACACAGTTGGATTGAAGAGAGGGATGGATTGATCCTGATAATGAGTCAAGCTCCAAAACAAGGTATCCACCGTAAAGGATCATCATCTGTTCATGTTGTTGGATTTGGTAATTCAAGTTGTTTTCCTAATCTGGCTTTGAGTGACTGGTTTATCAGATTGCAGGTCACAAACCTGCTTGGTTGGAACCTTGCTGGCGGGTCAAGCCTGCGGGTTTGACATTACCAACCACTTGGAACAATAAAGCTGTCTTCATCAAGATATGTGAAGCTGGCTTGAAACTCAAACTCTCTAAGTGCTCCTTCTTTAAAGAATGCCTTGAGTTTGTAGGTCATGAGGTCACTCAAACTGGAATCCGCCCCATGAATGATAAGGTGGAAGTCATTGATAAGATGCTACCTCCCACAAATCTTTGGGAGGTTCAAGTGTTCCTTGGTATGACTGGCTACTACCGGCAGTTCATACATGATTTTGCTGAATTGAGTGAGCCCCTTGTCCAGTTGCTTTGCAATGTCCCCTTTGAATGGACTGACAGCCAACAACAAGCATTCAAAGCATTTAAGGCCAAGCTCAAAGAGGCTCCTATCTTGGTCTATCTGGATTATGATAAAGAGTTTATCTTGTATACTGACGCTAGTGGAGTAGCTGTGGGTGCCATCCTAGCCCAGCTTGACAACAAAGGCAGTGATTGACCTGTAGCCTACTCTTCAAGGGTCCTCAATAAGCACAAGAAGAACTAAATCGTCACTGAGAAGGAATTCCTGGCAGTGCTGCATGCTGTAAAACAGTTCAGGCATTACATCTATGGGACCCACTTTATGGTGGTCACATATCACTCTTCCCTCAAATGGCTGTAACAGCTAAAGGAGCCTGAAGGTCAACTAGCGCGTTGGGCTCTGCGTCTACAAGGGTACAATTTCACTGTGATACACTGTCCTGGCACCTAACATCAGAAGGCTGATGGCTTGTCAAGGATACCAATTCTAGCTATCCACATCACTGATGCTGATTGTCTATACAAATTAATGGGGTATCCTGACTCTTGGAACACTGAGCCAGAAGAAATTTTTTTGGTGCTACAGACCCTATCCAAGGATACTGTAATTCAAGATAGGCAACTCTTTAAAAAGGTTAACAATGTCTACCTACCCTAAATTTGCCCTAGCATGAGGATAGGCATATTCCTCCAAGCTCACATTGACACTGGGCATGGGGGTATAGCTAAAACTCATGATTAGTTATGCAAGAACTTCTACTGGGAGAACATGCGCCTCCTGATCCTGATTTTCTTGCCTCCTGTCATTTGTGCCAACTCAAACGCCCTTGCCTGTCCCAACACCAATTCAAACTCATTCCTCCTAAGCATGCCTTCCCACTGTGAGTATTGATGCTGTTGGGCCTTTCCCTTGGTCTAGGTTGGGGTGTTGGTTTATCTTAGTTGCCATAGATCATTTTAGCAAGTGGGTTGAGGCCAGAGCAACATAAAGATATAACTACCAAGACCACAGCTACTTTCTTGCTGCAAGACATCTCCTATTGACATGGCTTCCCTCAAGTCCTGCTTTCTGATAATGATACCAACTTTAATGCTTGCCTCATCACATCTATTGTCAGGCTATGGGGATCCACCAGTCTTTCTCCGCGCCATATAACCCCTCAACTAATGGAACTTTCAAACAAGCCAATTCCTCCCTGGTGTCCATAATGAGGAAGCTCAAGCTCTCTGACACTACCAATTGGGATATGTTCCTCCCTGCTGCCCTCTTTGCTTACCAGCTCAATAGACACCAAGTAACTGGTCAGTCCCCTTTTGTCATGCTGTATGGGCGTGAAGCCGCCACCCCCTCAATCTTAGGACCCCCCTTGATCAAAGTTGATGTGTCTGCAAATCCTGAAGCCCATGTTAAAGACTTAACTAATTGTATCATTGACATCCAAACAATAGCTTACTCCACTGCTTACAAGGTCAAGGCTCTGAAGCTCTCCCCGTCCAATGCTGTTAGAGCCCCCCTCCCTGAATATCAAATAGGCAACCTGGTTCTCTACTACCAGAATTGTACAGGTGGTAGAGCTCATAAGCTGGATTCCCTCTGGTTTGGGCCCTGTGAGGTCACCTTTAAAAAGGGTGTCAAGTATACCGTGAAACTAATGTCTTCTGGACGTCCTTTTGCCCCTGTTCACTCCAAATTTCTCCACAAATATCAACTTCCTGTGTTCAATCTTGAGGGGAGAGATATTGGAAATTGCACCATTAATGCTATTTTGATATGGCCTTAAAATATTGATAGCTGCAAATAATTGGCTGGGTTTGCTTTTGATTTCAGATATTCCTTGCCTTCTGCAAATGGGTCTGGTACAATATCCACCCATTTCAGATTATTGTACCTGTCTGTGAATGATCCTGGTATGACCTCATCCCAATGTGACCCCTCAGCCACTCTGTCTTTCTAATGAGTGATCACTGTCCCTTGTCTACTATTTAAGTATAATCATTTCTCCTAATAAAGACAAATTTATCCAAATTAGTGTTGGCTTTAATAATCTTCAAGCTTTTTCCTGTCCTTTCTGCCAAAAGGACTTTCACATCTTGTTTTCCAGGAAATTAAGGTATGTTCCCTTAATTTTTCCCTGAAGGCTAACCCAAGGCTAGCTTTGAACCTCAAATCTTTTGTTATAAATATTTCCCACCGTGTCCTCCTGGATGTTGTCCCCGGGAGCCAAACACAACAAAATGGTGCTCACTTCAGGGGCTGTAAGCCCCTTGGTTACCCTGTTCCAACGCATATTCTCTGGTCCTACTCCCTTTTTTTCTGAAGTACTTGAGCAACCTAAAGTTTCTAGTCCCCCTCTAGAAGAAGGCATCACTGATGCCCCCTCAACTCCTATTGTATTGGTTCTGTCCCCTGGGCCTGCGTGGGCACCCTTCCAGCTTTCTCTCTTTAATTACAAGCAAGCTCATGCTGCTGCCTGCTCCCTTCTCCACTCTGGCACTGTGTCAATGCACACTATCTCTGGTATCTGTCCCGGGTACGCTTCCAAAGACCTGTACTCCTTCCTTTTGGATTTTGGTCTCCCCCGCGTTGATGGAATCCATGGATACAATTAGCACGTTGGTCAACCAGTTCATTTAACCCGCCCTGGTTCACCATCAACTTGCATTAGGATCCCAGAAGCAGCTTCTAAATGCTGTAGCCACCGCTGTCTCAAACAATTCTGCTCAAAATATGGCATATCAATAATGGTCCCACAGTCTCTTTTTGTGTATTTTGTATAACCAGGGTGACTTGCTGGCCTCCCAGAAGTACCTAACCTCATCACTGAATTCCCTTTGTTCCTCACTCCCTGTATATATCAAGGATCAACTGTGCAAATTGGATGAGCATCAAGCAACATGGTGTGGACAAATTGAGACCTCTCTTCTAAAGCATTACCAGGACTTTGAGACTCTGGTTATCAAACTTAAGCAATTCAGGGAGCATGTCAATTCACAACTTGAATTAGTGGGAGCTCATGTTGATACTTGGGGCCGCCATCTGCAGCGTCAATATGGTCTGGATAAGGCTGCACTAGGCGACACTCTGTACCAAGTACAGAATTATGTGGATGATAGAGTACCATCCATTGAGGTGACACGTCCTGCTCCTATTATTGAGGACCCATCTGATTTTGAAGCCAAGGTATGAGAAGCCATAACTGAGCTCAAAGCTACCACTTGGCGTCAATCTGCTATTCAAAACCCTCCTCCAGTAGAACCTATGCCTGACCCTTGCATTGCATTGCTTTGCTCACCAACCAAGTAGCTACCTTTCAAGGAGAAATTGAGTACTTGAGACAACACCTCTCTAATCCTTATGATTTTTCTTCTGAATCTGAAGGTGAAGAGGAAGCTGAAGTTGCTAGTACTCCTGCTCATGGCAATCATAGTTGCTGCCCTGGTTTGGAAGGCCAACCCCAGGTTAATTGTGCATGTGCACTAGATCAGCTTGCAGAAGTAACAAATGATGTAGCTGACAGGAAAGACACATTGGAAAGGGAGGTACAAAACCTTTCCTGCTTTACCAAGACACTGAATGGACAAGTCATCCCCTTGATTGCTCAGACCACTTCCCTGACCACATGCCTTAATGGGATTTCTGGCACCTTGGCAGTACAACAAATAAGGTTGACAAATTCAGAACTGCTGCAGCCACTACTAGGGATATTAGTGGACAGAACAGCTCTATCTTAGATACCCTAGAGGAAAGCCTTTGTTTCCTCTGGGCTAGACAACCTGCTGCTGAATCCAAGTTTGAAGGCGACCCTCATATTAACGTCATCAGCCCTGGTTAAAACAGTCAGTCCTTGTCCTTGTCCATCAACCCAAACTACAAACCAACCTTCAAGCAAGTATTTGGTCCTAAAACCTCTACCATTGCTGCCTTTCTAACAATTTACAAAACTGCAATGTGTAGGGCTACTGATGAACTCAAAAAGGAAAATATCCTCACCTGTCTCCATCCCACATTCCAAGAAGTAGTGATCCCTGAGCTCCCCTCCATTGTCACTTGGGAGGACATGAAGCACTCCTTATTGAGGAGTTTGGAGGAGATCTCATTTTGGAGGTCAAGAAAGATGAATTTATGCACATTGCCTTTAAGCCCAAAAAACCTTGGCTGAGTTTGCTGATTGTTTCTACATTGAAGGACAACAGTTAATCAGCAGTTGTCAATTAACTCCCTGGGAAGCGTACACAGCATGTTCAAACTTTTTGAAGGTGAACCAACTCCTATGTATGCACTATAAGGCCCACAAACTTTCCCTTACTTCAATGTAGAGTATCAAGACTCTCTTGCAGGACATGCATTTGACACATGGGGGTACCTTTGTGCATGAAAATAAGGCCATCAATGCAGGAACTACCTCCTGCAATCCACACATTATGACCCTAGGCTCAAGTGGGCAGTCTAAGAGACAAGGATGCCATAATTGTGGTCAAATAGAAAATCACTCACATACCTGTACCAACCCTCAGGTAGAGGGTTGCAACCAAAAGGAGCAGGTGGAAAAAGAGAGGTCATCTTAGAGGCAGAGACGCTCTCTGCTGACCAATCTCCCCTGTCTCCTCCTGATACTCCTTCTGATGAGGAATCTTTCCCCTTGGCTGGCCCAATTATCCTTCACTTGTTCCATAACCCCTCTAGTGATTCTGAACCCAAGGACTCTGACTGCAATGAGTCTGATGGTTATGATAACTCTGTGCTGGCAGTTCCAGAGACAGTCTCCATCCCTCACAAGCTACGTTCAGGGAAAGCCACAACTAAAACTTGCCCATCTGCAAATGAAGCTAAGGCTGTAGTGGCTCATCCTTACTTAGCTCAGGCTCATTGTCCCCCTGTCTTGGTAGATTCCTCTGAAGAGGATGCTGAACTAGAAGAAGATCTCTTTAATAATGTGAGTGTATCTCTCTCTTTGCAGACTGTTTATAAGAAAAACCCTGCCTTACAATGCATGCTGGTCAAATGGGAGAAAGAATTAGAGGCAGCTCAAGATGTTCTTGCTGTCTTAAACTTCTTTGGGAAATATACTACCCATGTAGAAGTGCCAATCCAAAAGGTTAATATCAAGGCTATCTTGGACACAGGCTCTCCAGTCAATGTGGTATCATCCAAGCTAATGAAGAAGCTTAAACTGGCCCCCAATCTCAACTACACTCAGTCATATGGTATAGATGACATGGCCCAAACCCAATCCATTGGTGCTTATTCTGCCCTGCTGACAAGGTTTGGGAAGCTTCTTATTGTGTCCCCTACTTTTTTCCTAGAAAACAAAAGCTATGACTTACTGGTTGGTACACAATTCCTCTGAGAGTATAATGGAATTGTAAACCTTTGAGATGGGTATCTATCACTCTTGGGGTATGAGATCCCTCTAAACTTTGAAGAACCCATGTGTCTCCCGGGAAAACATCTTAAGACTTGTGTGCTCAAGTGCCCCACTGGTATCTTCTCACTCAAGTACAGGACTCATTTTTCCAATATGTGTTCCCCTCATCCTTCCTGTCCTGCCAAGGAAGGTGTGCCTTTTCTTGCCCCCGCAGCTATTACCATCTCTCCTGGCTCCCAAGTTATTATGGACTCCCAGATATCCTACAAACTACCTAAAAAAATCCTTTCTGGAGTTATATTCACCTGATATTTAAGCCATAAATAGCCTCAGTTATGCCCTGGGATTTTGGACTAGACTTATAAGGAGCCTTTACAGCTGTTGTTAGCTAACCCGACCACCCTTCCTATGCAGGTGACCAAGGGCCAGGCTGTCAGGCATGGTTGCATATTAGGTTCAGAGCAAGTGGTATCCCTCTACCCCTTTGGAAAGTTTAGTGATTCCAACTTGCCTGAAGGAGACCCTCAGGTTCTCTCCCTGTTCACTGCTGCAGACTTCCTGCAGCTATCTCTGGTTCAACAGAAAAAGGTTGTCAGGGATCCAGTCTTGGGCAGCCGGCCTGTTGTTTCCAGGGGTAAACTGGGCCAGGTTTTTTGCAGGCAATGCCCACCACAATAGGGGAGCTAACTTTAAAAGGTAGGAGACAGACTTTCCCACCCAGGAACACAGGCTGGCAGCCGGGATTATAGTGTCAATCACCCCTGTGAGGGTGATATACACAATCCAAAACAGCTTGCCAGTATGGTTGATTGGGAGGTTGGGTGAGGAAGTGGGCTTAGGTTTTGGGGTCACAGGCAGTTCCATGGCCAGGCTTTAAGCAGGGAGATAGTTGAATTTCCCTCTGAACAACTTGGATGTTGAAAATATCCACGGGCCTTGTTGGTTGTATCTAACTGCAGATTGTATGCAGGCCAAAGGGTCAATGTGGGGTTCCTGGTCACCAGTCCCCAAAGGGTGTCCTGGGTTGTAGCCAGGGACCGGCTTGGAGGAGTTGTCATTCTCCAACAGTGGTGAAGGGTTGGTAAGGAGCTTATACTTGGCTTGCATAAGGACAAACTCCTCTAGTATTTTCTAATTACTAAACAAGCGTCTCCACCGTACACTTGTACTTCAGCAGGCACCAGCCCTTCTGTAGGCTGATACCAATCCTGTAATAGTCTTGCAAACTCTCTCCTAATGAGCTCTCTTCCTCTATTTGTCATTTACAAATGCTTTGTCACCTTCTCCTACTCCTCCTGGGCAGATTTACTTGAGGCAAACTTCCTGCACCCTAGGCAATAATATTCCTCATCCCTTGGGCTAGGATAGAAAATATTGGGTAATTGAATCATGGGACTTATACTTTTTCTTTACAAGGGAAAATTGGATAGGGGTTGTAATAGGCGCTTTATTCACAGTCAGAAGGGAGATCCCAATAGAAAACTTATAATATATGGCCTTGGGATATGGGATAATAAAGGGTTTGTGCCAATACTTGGAGTCCTTTAACAATCTCTTGGACTCCTTGTACTTGGTCTTTGGCTCCTGCTCCTTGGTCTTGGGCTCCTGTGCTTTGGTCTTTGGTCTTTGGCTCCTGCGCCTTAGTTGTGGGCTCCTGTGTTCTTATCTTAGGCTCCTGCAATCTTTCCCCACTCTGGCTTCCTATCCTTGGTCTTCTGTTTCTTTTGTAGCTTTTGTGGCCTTGGTAATCCACTTGTTCCAGTCCCTGAAGAGTCTCAGATAGCTCTCCCTTTTATAGCCCCTTGTTTCAGACCAAAAACTTCTCTTAGAACTCTGGTTCTTCAAAGCTTAAACTATCCTGTTTTTCTTCTATAATATATTAAATCTTTAAACTTACTTCAGCCAATGAAAGACCTGAATTTTCTGCCTCTGCTCCTCATTTTTTAGGCTCTAACTCTTAAGTTAAAGCCCTTAAAACACTAATTGAATAAACTTTGGCTTGCAGCTAATCAACTGCCTTGATTCAACGGTTTTTCCAAAAAGATTTCCCCAGATGACCTGTCCTTGACCCTGGTTTAAACCTGAGGCTGTCTCTCTCCGGGTAAACAACTGATCTGCGTTTCAAACGGTTTTGCCGTGATTCCCGTCACGTTTCCCCGGCAAATCTTGAGCACTTCCACATATGTTTTACTTAAGCAAATTTTGACCCTTTGATTTTTCAACATTTCCCCATGTTTCTCCGCGTTTCCTTCAAGGTTTTGCAACATTGAACCTGCCTGCTATTTGTCTTTTTGTCTTTCCTAGTTGTTCTTGGCAAAATTTGCTCTTTTGCTTTACAGTTTCTCCGTTCTTCCTTCAGCTTCTTTCTGGAATATTTCCTGTCCAATCCTTCTTATAAAAATCACATATAGTTCTAACAAACTATAGATTATTTTTCCTTCTCTTTCTTTTTTATTATTTAATTTTTACTCCTTTTTTAATTATAATCAGGCAGTATCTAACTATTCTTTAACTGCTTCTTTTGTTTTAATTTCTTCTCAAAAGTCACTAAACCAGCTCTTTCAGCCTCTGCATTCAGTCCAGCTGGTTCATCCTCTCAGTTCTTCAGTTCTTCAGCACCAAATTCTGATCCTTTGGCCATCCTGCATTATAATCAGCTAGTCCTGTATCATAATCTTCTTGTCCTTCAGCTTATTCTTAACCAGTTCCTCACCAAATCCTTACTAGGAACCTGCTTTGTTCCTTAAACACACTGAACCATACTGGTTTGTTCCATTCAATGTGAATTAAAAGTCCATCAACTAGCCTTCACTGTGACCAAACAGTCCCTATTGTTAGTTTTCTCTGTTAATTCCGTTAACCACCTTGGTTCTTTATCTCAGCCCCCATTACCAGAACTTATAGACCCAGGCATGAGTCTACATTGAACTGGCGTTTTACTGGGCCCTCACAAGTGGTAATCCACTTAGGCCATTCAATCATAAATCTATGTCTATGTGTTGTCTTTACTCACCCAGGTGATGAAGTCTGGGCTTTCAGTTGCAGAGTAATCAGCTCTACTTCCCAGAGGCCTGATCACACCAAGTTCTGCAGCTTGCTTCCTCAAGTAAGCCACCTTGGTGACACGTCTGAGCATGCCTATACCCTCCAATGCTCCTCTTGGGTTTCCCCAAAGCTCCCATAGGGGCATAAACAAGGACACCCTATCAGTCTGCTAGGTAGGATACTTGCTCACAGACCTCCTGTAAGCGTATTAGGGTAAGTAAAGCCCTCAGAGCTCTTCCCCTCCCTGGCAGCCTACGTTACCTGCCAGGGGTCCAAAACCTACTCCCCCCAGACAGACAAAGTTCCCTGCTTGCTATTTCAGTCTTCACCCTTCTGCAGCCACAGTTTCCTGCAGGGTGAAGCACTATAGCCCAAAGCAGCCAACATTTTCTGCTGAGTGGAGGCAACATTGGCCTTTGGTAGTCCTTTGTTACCTACCAGGCAGGCCCCTACTTACCCTAGTAGACCATGTTACCTACTAGGCTTCCCTTACTTACCCCTAGCAGCCCTATGTTACCTACTAGTTTACAGCGTCACCAGCTAACCACACATTGTCACTCTTCAGCATACCGTCTTTATTTGAAGCAATATCAACCCTCGCCTACAAAACAGCATCCATGTGGATCACCACAGTCAAGTTCAAGTATCTTTTCTGGGGTGTAGTCATTGTATTCAGACTTCAGAGGGTATTTGGTAAAATAGACGGGTCCAAAGGGTACACCAGGAGGACAGAAAACTGTGGGCAGTGGGGCAGGAGGGCCAGGAGATCTCAAACTGAATTGGTCTATAGCAAATACAAAATAAGGCAATAGCTGTGTGAGCCAAAATAACATAGCCTTTATTCAAAAATGTTAATAAGCTTGGAGTGCGGAGTCCTTTGATCTATATAGCACCCCACCTCCAAACTTAATATTTTTCATGGGGGGTTCATCAGGGCATTGGGAAAGGCAGGCCTGGGGGAACTGGGTGCTTGGGTCCAAAGGCAGCAAAATGGCACTTGGCCTGGGAGTTCTTTCATTGGTCAAGAATCTCAATTTAGCTATCTGATTAACTTGCCTTAGAGTTGTGGTCATGTGGTTGGGCCACAGGACTGTGCCTCTTCCTGGGGACAGCTCTTGATTGGCTACTGGTGTAGACTTCAAATTCATGAAGCTAATTGTTGTCGCTTCAGTACCTCTATTAGGTGCTGTGATTAGTCTTCCATTTGGTGAAATGAATTCCTTGGTTTGGCCTGTTTCACTGCACAGGCCAACATTCTTGGTATCAGCTTGCAGGGGCTCAATCTCAGAAAGATGCAGACGGGCTCTTGGTCCATGGGGCCAGAGGCCTGCAGGAATTTGGGTTCAAGGTTTTGAGGGGTAACAAATTGTCAATCCTGATAGAGGTACTTGACCTACTGAATCAGTTTTTGGATATCTTTTCTAAGGATAGCACTGATTATGGTTTAGCCAAAGGCGTTATTTACCAGATTGATACTGGTGATGCTCCCCCCTTTTGTGCCAAACCTTACTGCCACAGCAGGGTATAAGATGCTCAGTTCTCTAAGTAACTTAAGCAGCTCTTAGATGCTGGGCTACTAGCTCCCTCTCAGACCCCTTGGGCCTCCCCATTGTTGATCCTCAAGAAGAAGAATGGAGGCTAAGGCATTGTGATGGATTACTGCCGCCTGAACTTGCTCACCAAAAAAGACTTTTATCCTCTGCCTAGAATTGATGATGCGCTTAGAAGATTAGGGGGATCAAAGTTTTTCTCTGCTATGGATCTAGCCTCTGGATACTGGCAGGTCAACTTGTCTCCTGAAGATAGAGAAAAGGCTGCACTTATCACCTCAGAAGATCTTTTTGAACCCACTTGTATGCCCCAAGGACTCTACAATGCCCCTGCTACATTTCAACGGGCTATGGACTCCATCCTGCAAGATTTGAAGCTCTCCTGCGTCCTCGTATACCTTGATTATATTACTGTGTTCAGATCCCCCTTTACCAACCATTTAGACCACCTCAAAGCTGTCTTTGTAAAGCCACTCCCCCTTTGGCCTTGGATAGGACAATCTTCCCACATTGCTCCAATGAATCTCCTCAGAAGCCAGCCAAACCCCTAAACTCCCTCAAAGATTCAGCTCACACAGTTAACAAGAGATTTTTATTAGCATACTCATTTCAGGCGCCAAACGTTGACACTGGGAACTCTGTTCCTACTTGGGAGGAATCCCTGATTAATTTGGATTATTTTTTGGCTTGGGCTTGACCTCATTTAAAATTAATTAGGTCTAAACAATCAGGTTGTGCTACTGCCAAATCATCAAATCCCGACTTACCTGGATTGAATGGTGATCTGCCCCAATCATTTGATTCTAGCCAATCAGAGTTGGGGTCAGAAATTGGTGAGAAACCCTCCAGCTTGCTGGATTTTCCTGGAAAAATTTCTCCTGCAGCCAATTAAGCCTGCGCCTCTGGGTCAGCTGACCTTTGAATTTGATTTACCACCCTTAAAGCAAGACAGGGGACCAAAAGTCCCCTGCTTGCTCATTCTATCAATTAAAGTTTATTGTTTGCACCACTTTTGAGATTGAAACTTGGGATTTGTTTTGGTTCCCTTTATTTTTTATGGATTTGTTAGTAGTTTTTTATCATTCTTTACCTTCCTGGCCTTTATCTGGTTCCTGGCGTCGTCTTCAGAGCTCCTAGGGTCAAGATTAATGTTTTTGAACCCGCTTACCTCATTGGCTTTCAAAAACTTCACTCAAACTTTAAAATTAGTATTCATTCCTTAATATATACTTACTTTAGTTTTGATTTTGCTTCTCATTTGCTTCATTGTCTCCTTATTTCAATATATGCTTTGAATTTATTCTTTTGCTTTATCTTTGAGCGTATAGTTATTAATAGTCAACCACTAACTTCAAACTCCTCCTATGTCCCCCCATTTGCTCTGTTTTGAATTTTCTCTTCTGCTAAGGGAATCACATCACCCAAATTTTGTTGTGCTTGTGTTTTCTCCTTTTGAGCATAATGCTGGCCTCATTTCTAAAATTTGTGATTTATACCCTGGCTCCTGCCCTGATGCTAGTTTGGACCAAATCCCCAGAACTATGGAGTTGTGTGTCCCAGCCCCTCCACTTGATGGGAAGTGACCCCAGCCAGTTCATGCACGTGTTTGAGGACCTCCCTGGACGGGCACAGGACATCCTTGCCACTAGTGAGAACTTTGTTTAGAAGCCTCACCTGCAATGACCTCAAATTCCCCACCCACAAAACTTCCTCCACTATGCTGTCACACCAGCCCTCCCAGATGGTCCCCCCCTGAGGTCCCTGTTGCTCAGATCCAGGAGAGTGGACTGGATACCCAAGAGTTCCCGCCCAAGCGCACTCCCTGACTCCTTAGTGGTGTGATTCTGATGGCTTTGGACTCTTACTTCCCCATCTATCTGCCATGTCCTCTCTATGGACACCCCTTTGAGCGGCCATACCAGTCCTGCACTGGATGGTGTCCTGATGGGTCCTCCTGCCAGGGTGGGAGCCAAACTTAGTTAGTTTAGCCCCCCTCTCTCACAGTCTTCCTCAAAATTCAGGAGGCAGGCCTAAAACTCAAACCCTCTAAATGCTCCTTTTTCAAGGAGCAACTTGAATTCTTGGGCCTTGAGGTCACCCAAACTGGAATACGCCCTATGAATAATAATGTGGAAGCCATTGCAAAGATGCAGCCCCCCAAAAACCTACAAGAGGTCCAAGTGTTTGTTGGTATGGTGGGACACTATCAACAATTTATCCCTGATTTTGCTGAGTTAAGCAAACCCCTTCTCCAACTCCTTTACAATGTACCCTTTGTATGGACTGACAGCCAACAACAGTCTTTTGAAGCACTGAAGGCCAAGCTCAAAGAGGCTCCTATCCTAGTCTAACCTGATTATAATAAAGAGTTTATCTTGTACAGTGACACAAGAGGAGTATCTGTGGGTGCCATCTTAGCCCAGCTTGACAATGAAGGCATAAACCAACCTGTGGCCTATTCTTCATGAGTCCTCAACAAAAACAAGAAGAACTATAGCGTCACAGAAAAGGAATGCCTAGCTGCTCTGCATGCAATAAAACAGTTCAGACACTACATTTACAGGACTCACTTCAAAGTAGTTACAGATAACTCTTCTCTTAAGTGGCTGCAACAATTAAAGGAGCCTGAAGGTTGATTAGCATGTTGGGCTTTGCGCTTGCAAGGATATGATTTCACTGTAGTACATTGCCCTGGTGCACAACATCAGAATGCTGATGGTTTGTCAAGGATCTCATACTAGCCATCTATACTGCTAACTCTAATTGCCTATACAAGTTGATAGGGTACACTGATTCCTGGACCACTGAACCAGAAGGCATTTGTCTGGCCCTGCAAGTCCTATCAAAGGATACTGTGATTTGAGATATACAACTCTTCAAGAAAGTCACCAACACTTATCTACCCTACGTCTGTCCTAGCATGAGGGTTGCCATCATCCTCCAAGCCCACATTGACACAAGACACAGAGGAAAAGCAAAGACTAATAACTGGTTGTGCAAAAACTTCTATTGGGAAAATATGTGCCTCCTAATTCCTGACGTCCTTGCCTCTTGTCATTCTTGTCAGCTCCAACTCTCCAACCTTCATAGCATCAATTCAAGCTCATCCCCCCTAAACATGCCTTCCACACTGTGAGTATTGACGCTGTTGGCCCTCTCCTGTGTTCTAGATCTGGGTGTCAATTAATCTTGATAGCCTTCAACCACTTTAGCAAATTGGTAGAAGCTAGAACAACCAAAGATAAAACGCCAAGACCACAGCTAATTTCTTGTTGTAAGATATCTTCTACCGTCATGATTGCCCTCAAGTCCTGCTTTCTGAAAATGGGACTAACTTTAATGCTTGCCTCATAACGTCCAGTATAGAAGCTATGGGTACATATCAATCCTTCTCTGCACTGTATAACCCATCAACCAACAGAACTGTGGAACAAGAAAACTCCATTCTTGTGTCTATCATGAGGAAGCTTACCCTCTCTGATGCTGCTAACTGGGATATGTTCCTCCCTGCTGCCCTCTTTGTGTATAGACTCAGCAGACATCAAGTGACCGGTCAGTCTCCCTTTGCCATGCTGTATGAACAAGAAGTCACTACCTCCTCAATCTTGGGACCCCTGTTGATTGAAGTTGATGCCTCTACTAATCCTAAAGCTCATGTCAAATACTTGACTAATTGTATCATTGACATCCAAGCTACTGCCTATTCTACTGCTTACAAAGTCAAAACCCTGGATCTCTTGCCCTCTAATGCTTCCAGATCCCCCCTACCTGAGTACCAAGTGTATGATTTAGTCCTCTATTATCAAACTTGTACTGCAGGACGTGCTTATAAGCTAGACTACCTCTGGGTTGGACCTTGTGAGATCACCTACAAGAAGAGTGTCAAGTATAAAGTGAAGCTACTGTCCTCTGGCCGCCATTTTGCCAGGGTACACTCCAAATTCCTCCGCAAATATCAACTCTATGTGTCCAATCTTGAGGGGGGGGATGTTGTAAATTGCGCCATTAATTCAATTTTTATATGGCCTTCAAATATTGATATGTGCAAAGATCTGGTTGGTTTTGCTTTTGATTTCAGGAATTCTTCCCCTTCTTCAAATGGTTCTGGTTCAATATCCACCCATTCCAGTATATCATACCTTTCCTTGACTGATCCTGGTATGACCTCATCCCAATGTGACCCCTTCTGCCACTCTGTCTACCTAATGAGTGATCCTTGACCCTTTTCTACTATTTAAGTAGAATCATTTCTCCTAATAAAGACAAGTTTATCCACAATTGTTTTGGCTTTAGTATTCTTCAAACCTTTTCCTTTCCTTTTTTCCAAAAGGACTTTCACATCTTGTTTTCCAGGAAATTAAGGTATGTGCCCTTAATTTTGCCCTGAAGGCTAACCCAAGGCTAGCTCTGAACCTCAAATATTTTGTTATAAAGATTTCCCGCTGTGTCCTCCTGGATGTTGTCCCCAGGACCCAAACACAACACTCCCCAGTGTTGAGACATGTGGATCCCAAACTGCCTTTTGTGGTTTCCACAGATGCTTCAAAATATGCTGTGGTTGGTATGCTATTGCAGACTGCTGGTGATGGGATACAGAGACCTGTAGGGTATTTCTCCTGGAAAATGGAGGCTTGAGAACACAATTACATGATTTAAAACAAGAAATTGTTGGCAGTTGTGGAATTCTTAAGGCATTGGCATCACTATTTTATGTCAGCGCGCCACCCATTTGTAGTAATAACTGATCATAAAGCTCTTATGTACTACCAACAACCCATGGTTTTCTCAGGTTGTCAATCCAGATGGCATGGTAACTCAACAATATACAAGTTCTGCTACAAGTTCATTAAGGGTTCTGAAAATCACTTGGTGGATGCGTTGAGTAGAGATCCTTCTTGTTTCTCAGATGCTACTATGAACATTGAGTTTAACACGCACACAATTATTTCAGACAAGGCTGTGGTTCCTTTTGTACTACCTCTTCCAGCTACGCTTGCCACCATGTCCTTGACCAAGAGCGCAGACTTAGACTTATATTCCAAAGTCAAGTTTTTACAGCCCCTGTCCAAAGGTTAAGATAGGTTACTGGAACTAGCATGTACTCCTTCAGTTGACCAGCTGCAAGGTTATCACAAGATAGGGCCAATTCTATACCATCAAGTTTGTTTGTGGGTCCCAGAGGGAACTATTTGGGATGAAATCGTGGAGGCCAATCACACCTGTCTCACGGCAGGCCACCCAGGGAAGAATAAAATGGTGGAGTTAATTCACCGACAGTTTCTTGAAAAAGTTTGACAGTGCAGGTGGCAGCTTACTTTTGAGACTGTCTGGCATGTGTTTGGTCCAAGTCAAGCAGGAACAAGACAACTGATTTGTTGGTTCCTCTGCAGCCAGCTGTAGGACCATGGACGTAGGTGCCAGTAGACTTTTTTGGAGAGCTTCCAAATTCCAACAGGTTTAATGCAATATGATGGTGGTTAATTGCTTCACAAAAATGACACACTTTATTCCATACTTAACCAGAATTTTTTTGGTGGAAACAGCTTGGTTATTTGTGAATAGAATATTCTCCCTGCATGACATTCCAATGGAAATTGTGAGTGACTGCGGGCCCCAATTCATTGCTCAGTTCTGGGAAGCTTTTACTGGGATCCCAGGTATCAAATTGTGTTATTCCACAGCTTTCCACCCCCATTTTATGGACAAACAGAGAGGGTAACCCAAAGTTTGGAGGTCTACCTACGCTGCTACACAAATGCAAGACAAGTTGACTGGTGTGATAACTTACCCATGGCAGAGTTCACATATAATAACGCTCCGCACACGTCAACTCAGGTTTTGGAGTTTTATGCTAATGTAGGCTACAACCCTTCATCCAACATGGGTCCCCACTTAGTTAGTAATGTGGAAGCTGCAACTGATCAAGCCGCTGCATTGAAGCAGGTTCATCAGGAGCTCCAGGTTACTCTCGCCGCCGTGACAACTTACAAGAAATACACAGATTGCAAGCGCCAGGAAGGTCCAACCTACAGGCCAGGTGATCTGGTCATGATTGATGCTTGAAATATGAAGCTGAAGGTCCCCTGTTGCAAATTAAGTGCTAAGCAAGTTGGTCCTTTCAATATTGAACATCAAATTGGTCACTCTACATATTGGCTAAATTTACCCCTGGCTTTCAAGATTTTCCACACCTTTCATGAATTCTTTCTTACCTCCTTTAAAGGTACAGAGACTCCTTCTTACCAACCCATTCTTGTAGAAAGAGAACTTGAGTATGAGCTAAATTGTATTCTTGCTTCCCGTAAGAATTGATGCTGTTTGGAGAATTTGGTGTCATGGAAGGGTTATCCTGATTCCAAAGACTCATGGGTTCCCAATATGATTGTTCCAATTCCCCAGATCTGATCCAAGAGTTCTACCAGAGCAATCACACTGCTATTGTCCACCCCAAGCTTACCTTAGCTGTGATGAAACTCCTGCCTGCCCACAAGAATTTCTCCTTATCCTATCTCCTGGATGGGGGTATTGTGCCCAGGGCTAAAGCAGAGGGCAATTTCACAGTAGGTTCCATCATGCCAGGAATTATCCGGCCAAGTAGAAAGGCTCAAAAAGCCAGCAAACTATTAACAAAATTGACCCAATTAACAGATTTAAATAAAACATTGATTGCAAATGGGTTACAGCTGCTCCATTCTGCCAGCTGAAACCAAGTCCTCTTTGCAAACTGATGTTGATAAATTAACATAATTTGAGGGTTATCAGATATAAGCTTATTAATCAGCATGGCCGTCAGAAATTGGTCACACAAGGGTTCTTTGCAAACTGGACTAGATACTCACTTGACAATGTAGAAGAAATAGGAGCCCAGGATTCAGGTGGTATTGTTTAGTCAATTTTTGATATATATTGAATAATTTTCACTGTTTCAACCTGTTGAGTTTATACTTCTGGGAAGTATAATAAACAAAATAAGGGGAATATTTAAGAAGAGAATGATACTTTATTGGATATGAATATAGAATAATATATAGTATCATGACAAGCCACATGTTGCCAATGTACATCATGGAGGTCATGGGGCTTATCTGAGTAATGTTCCTCTTGAGTCATGAGGCTTAATCAAGTTGTGTTCCATTTAGGACCTGAATTGAGTTATCCCTGTCATAGATGGTTAACTGATAATGGTGCCACCAGTTTATTGAATGGATAGTGAACCATTTGGTGAGACATTTGATGATTTAATTGGGGTGTTAATTCCCCAAGAGGGAGTAATTGAAGATATTGCAACATCTCCCCCTGGGGTGCTGGAAGGCGGAGCCTTGGGAATTTTCTTGAGAGTATATGGTATGCAGGCTTGGTATTGATCCAGTTTGGTGTTGGAAACAGGGAGCCTTGAATTTTTTTAGGCTGCTCTTGATTTACACAGGCGGAGTTGGTTGTGGTATATACATTTCAGTTCAGTCCAAGCTCCAATCCCTTTGATGAGGTAGGTGTTATTGGGCTTAACTTCCATGATAATGCTTGGTTCATGTAGTCCTGGGTCTAGTTTGTGTTGGTTGTGATTGACAACCCAGATCTCTTCTCCAACTCAGAACCTTTCTTGTTGCAATGGGATTGTTTTGCGCTGGACCCTATTGTGTTCCATCTTTTCTTGGTCCTTTCTGGCGTGTAGTACTTTTGAGTCATTACTGTCTGGTATCTTCTTTGAAAGTGGCAGTTGTGTACCTATGGTTTTACTAAAAAGTGAGAGTTCTGACCATAGACAAGTTCATAAGGACTTTTGCCCGTATTGTGGTTGACTTGTGTTCTGCAGACCATAAGGATGGTTGGTAGCATATTAACCCAGGCTTTTGGATTGTTGGCAGATAACTTACTGAGGGATTTCACCAGAGAGCCATTTAGTTATTCTACAGGTCCATTTGTCTGTGGGTGATATGGGCTGGCTGTGATGTGTTTTATTCTGTTCTTGGCAAGATAGACGTTGGTGCCAATAGCTTTAAGTTCAGCACCTCCATCTGTGATCAAGAGGTCAGGTTTCCCAAAAAAATTTCTATGATCTCTTTGCCAATGAATTGTCTCACATTATTGCCTTTGAGTTCTTTTGAGGATTGTGCTACAGGTCATCTGGTTGCATAGTCAATAGCTGTGATGATGTACTTTTTGTCTTTGCTTTCACTGGGAATAGGTCTCACAAAATCCAACAACCATACCTTGAAGGATTGTGTGATGGATACAGGTACTACTGACTTGGGCAGTGCTTTGGTTTGAGCATACTTCTCACATACTTTGCATTGCTCCAGTACTTCTCTGATATCATCTAACATATTGGGCCACCAGTAGTGTGTCTTGAGGTATTCATGCAAGTTTCTGCTACATGTTTGTCCCAAGTCTCTGTGATATTGGAGGATTGTTTCAATCTTTTATGTTGACGGGACGTAGGATACAGTGTCACCATTTGGGAGTAGTCGGTGAAGGGTACCTATATTTTTTTGAACAGATGTTTTTTCTTGAGGACTTTCTCTTGGATGTCCATTGGTGTACCAGGTGGGAACCCCTCCTGGAGATTCCCCATGATTAGCATGGGCCAGTTGGGGTTGTCATCAGTGCAAATGATGTGTTTATTGTATAGCCTTGATAGGGCGTCTGCAGTGAGCATTTCACTGCCTGGCTTGTATTCAATTTGCATGGGGTATCTCTGTATGAGACTCATCCATTTGGCTTGTCTTATTGACAGGGGTTGTTGTGTTTTAAATAATATCAACAACTTGTGGTTGGTGATTACTTTGAACGTCTGTGTCAGGATTGACAATTTTTTGCCCTGGGAAACCTGGGCCAAAGGATGGGATTTGAACCCTGAACCTACATTCCTGCGGGCTGCAGGGTCTATGAACCAAGGGCCCGCCCACCCACGTTTCTTTGGGATCAAACCCCTGCAAGCTGAGGCTCCCGCTAAGTCCCAAAGCCAGAATACCTGCACTAGCTTGACCATAGTGGCGCCCAAAGAGGAGTCTCTCAAATTTCCTAATGGAAGCAGAGATGACGCCTCTGTAAATTTCATGAGTTTGAAATCCTCTCAAACAACCAATCAAACCCTACTGCCAAAGATAAACCCAGGATTTAGGCCCAACCCCGTGACCATAGCAAAGAATCAAGAAAATCAAGTGACCAAATTGGACGTTCTGACCAATGAGAGAACACCCAGCTGAGGTGCCATTTTGCTGCTCCCTCACCCAGGCCCTCTGGCTGCCTGCCTGCACTTTTCCCAATATTTTGATAAAGCCCTGATGGAAAATACTAAGTTTGGAGGCGGAATGCTATATATGCCTATAGATTCTGTGCTCAAACCTCATTGCCATTTTTAAATAAAGGTTATGTTACTTTGGCTCCTACAGCTATTGCCATATTTTGTATTTGCCGTCTATCAATTCAGTTTGAGATCACCTGGCCCTCTTGCCCCACTGCCTGCAGTTTTCCGTCCATCTGGTGCACCCTTTGGGCCCGTCCACTTCACTGATTATCCCTTGAAGCCTGAGTATAAGGATTATACACCAGCAAAATCCTCAAACTTGACCTGCTAGCCTGCGTCCAATCTGCTATTAGATACAACCGCCAAGGCCCGTGGATATTCTCTACCCCAAAACTATTTAGAGGAAAACTCAATTACCTACCGGCTTACAACATCTATATGGAACCACCTGTAACACCCAAACCAATGCCAGCCTCTTCACCCGGCCTTCCAACCAACTATACCAGCAAGCTTTTTGGAATAGTGTACATCACCCTCACAGGGGTGGTGGACACCATTGTTCTGGCCCCCATCCTGTGGTCTTGGGTGGAGAAGTCTGCTTCCTACCTTCTAAAGCTAGCTCCTCTCTTATGGTGGGCCCTGCCTGCAAAAACCCTGGCCCAAGTTACCCCTGAAAACGGCGGGCCAGCTTCCCAAGACTGGATCCTTGACAGTCTGGGCTTCTTCCAGATAGCATTGCCATTTCATGAGGCAGTGTATGATGGCTACCAACTCCTTGTCATGTATGGGGTATCTTTTTTTGCTGTCTAATAGCTTCCTTGACTCATATGCCACAGGAAGAAAGTCCTTTTGGGCCGTTTGGATACAGAGGACTCCCCCTATGGTATAGCCAGAGGCATTGGTTTCTAGCTCATAGATACCCTCACGGTTTGGGTATTGTAGGATGGGGGCAGTAACCATGTGTTCCTTCAGTTGGCAGAAATGCTGATCTTGTAAGAGTGCTCAGAAAAATTTGGTTTTTTTTCCAGTGATGGCTGACAAGAGAGCTGTTAGGGCGCCCCAATCAGGGATGAACCTGTGTACATAGGCTATCATTCCAAGGAAAGTGTGGAGTTTGCTCTTGTTTCTTGGGGCTGGCAACTCTGTTATAGCATGTATCTTATCTGGATCCAGTTTAATGTTATCCTTGCTGATGATATGGCCAAGGAATGGAAGTTCAGTTGAGAAGAACTCGTCTTTAGATGGCTTGGCAATCAGTTAATTGTCTTCCAGGGTACAGAGAACTGTGCAGACGTCTTCCCAGTGTTGTTGCATGTTGGGACTATAAATGATGATGTTGTCCAGGTAGATTATTGCTCTTTTCCCAATGTGTTCCTTGAATACTTCATTCATGAAGGTTAAAAAGGTACTGGGAGCGTTTTTCATGCCAAAATTAAGAACAACACATTCAAAAGATCCAAATTTAGTTTGAAATGCGGTCTTTGGAATGTCTTTGAGTTTCACACAAATTTGGTGGTAACCTGCTGTCAAATTGATTTTTGTGAAGATTTGGGACCCCCCAGGGCATCAAAAAGGTCATTAATGAGGGGCAGGGGATAATTGTTCTTAATTGTGACCTTTTTGAGGGCCCTGTAGTCTGTGACCAGGCAAAGTCTTCTGTCTTTCTTTGCCACAAAGAAGACAGCAGCACCAAAGGGTGACTTTGAGGGTCTGATGAGGCCTTTTTTGAGTGCTTTGTCAAGATAAGCTTTTAGGGTGTTGTCCTCTTGTGGTGTGAGGTGGTAGATGGTTTGTGCTTTAGTTACACTCCCTTTTAGGTCAATTTTGTGTTGTATACCCCAATCAGGGGGTAACCCAGGTAGTGTCTCTTGGAATACAAAGGGGAATTCACTGACTAGCTGGTCTCTAATGGGGGTCTGTTTAAATCAAGTTTCCGTGTTTTTTAAGTGGATAACCTCATACGTACAGGTGCACCAATTGATTTTTCTGGGGTCAGTTTCTTTCTCTGTTTCTATGAACTTTACAAATATGTGGTCCCTCATGAGGGTGTCAAGATGTGTTGGGTACACGTGATGGTGAGCTTTTTCTCTCTGGATAGTGAGGGTGGCACTGTCCCAGTCTATGTGAGTCTTTGTCTTTCTCATCCAATCCAAGCCAAGTATGATATTGTACTTGGGGATTGGTATGATGGGGCCGCTATTTGTTGTTTTTACATCTCCAATTTGGGCGCAGAAAGGTTTTGTCTTGTGGGTAACTGGTGTGCTATGACTGTACGCTATGATGACTTTCTTGATGCTACTTCAAGTGATAGGTAACTTCATGAGGTATGTGAAACTCTTGTTGATGAGCAATTGATTGGCTCCAGTGTCAAATAGTGCTGTGCCCTGGTATCTGAAAAACTGGAAAGGATAAGTGAGGAGTTCATTTCCAGTTTGGGCAGCAAACAGTAGAGGATTGCTGGAGGGAACTTGGATCATGGTGATTGAGTCCACGTCCTGTTCTCTGTACAAGTCTTGTGAAGTGGTGGAAGGAAGCTTGCCTAAGCACTTCCCTGAGCTTTTCCCTCTTTGTTGGTATCTTCAGTGCTGGCCTGGTTGGCTTGTGCAGGTGATTCCCATTTCAAGGTTAGGTACTGTGGGCTTGGTTGTTTTGCTTATTGAGGCAAGGCTCTCTTCTAGCTGCAGGGTTTTCCTTACGCTTGTTGGTGGCGTGTAGGTTTTCAGACTTATGAGTGTGTTTTTTTTCATCTAGGAATACATCCTTAAGGTTCTTGCAGCAGGTCATGTCAAACTGACGTCTAATGTGTGTGGGAAGACCATTGTATAAGTCCAGTTGTGGCCCAGAACCATCAAAGTTGATGGTGTTGGGTGCATGGTCACATAGTCCTTCATATGCTGTGATGTATTCTTTGATGGTTCCTGTCATTTTGAAGGTCTGGTGCTCGGTCATTATCACTACGTCTGAATCTTTCATGTAGAACTTTTTGAGGAATGAGGCCTTGAACATTTCCCAATTCTCCTTCTGGTCAGGGTGTTGGGCTAGCCATTTGGTTAAAAACTGTGAAGCAGTTCCTGTGACGCAAAGGACAGTCTTGCTGACCCAGAGTCTTTGAGGGTAGTCCACTTTTTCAAACTTTTTTTGCATACTGTTGATCTAAAAGGAGGCGTTTGTGGGGTTCCTGTCCACCAGTCCCCAAGTGTGTCCTGAATTGTAGCCAGGGACCAGCTGGAAGGGGTTTTCATTCTCTAGTAAGGAGAAATGTATCTCAGAAATATTTATAGGAGTCAAAATGGGCTTTTATTCACTCTCAGAAGGAAGATCCCCTTAGAAACCTTCTGTTATATGGCCCAGGGGATCAAGGAAACAATGTGGATTTGCCAATACTTGAAGTCCTCCAACAATATCTTGGACTCCTTGTACTTGGTCTTGGACTTCTCCACCTTATTCTTGGACGTCTGCTCCTTAAACTTATACTCCTTCTCCTTAAAGTTGGACTCTGGCACCTTAAACTTGGACTCTGGCGCCACGCTTAGAATCCAACTTCTTATTCTTGGGCTCCTGCTCCATTATCTTGGGTTTTATCAGTCTAACCAATCTTCTGCTGGTGATCAAAAGGCTTCCAAAACCTCTTGGCAGAAACTCAGAAGACCTAGGAAAGACCTCCAAAAAGACCATCAAAAGACCTTGAAAAGACATCAAAAAGATCTGGTAACTTTCCAGCCAGCCACCTTCTTATAGTGTGCTTTTCCCAACGGTTCTGCCTTCAAATGGCTTTCTTCATAAGCTAAAGCCATTGTCGCTCACTTTTTCCTACAATAACTTAAGCTTACATACTTACTTTCTCAAAAGCTTAAAGTATTAATTCACTATTTCCTTGCTTATACTTTAATATTTTGACTTCCAACCAATCATTTTCATCAGGAAACCTACCAGAACTCAACCAATGAATGTAGAGCGCAGAAATAGACTATTTCTAAAGTTCCACCGGGATCCAACTATGAAAATAATTTCCACAGCTCAAACCACTCAAATTGACAACTCTTTGCGCATCAAAGTGTTAACTGGTCTATTATTCTGGCACCATTTCTTCCTTCATTCAACCTAAACCCATTTAAATAGTAGAATACTATTTAAAATTTTCTTTCTGGACCTCTTCAATGTTTTCCACTTATATTTACAAATATTGTAAAATCCAAGGAAAACGTCCCATCAAAACAACTTTGTATCCCGCTCTCATAGCAACATACCTTTGTCTATCCTAGGAACTTAATAAATAAATATCTTACCCACACTTCTATCCACATTCCTTCTTGAGTTTACTACTAAACCAAGGCAAAATATTCCACATCTTCCCACTTTGACAAATCAATCCGGCAAAATCTTGGCTCATTTCTCCGGACCACCAGTTCTTCACCATCCTCTTTGGATCTTACAGCCAGCTCATATTCTGGCTCTTCAACTTAACCAGCAATCAGTCCATTTACTTCATCAGTCCACTGGCTACTCCTGCAATACAATCTTCTGGTCCTTTGGCCATCCTGCTCTATGATCAGCTAGTCCTGCATATTAATCTTCTTGTCCTTCAACTTATCCTCAACCAGTCCCTCAACAAATCCTCATTAGGAACCTTCTTTGTTCCTTCTACACACTGAACCATATTGGTTCATTCAATTCAATATGAATTAACAGTCCATCAACTATCCTTCACTGTGACCAAACAGTCCCTCTTGCTAGTTTTCTCTGTTAATTCCGTGAACCACCTTGGTTCTTTATCTCAGCCCCCATTACCAGAACTCATAGACCCAGGCATGAGTCTACATTGAACTGGCATTTGACTGGGCCCTTGCAAGTGGCAGTCCACTTAGGCCATTCAACCATAGATCAATGTCTGTGTGTTTTCTTTACTCACCCAGGTGATTAAGTCTGGGCTTTCAGTTGCAGAGTAATCAGCTCTATTTCCCAGAGGCCTGATCAAACCAAGTTCTGCAGCTGCTTCCCCAAGCAAACTGCCTTTATTACACTCTCTGAGCAAATCTATGCCCTCCAATGCTCACTTTGGGCTCCCCCCAAAAGCTTCCATAGGGGTATAAACAAGGACACCCTACCAGTCTGTTAGGTAGGATGCTTGCTCACAGACCTCCTGTAAGTGTATTAGGGTATGTAAAGCCCTCAGAGCTCTTCCCCTCCCTGGCAACCTGCGTTACCTGCCAGGGGTCCAAAACCTACTCTCCCCCAGACAGACAAAGTTCCCTGCTTGCTATTTCAGTAACTACCCTTCTGCAGCCATAATTCCCTGCTAGGTGAAGAACTATAGCCCAAAGCAGCCAATATTGTCTGCTGGGTGGAGGTAACATCTGCCTCTGGTAGTCCTTTGTTACCTACCAGCCAGACCTTACTTACCCTAGTAGTCCTATGTTACCTACTAGGCTCACCTCACTTACCCTAGTAGTCCTATGTTACCTACTAGGCTCACCTTCAACAAACAACCAAAATTTTGCTTGGCCAAAGTTAGCCCTGCCTGCAAACTGCCAAACATGTGGATCATCACAGCGTTTTTGCGGTGTAGTCCTGCAAAGGCGCCAATTTTGGCAGTGCGCAGGCATTGAAACACAATATTGGGTATCTCAGGCTACAGAGGCGCTATTGTGGTTGGTGTAGTGGGAAACAGTCTTCAGGCTTTGAGAGTGTTGTACTGATCAATGGGCACAAGGACATTATTGTAGATGACAAGGCCTGGGGGAACGTCTTATCCTACTTTGTAATCTCTCCGGCTTTTAGGGAGTGACATTGTTTGGGTTCTTTTCTTGGGAGGAATTTTTCCTTTGAGTTAGGTAGTTATGGATAACCTACCTGTGCTATCACTGTTGATTTTATACTTCTGGGAAGTATAATAAAAAAAATAAGGGGAAGATTTAAGAAGAGAATGATACTTTATTGAATATGAATATAGGCTAATATATAGTATCATGACAAGCCACATGTTGCCCATGTACGTCATGGAGGTCATGGGGCTTATCTGAGTAATGTTCCTCTTGAGTCATGAGGCTTAATCATGTTTTTCTCCATTTAGGACCTGAATTGAGTGATCCCTGTCATAGATGGTTAATTAATAATGGTGCCACCAGTTTATAGACTGGACAGTGAACCATTCAGTGAGCTGTTTGGTGATTTACTTGGGTATTAATTCCCCAAGAGGGAGTAATCAAAGATAATGCAACAAACTCTAAGAGTTGAGTCCTCCCAAAAATTTACTCAATAAAAATCAAATATCCCTTGGTCTATTTTACTTTTTAAAAAATGCATCCTGTATTTGGATTGTTTCAATACATTCCCTACAATCTTATTCTAAGCCGGATCATTACTGGAAGATGGGGCCTGCTGTTGGCGCTTTGTTGTTGCCTCCACCCAACGTTAATCCAATGCCTGCCAATCTCATAGTTGTTCCCCCTGTCTTCAAAAATGAAAATTTTGTTGCATCCCAATATCCTGAATTTTATTCTGAAGATTCTCTTATGCTTTCACAGGCTATTTATCTTAGTCTCTTTTGGTTAGGATTAATTATTTTACTTAATCCTAGTATCTCATTTGGAAATTTTATAAGCAGTATTTGAAGCTGTGTTGGTGGTTAATCATTAACTCTATTTGGATTTGGGTGGTCATTCCCCACCACTTAGAGACAGCTTCTTACTCTCCCGCATTTTCCATCACAACAGATGCTTCTAACTATGAAATAGGAGGAGTACTTAGAATATAAACCACATAAAAGGAACTCTCCCTATGACATATGAATCAAGAAAGCTGTCTGAAGGTGAAAAAAGATACCCAATATATGAAAAGGAACTGATAGCCATTGTACACTGCTCAATGAAGTGATGTTGCTATTTGGAAGATACACATATATTTAAATTGCTAACTGACCACAATTCACTGGTATTCTTTAAAACACAAAAACACATATATAGAAAATAATCTGAATAAATTAATCCCATGTAAATGTATCTAATTGTAAATTTACCCCCCCTCTTGGGCCTCTACTTCAATCCTCACCAAATGCTTGGGAATCTCTGCCAACTTACTCCTGTATATTTTCCAAATATTTACTGGAAACCCCCCAAGAAAGTTTTTCACACTATTAAATGCTAAATCAGTCTGGGAATGCCCCACCTAATCCACCCAAGCAACACCTCTTGTTAAATATCATGTGCAAGAGCAGCTGGGAGCAGTGGTAATTGCATTCAAGACAGGTTCCTCAATTTTTAGTTGAGTCAGTTTTCCCTTTGATTTTGTCCATTTGGATTTTTCCAGATTTTCCTGCCTCCAAAGATGCATCTTTTTCCTTCATAACATTGGCTAATCATTTTGGACATTCAACTTCTCACTCAAATTCCACCCCCTCCCTTAAAATTAATGCAAAAGTTGTGAAAGACCTTGCTTCATCATTCTCTACTCTAATAAAGTTCAAAATTTGTTAGTCTAATCTGACCATTTGGTTTTTTCTGTTGCTTTTGGTATTCAGTTGATTCCTTCTCTCCCTTTAGCCTCCCAGGAATTTTTGGTGACAACCTTTTTGCTGTTGTTGAAAATGCAATTTTATTGTGGTTGAGAGCTTGGTTTTATTTCCTCTTAACCTGCTCCCCAATTATCACACTAATGATAATTAAATATAAACTAGACAATGAGCTACTTACTGCAGACGCCCTATCAATGCTATACTAGAAACATATCCTATGCACTGATAGAGAACCCAATTAGCCCATGTTAATCATGAGGAATCTCCAAGAGTAGTTCCCACCTAATACACCAATACATATCCAAGAGAAAATCCTCAAGAACAAAAATCTTTTCAAAAATGTATATGGTACTCTACATTGCATACTACCAAGTGGCAATAATGTACTCTACATCCCATCAACACAAAGATTTTACACAATCCTTTAATACCACAGAGATCTGGAAATGACCTGTAGTAGGAATTTTCATGAATAACTAAAGACATGCTACTGGTGGCCCAACATTCTGGACAATATCAAAGAGGTACTGAACCCATTAAAGTATGTGAAAATTATGCCCGCTCCAAGGCACCCTCAAGTCAGTAATACCAGTGTCAATCACACAACCATTCAAAGTGTGGTCCCTGGACGTTGTGGGGCCCATGACTAAAGATAAAAAAGGCAAAAAATACATTATCACAGCTATTGACTATACAACTAGGTGGCCTGTAGCACAAGCCACAAAATAAAAGATGTGAGACAATTTACTGACAAAGAGATAATAGCCAAGTTTAAAAATCCTGAACTAATAATCACAGATTGTCAGTAATATTCCTGACACTTATAGTTGTGTAACCAACAAGCTGTCACCTGCCGCCACCAAGAAGATGTCTGCTGCCAATGTGCAGACATCTGCTGCTACCAATCAGATACACACAGCCATCATGCAGAAGCCCATCACAACCAAGTTGACACCTGCTGTCAACGTGAAGGCTCCCACTGCCACCAAGCAGATACACACTGCCATCACACAGAATCCATCACCACCAAGCTGTTGCCTGCTGCCAACACACATATGCTTGCTGCCATTGAGCAGATGCTTACCACCACTGCGCAGGAACCCACCACTCTTGCCAGCCCCACCTGCAAGCTATCCACAAACTAGGTACCCATGAGCCAGACTACCACCTGCCATCCACCTGCCAGCCTTTGCCCTCCCATGCCAGCAGGTCAGTCCCCATCTACTCCTTTGGGAAATAGCCAAACTGGGAAACCAGGAAAGGCAATTTCCTCAAAGTCAAACTTGGGAGGAACTGCTGCCCAAGTTGGGAGCCTACCAAATGGGGGATAGACTGACAGGCTCTCCAACAATAAAAATCATGCACCAAATTCAGTAAGTGAATTTTGATGCATGAAGAAGGCCTAACTTGTACTATGCCAATGCAAACTGGAATCCAGCAAAACCTTCTCAATAGCTAGCCACCCAAGCTAATCCATAAAAGGGAATACCATATGCAACTCAGGCTCTTGGTTCCCCAATGCTATGCCTTCCAATAATCATGCCTTGCAGGTCCACTAGTATAAGTAAAGACAAAACCCTCAATGATAGTTTGTGCAATTATTGAGTGAATATCCTCCTCAATATTATCACATTAATCAATCATCTACCTAGGCTAAGCAAGTAATCTTACTAGACCCATTACCCCTCCCCCAATTCAGAATATGAACTATATCATCTTAACAGCTGTCTTGAAAGCTTACCTTGAGATAGGGGGCAACCAGCTAACCTATGCTCAGTTTGGTCCTGAATCACAGGGATCAAAAGGGATATTGTAAAATTAGCCAACTCACCTCAACTCAATGGATTTGAACCCACGGACACATCTGGCGTCATCTCAACCAACTTCCAACTTGGATAGTTACATGATCCCTGAAGTTACACTACTGACCTTACCAGCAGCTTTATACAATGCAACATCATTGTCAAAGCCTTCTGTCAGGCAATAAACCTCTATCCAATTGTCTACGCCTTAAACAGCTTCAATTTTCCTAACCTGCCATCTTATATTATTTAAGTTTCACCCTCAACACTTGGGTATTACACAGATAGAGTAACTGAACTTAAAGCTATTGATACCAACATCTACCTTGCAAAAAATGGAATAAAGCATACAGTTGGCAGCCCTCTTTGCCCACAAGCAAATGGGAGAGTAGAAAGATTGACTGTTTCCTTACATAGATGCACTCCCAAAAATATCTGCCAATGACCCATAGCTCTGGGCCAACATTCTCCAAACAGCTTTAATGGTATTTCAAACTCAATTCAATTGAAATACAGGCAAAAGCCCATTTGAACTTGTCTATGGGCAAAAAGCCCACCATTGTCAGTACTAATTTAGGACCATGTTTATCTTTGCCTAAGAAAGTACTTGATGACAATGATCCTGATGTAAAACATACCAGAAAGGACCAAGAGACCAAAAAATTAAAAATTGAGAGAGAAAAAATCCCCATCTAATAGGAACATTTTCAAGTTAGAGACAAAATCTGGTCTGTCAATTATAACTTATACAAGTTGAAACCAGGGTTAAGGGGACCAGGAATTGTCATGGAGGTTGAACCTAACAATACCTACCTTATTAAAGGAATTAGTGCCTGTAGAGGATCCAGGAAATTCATTCTTGTTTTTTTATTATCATGATCTGACTCTTTACAGCTTGATGTGGAATCCTTTATGTGAGCTTTGATGAGCTTGGATTCCAGGCAAGCAATCTTGACGTTAAACTTGTTGCCATCTGGTGATCACTTCCATATTTTTTACTTCTCATATTCTTAGCTGCAGGCCATCTCTTTCATTCCAGGGTAGTCTTCTTTCAGTTAAAAGCCAAAAATATAAAATGATTGAGGGGAAAGCAACCATTGTCACAAATAAGCATCTTTATTTATTATTTCATGTTTCTATTATATACAATTGGGGTATAAAGGCTGGAAACCTGTCTGGTTTTGAAATTACACCTTGATTCCTGTCATGTGGTCTATGACACAGCAGTGTTATTCAATCAAAACCTTTTCCCAAAAAGATCTTCACACTCTTAACCTATAAGAATGTGCCCTAGTATATTCCAGAATCTCACAATTCCTTCTGTGGAAATGTGTTGTTTTGGCTTGAAGCATCACAGGCTTATATAGCGCCAAAACCATGTGGAAAACAAATATTCCTGATCCAAGTATCATTGTTACAACTGAGAACCAGTTGATCAATCCTAAACACCTAGACACTGTCAAGGTTCTGGATGTACAAGTATTCTGGCTACCGCCAACTCACTTAACATCCAGTCATTGCCCAATTTGGTGCCCTCCCAATATACAGTTCAACATACCAGAAATGGCAACCAAGCAATATCACCTGACTGTCCAAGTATCCAGTGGCTTGAACCCACCCCGCACATGACCAACCCCTAGGTTTGATCCAACTAAACCTCTGCCACAGCCAAGTCTATATAAGTCTAAAGTATTATCCAGTAAAATATACTTTTCTTCTTTCCTAATTCCATATTTGAAGCTTCCCCAAAAGGTGCTCCTTATCACTGTGTACAGCTACAGTTTTTTTACCATGCCCATGAAAGAGAAAATGACTGACCAAAACCTGCCTACCTTTGCTCATGTACTCCACCAGGCCACATCCCAGAAGACCTGAAAGACGTACGTCTGCGCCCACAACATCAACAAAGATACACCTAGTGAATGCACTATATTTGAAGGACTGGTCATGCCCAAAGCATGCGCCAAGATAATTCAATACAGTTGCTCTCTTCAACCATAAAAAATGAAAACCCACCTATCACATGTGAAGTTCCAACACCAAGTACATTGGTATCAATAAGTTCTTTGGTAAAAACAAAGAAAACATCATCAACTGGCTAGATCACTCTGCTGCTAAACTCTGCGCCAGCCGCATTCCCCACAAAAAATGGGTCCAGGAAGCCAGCAAGCGCCTGTACAAGGCCGCAGCTAACTGGTTTGCCACCTGGGTTGGCTCACAAACTGACAACCAGCTTAATAACTGGGAAGAGTTCAAAGCGGACATCACACACAATTTCTGTGTCACCAAATCCCTCTAAGACATTTCAATACAGCTCAGCAATCTTCCTCAGAAGACCACTATCACAGCTTACGCCAATGAATTTGAGGAAATACACCGCAAAATCTAAAATTCAGTGCAAGCTGACAATGTACACACCAGAGCCTCATTCATCAACAGGATGAAACCCTCTGTTACTGCCCTCATCTGTCCAGAGGCCAACACCTCCATGCCTGCGCTCATTGCAGAAGCCAAAGCGCGCAGAAAAATACGCAAACATGGAATATGCTGCACACAACAGCAATTGCTCCTCAAACAGCAATGACATAGAAAACTCCAATGGCAAAAAACGCCAAAAAACTAATCACAGCAACAGCAACTTCAATCACAATAATGGCAATTGCAGCCAAAGCGCAAACCGCTCCCGTCCCAAAAAGGAGGACACTGCCAAAGTTAACAATGCTGAGACAGCAACCTGCTATGAATCTGACCCCAAATTCTCTGATCTCAAAGGTCTCAAAACAGAGGAGCAGGGAAAAGAGGAGGAGGAACAGTATTAAGTGCCCCTGTCTCCCCCCAACTTGACAAGAAATTATACCAAGGCACAAACTTTGCTGCTTGCATCCCACATGTCCCGCAATCCTCCATTTTTATGAACATAAAAATTAAAGATCACTCACAACTTCTTGTCTACCCATGCACTTACAAATCACATACACATAAAATTTTATTTTGACTCTGGTGATCAGCACACTATGGTAAGCAAACCCTTTTTAACCAAGTACAAAAATACCAGTTGACAAATCCAACTTCAAATATGCCAGAATGGCAGATAAATCAAAGTTTCTACTTGAAGGCAAAACAACTCTCTTCATAATTGACCTCCAAGGCATACAAAAGTCCATCAAAGGGCTTATTGTGAACAACATAAACTACAACATTGTAGCAGGTATGGACTGGTTCACCCAAGCAAACCCCAGTGTATGTTGGAAAACAAAAATAATGACCATCAAATGCAACAGAGTCAATTTTAATATCCTCAAAGAACCCAACAACCTCATTCTAAGAGACACAGTATTTGTCCAGGTCATAAACCAAGACAACTCAGAACGCCTAACTTAAGATTGTACCCTCCACATAATGAGGTACACCAAATCCAATAATATGCAAACAACCAAAATCCAATGCCCAGAACTTGCAGCACTCCTAAATGAACATGCCCATGTATTCAAAGAAAAACTCACAGAGTTACTCCCCAAACAGGAGGTCAAAAATGACATTGACCTGTGTAAAGCCATGCCTAAACCTGCACCTCTCTACAGACTCTCCCCCATGGAGACCCAAACCCTCAAAACCCACATTGAGGACAACCTAGCCAAAGGATTCATTTGCCCTTCTGAATCCCTGTGGGGGGCAGCAGTGTTCTTTGTTAAGAAAAAGGAAAGTACTCTTTGCCTAGTAACTGACTACAGAGCACTAAATGCAAGCACAGTGAAGAATAAATATCCCCTTTTCACTCATAGAGGATCTGTTTTCAAGACTCTCTGGAGCCAAATTTTTCTCTAAAATTGACCTCACCTCAGGTTACAACCAAGTTGAAGTAAAGGAAAAGGACATACCAAAGACCGTGTTCTGTACACAATTTGGATCCTTCAAATGTAGAGTAATGAACTTTGGGATGACCAACGCTCCTGCAAAGTTTGTCACCATGATGAACCAAGCACTAAACAGTCTATCATATACATTATGCTACCTTGAAAATATCATCATATTCTCAAAAACAAAAGAGGAACACCTCACGCATGTCCACAAGACACTCAATTGATTTGAAAAGCACAAACTTCATGCAAAACCAAGTAAGTGCCAATTTATGGAAAAGAAACTCCTGTTCTTGGGTCACATTGTCTATGATGGTGGCATCAAAGCAGATCCTGACAAAATAAAGGCCATAAATAACCTACAACACCCCACTTCTGTTAAACAAGTTAGATGCTTTCATGGAATGGTAGCTTACCTAAGGAAATACATCAAAGATTGCAGGAAACTCACTGCACCAATTAATGACCTAACCAAGGTTAATACCAAAAAGAAATTCATCTGGACACCAGAATGCAACAAGAATTTTCAATTATCAAAACAAGCTTTGATCAAAGCACCAATCTTGCAATACCCTAATAACAACGAGTGATATGAGCTCAAGTCAGATGCCAGTGACACCACCATTGGCGCAGTCCTACGCATCTGCCATCCAGGGCAGCAAGACTTCCTCTCAGTATTTTACTAAAGTAGAAAACTACCCAACACTGAGCAGAGGTACCCAATAGACAACAAGGAATTTCTAGCAATATATCATGCATGCAAGAAATGGAGATGTTATCTAGAAGAACATTTAAACATCTGAGTACTAACTGACCATAAATCCTTAATCTACTTTAAAACTCAGAATGCACTTGCATGGCAACAAGCCAAATGGATGTCCCTGATGGAACAGCTCAATTTGGACATCCAATACAGAAAGAGGGCAGAGCTGGTCACGTCTGATGCTCTCCTTAGACTATGTCAGCCTAGAGAGGATCATCCTTACCACCTGGACCCTGACTGGCCAAACCTATACAATACTGAGTATAAAACCAAAGGGAAAGACCCCTCAACACATCAACTAACCCACAATACATTAGTAATAAACAAAAATTATTTACATGTATCAAATGGCACTGTATACAAAATCATCAATGACAAACATGTTCTCTACATCCCACTTGCATAAAGAGTTGACACCATATTAAGACATCACCGCCTACTAGGACATACAAAGGCTAACAACCTATACCTCATGTTAAAAGAGATAATATGGCGGCCTAATATTAAACAGGAAATAATTGATGTTCTAAAAAAGTGCACAGTGTGTGAGAAATACACCAGTGCAGAGGCTCCCCTGCCAACGGTTAACTCAGTACCGGACCCTGAACCATTCAAGGTTTGGGGACTAGACGTAGTGGGCCCTGTGACGGTCCACATGTTTGCTGGTTTGCAGGCAGGGCTAATGTTGGCCAAGTGAAAGTTTGGTTGTTTGTTGAAGGTAGAGGCCTAGTAGGGAATATGACTACTAGGGAAGGTAAGGCCTATATAGTAGGTTTAAATACTACTAGAAGCAGATGTTGTCTCTACCCAGCAGAAGATATTGGCTGCTGTGGGCTAGAGGTCTTCACCCAGCAGGAACTGTGGCTGCTTGGGGTGAAGAATGAGATAGCTCAGCATGGAACTTTATCTGCTTGGGTTGGGGAGTGATCCAGCCTGATGGGTAGTGTTTGCTGCTCAGGCTAAAGAATGTTTAGACCCTTGCAGGTAATGCGGGCTGCCAGGATAGAAGTATATGCCAGCATGGTAGGGGATGCCTACCAGGGCTGTAAGTTTTGGACCCCTGGCGGGTAGCGCGGGCTACCAGGGAGAAGAAGAGCTTTGAGGGCTCTATGTACCCTGATACACTTACAGGAGGTCTGAGAGCAAGCATCATATCTAACAGACTGGTAGGGTGTCCTTGTTTATGCCCCTATGGGAGCTTTGGGGGGAGCCCAAAGTGAGCATTGGAGGGCATAGATTTTCTCAGAGAGCGTAATCAAGGCAGTTTGCTTGGGGAAGCAGCTGCAGAACTTGGTGTGATCAGGCCTCTGGGAAGTAGGGCTGATTACTTTGCAACTGAAAGCCCAGATTTAATCACCTGGGTGAGTAAAAACAACACATAGACATTGATCTATGGTTGAATGGCCTAAGTGAAGTGCCACTTGCAAGGTCCCAGTCAAACGCCAGTTCAATGTAGACTCATGCCTGGGTCTACAGGTTCTGGTAACAATGACTGAGATAAAAAACCAAGGTGGTTCACAGAATCAGCAGAGAAGACTAGTAAGAAGGACTGTTTAATCACAGTGAAGACTAGTTAAGGGACTGTTGGTCCATATTGAAGTTTGAAACCAAAAAAGGTTCTTTGTGCAGGTGAAACCAAGGTGATTCCTAGTGAGGATAAGTTGAAGGGTTCAGAGATCATGATGTAGGAGTAGCTGGTCATGATAAAGGAGTATCCAGAGGACTGATTCTCTGTTGAAAGACTGGAATGAGCTGTTTGTTGTCCAAGATGGACTGATTTCTGGTTAAGCTGAAAAGCTGGAAGATGTGGTTGAAGATCATGATTCAGAATTAGCTTATCATGATACAGGAGCTGGCTGAAGGATCAGAAGATGATGATGAAGAACTGGTGATATGTAGAAATGAGCCAAAATTTTGCAGGCTTGACTTGCCAATGTGGTAAAATGTGGATTTTTTGCCTTGGTTTAATAGTAAACTCAAGAAAGAATGTGGATAGAAGTGTGGGTAAGAGATTTATTTATTAAGTCCCTAGGATAGATGAAGGTATGTTGCTATGAGAGCTGGATAAAAAGTTGTTTTGGTGGGACATTTTCCTTGGATTTTACTATTTTTGTAAATATAAGTGAAAAACTTTGAAGAGGTCCAAAAAGAACAATTTAAATAGTAGAATACTATTTAAATTGGGTTAGTTTGAATGCAGTGAAGACTGGTGCCAAGATAATGGACTGGTTAATGCTTTGGTGCACAAATAGTTTTCAATTTGAGCAGTTTGATTGATGGAAATTGATTTCTTAGTTGGATCCCGGTGGAACTTCAGAAATGGCCTATTTCTGCGCTCTGCATTCATTGGTTGAGTTCTGGAAGGTTTCCTGATGAAAATTGTTGGTTGGAAGCCAAAATCTTAAAGTATAAGCAAGGAAATAGTGAATTAATACTTTAAGCTTTTGAGAAAGTAAGTATGTAAGCTTAAGTTATTATAGGAAAAAGTGAGCGGCAATGGTTTAAGTTTTTGAAGAAAGCCATTTTTAAGGCAGAACCATTGGGAAAAGGACACTATAAGAAGGTAGCTAGCTGGAAAGTTACAGGGTCTTTCCAAGTCTTTCTGGGTCTTTGATGGAGTCTTTCCCAGGCCTTTTGAGTTTCTGCCAAGAGGCTTTTGGAAGCCTTTTGATCAACAGCAGGAGCTTTGTTGGACTGATACAAGTGGAATACCAAGGCCACTAAAGATATACAGAGAGCTGAAGCCCAAGATAAAAGAGCAGGAGCTTGAGATAAGGAGCTGGATCCTAAGCGCAGTGCATGAGTCCAAGTTTAAGGAGCAGGAGTCCAAGTCTAAGGAGCAGAAGTCCAAGACTAAGGTGCAGGAGTCCAAGACCAAGTACAAGGAGTCCAAGATATTGTTGGAGGACTCTAAGTATTGGCAAGTCTGTATTGTTTCCTTGACCCCCTGGGCCATATAACAAAAGGTTTCTAATGGGATCTTCCTTCTGAGAGTGAATAAAAGCCCATTTTGACCCCTATACATATTTCTGAGATACATTTTCCCTTGCTAGAGAATGATAGTCCCTTCCAGCTGGTCCCTGGCTATGACCCAGGACACATTTTGGGGACTGGTGAATAGGAATCCCACAGGCCCCTTCCCAGAAACTAAAACAAATCAATGTTTCTTAATTGTAGCCACTGACTTTGCCACACACTGGCCCATCTGCTGGGCAACAAAGGACCATAAAGCAGAAACAATAAACCAATTCATTAACAAAGCAATCATAGCCAACTATGACACTCCAGGCTACATCATAACTGATGGAGCAACAGAGTTATCAGGTCATGTAGTAAACAACAACTTAAAATCCAAAAACATTAAACATTCCACAACCTTTTCATACAGGCCACGTGTCAACGGCAGAGTTGAATGCCTAAACAGCAGCCTTATCAGAACCCTTGAGAAAATAATGGATGGTAAAGCCAAAGACACATGGCCACTATACGTGAAACATGCATTATTAGTATCTTGGGTTTGCACTAATCAAGGGACAGGCTACTCATTGTTTTAACTAACATACAGATAAAAGCCAGAGATAGTTACCTGAAACAATCAGCCATATATAAAGATCCCCTCAGGGAAAACCCCCACAGTAGAACAAGTACCAAATCTACAACACATACACCTCAAATCTAAAATAGCAGAAATAAAAAGTCTCAAACCACAAAAGGCAGCCTCCACAGAGGAACCACTTCTCATTGACTCCCCTGTCTGGGTTCTAGCTGGTAACAGAAAGAAACTAGACTCAGTACACTAGGGACCAGGAAGAATCATCAAGTACAGACCAGATCACAACATCTATCTAGTAAAATTCCAAGGTGCCAAAACCCCAATCATCAAGAAATATCACAGAACCTGTCTCTGCCTCAGTAAAGGAGAACACTTGACCAGACTGGCTCCAACTAGTAAACAGCTCCATGAGCATTAGGCGGCAGCTTTCAAGACAAAGCCCCCTCCTGATGTACCAGAGTAACCCCTTAAGGGGAGGTGTCAAGGACCTGGATGTATAAGTATTCTGGCTACCGCCAACCCACTTAACATCCAGTCATCACCCAATTTGGTGCCCTCCCAATATACAGTTTGATATACCGGAAATGGCAACAAAACAATATCACATGACTGTCCAAGTACTTAGTGGCTTGAACCCATCCCGCATATGGCTAACCCATAGGTTCAATTCAACTAAATCTCTGCCACAGCTAAAGCTATATAAGCCTAAAGTATTATTCAATAAAATATACTTCTCTTCTCTCTCATTTCCATATTTGAAGCTTCCTCAAAAGGCGCTCCCCATCAACGCCATTGTCTACATTTAGCTGTTTTTTGCATTAATTGTTTTTTTGCAATTAAAAACCCATCAAAACACTTTGAAACATTAAACCAGGAGCCACTGCAGCGCCCAGGAGCTTCCTTAAGCAGTGTCACAACGCTTCTAACCTAATAAATTTTCTAAAACGGTGTTTTTAAACCACAATTTGGGGGTTTAAATTTGGTTAACCTTAACCAAACTTCTTAACACAGTCAAGGCCATTAAAACAATATAATTAAATCCTTGTTAATCATATTCCCTGGTATATATCAATTAACCTCCATGGTCAATCAATCAGTTTCCAATACCTAGTTTGTAATCTGAATCAGTCAGGTTTTTCATTTTGGCCCTCTGATTAAATTCTCATTAATCATATTCATTTTGTCCCTCAATTAGTATAGCCTAACTGATTTCTGGGTACTCCATTACTATGTTGGAAAATTTCTTCATCACCAATCTTTCTGTTTTGAATTTCAACCAACAAAATTCATGATAATTCAACCACTTTGTGAAACCAAAGCCCAATGTGACTGTAGTACAGTCACAGTGCCTGTACTGATTTGAAACTCATGTACCATGATTGATTCTGCCTATGTAAGGCAAGGGCTGCACAACACAACTAATGACCACCTGTCTCTAACGCAAAACTGTATCAATATCAAGCCTGATTCTCCAACACTCTCAAGAAAATTTCAAAAACTCCAACTTCCAGCACCCCAGGGGGAATTGTTGCAACACCTTCAACCACTCCCTTTCATAGAATTAATTCTCCAAGTCATTTCCTGACTAATCATTAGGTTGGTGACACTATTTTTAGCTGTCCATCTTATATGGGGGTCAAACCTTTTGAGTTCAAAATTAAACACTACCTGGACAAGCCTCATGAATACCATGATGTACATGGTCAGCATGTGGCTTCCCATGATACTATATAATCCCCAGTATTCATATCAATAGAGTATCATTCTCTTCTTGATTTTCTTTAGGCCTCTTGATATGTTTGTCTTGCATTTGTTGATTATATACTTCTTAGAAGCATAACAAACAAAATAAAGGGAAAATTAAATCTGATATTACTCTCATCCAACAACACCATGAGTTGAAAGTTAAGTTATGGGTACAAAAAGTCTGAAAAATATATTTTCAGCTCAAAAGTTAAGATCTTCAATTTTCCTGAAATCTAATGAAAATAGAACAGATCTAGTACATACATCAGGAAAAAGATTTTAGGATAAGATAATGCAGCTATATTTCTTTACTTTTAACTAGTACAAAAAATACCACAAAAAGGCATATTGAAGTAGTTTTTAAAGATTTAAGGATAGGCAAAAAATACTTCAGCATAAAACTAATTCAGTAAAAAACAACATTGAAGGTGTTGATTTCATATTGATTAACAATAGATTTGGTATATCTTGGTTTTTGACTGATGAATTTAGTTTTAGGCAGAATTTTTGCTTATCCTCATAACTGTGAAAACAACTTTACCTTCCATAAAAACCAAATGATTGGATACGTTTCTCATATCCCTGTTAATTGTCTTATGGATGTGATGCTCAAATACAATACTTCCTCTAATCAGGGGACATAAAAACTTCAAGGTTTACTTCATAAAAGACCTTGACTCTTTAAAAGAGGCGTTTCATACAGCTTAATCTTACTCAGAATAAAAGCCAAAGCTCTTTGAGCCAAACCCATTATCTGATTTATCACAGCATTCAATTTATAAATAAGCACGTCAGTAAATAAATTTTAATATTGGCACCTCTACTACAATGCTAATTCAATCCCATAAGGCTATAGATTATACTATATAATATTCTCTCTATAAATAAAGTGTATTTTGACCTTTCTTATTTTCCCTTCAGTAACCTTTCTGAAAAGAAAATATTATAATATTGGTACTTTTAGAAGATAAATAATCTCTTTCAATTAATAGACTATAATAACATATTGTTATAAATGTTTAAACTTCTTAAAATCAGTTTTATTACCATAATTATGATTTATAAATTATACCAGGTACTTTAAAAAATCTTTAAATAATTTTATTTTACTTACAATAAATCAAATTCATTAATTTTTAGATCCTGTCAGATTGCTATCAAATTCAAATAAATTCGAAGGACAAAAATATAACGTTTCAAAAAAGAAACAATTGAGATTTTAGCTCTATTTTTAAATGATAAACTTTATATGATATTTAGTCATAATTTAATTACCCCCTGTAGATATAAAATGATCAAAAATGAAGTACGTTACAGGGGGTTTAAATGTATAGAAAGATTAACAAAATTGGAATCAGAGTGGCAAAATCAATTGCTACAAACCCAAATGATTGCGTGAAAGAGTGTATTAAGTTATTCTCTGAGAATCTGGGTTTAGGACCCCAGTCCCTTGAGCGGAGGTGGGATTTAAATCGATCATTCAAGTGTTGGAAAAAGTTATTTGAGTTTTTGAATAAAATTCTAATTTAAGCACTGTTCTTTAAATGATAGGCTAGCTCTGGAGTCAAGTTAGTTGAAAGGATAATGTTTAGTAGGAGATGTTTTGAATTCGGCTATGGCCGCCATAAAAATAAACAAACCAAAAGGGCCAGTACTTGATATGGAATCCAAGGTTCACGTCAAGCTTGTGCAAGTCTTTGTTGCTATAGGTGCGCAGGAATTGGACATAAAAGTAATCCTTCTGATATATGCGCTCAATAAAGTCGTAGGCAAGAGCAAAGACTTTATCTTTGGGATCATGAATGTCAAGTGGGTTCGAGACTTCAGGCTGAGGGCGGAATTTCTTGGGATCAAAGGGAGCAGTTTTGATGCTCTTTAGAAAGTACATGACGCGCCCTATCAAGTCGTGGTCTTCATCAGTTATGTCCGTGGTGATGCCCGCTAGGCTAGGGTGGTCTCCAAGAAACTCTGTCACACAGGAAAAGACCTTTTGTGTTGTAAAGAATTCCATGATTTCGTTGACGACATCTTGGAGGTAATACTTGGAGTTACACACGTCAAATAAGTGAGAGTCTTGTCGAGTGCGGCTTCTTCCGGTGTATTGAGTGGCGTCGATCTCCATTCTATGGAAGAGATCCATGTCACTTTCGCAGAACATGCTCCTTGCTAAAGATAGAAGTCGCCTTTTATACCCTTACCAGTGTTCAGCGTGAATCGACAGGTGTTTTAGAAGGAACAGCGGGCGATCTTCTAAACTAAAACCATTTTCAGCGCTGAATTCCGCACGATAAACTTTGGAAATTGGCTATCGAAAGAAGTTATTTTCGCATACGAAAACTTCCGTCACATAAGTTTAGCCATTTATTTGTTGGCGATCAAATTACCATTAAAGTTGCTCTTTGTCGTATTAAAAACACCACCATTTAAGCGGAGCCAATCGGAATTGTTCAGCTTTCAAATCAGAATGTAAAGCTACACGGTAAAGGGTCAGGAATTTTCTCATTCAATCACACTTTAAATTGTAAATCAAACCTTTGCTTTTAAGGTGCGGGATTAAACTCAAGAGCCTTGCTTCACTGAAACCTTTGATGTGGGAGCGAAACTCCTGGCGCCATAAGTTATTTGTGGAACTAGAATCTCAATTTTAAATTCAAGTGGCGTTATATCCCATTCCTTAATATAAAATACATCAGGGACACAAGCTTTCTTTGATTCTTATTTTTAAAAAATAAACAATCTACGTTTCACGGATAAACGCTCGCCCGCAGAATTACCAATTCTACAGGATAAAAATCCTTCTCATTACCACCAGACACGTCTCCCTTGTATAACTACTTGACAAATTTTAAATTTAAAAATATCGGGTGAAATCCAAATCAAATAATTTCTTTGATTTCGGATAAATGAAATATGGATTTTTATCCTCGTTGATCATAAATTAAATGAATCAATCCCTTGTCTTTGAAGATAAATTTCCTTTACTACCACTCCAATATCAAGACACGGTGTTACTACACATATTTCCCTTGAACAGATCCTCACCTATAATTTATCTATCTCAAAATAGGGATGCTGTCAAACCTGCAGGATAAACTCCCCAGAAAGGTTCCTGTCATGAAAGAAACTTGTGGCTCAACTCAATTTGTCTAAGACCCAAAATCAAGATGTATCAAGCCAAGTGGAGGTTGTTATGAACTGTTGCCTTTTGGGGGGCATTTACTATGAAAATTTGGTTAATAATTTACTAGTACAAAGAACTGTAAAAAGGTGGTGTGTACTGTTGGACTTCCTAGGAATATGACACATGAATTGACTACTGGGTGTCACTGTAAAACAGGAATTGATTTTTCCTGGGGTTTAGTCTCTTTAAGCCTTCCTTTTGCCTGTGGGCTATATAAGAGTTATGTCACGGAAGGTTCCATCATGCCGGGAATTATCTGCCCAAGCAAGAAGGCTTGAAAGGCCAGGAAACTTTTATCAAAATTGACCAAGTTAACAGATTTAAATCAAACGGTCAATCAGAAATGAGTTACAGCTGTTCCAGTCTGTCAGCTGAAACCAGTTCCTCCTTGCAAATTGATGTTGATAAATTAGCATAATTTGAGGGTCACCTGATACAAGCTTATTAATCAACATGATTGTCAGAAATTGGTCATACAAGGGTTCTTTGCAACCTGGACCAGATACTTACTTGACAATGTGGAAGGAATAGGAGGCCAAGATTCAGGTGGTAATGCTTAGTCAATTTTCTGATATATATTGAATAATTTTCACTGTTTCAACTCTAAGAGTTGAGCCCTCCCAAAATTTTACTCAATAAAAATCATTTATCCCTAGTTCTAATTTACTTTTCAAAATGCATCCTGTAGTTGGGTTGTTACGGTATATTCCGTACAATCTAATTCTCAACTGAATTATTTCTGGAAGATGGGGCCCCGTAGTTGGAAATTTGTTGTTGGTGCCACCCAATGTTAATTCTGTGTCACCCAATCTTGAAGCCCCTCCCCCATTCTGGAAACTGAAAATTGTGTTGCCTCCCAATGTCCAGAATTTTATTCTGAAGATACGTTGATGTTGTCTCAGGCCATTTATCTTGGGCTACTTTGGTTAGGATTAATTGTTCTTCTTAATCCTGGTATTACAATTGTAAATTTTACAAAAAGATATTTGAAGCCACATTGATGGTTAATCATTAATTCTATGTGGATTTGGGTGGTAATTCCCCATCACTTAGAAACGGCTTCCTACTATCCCGCAATTTCTGTCACATTACTCAACTCTTCTATGTCTAAGTTTTTGGAAGCAGTTTGTCATGGATTTGTGTTTCTTTTCTCCTGCTCCATCAAGATATCTGTGTTTACCATGTTTATTTGTATCAGTTATTTTCTGAGCTTTCAGTTTGAGCTTTTCTTTAATTTGTGGTTTCCATCTCCAGTTGTAGTTGTTGAGACTGGATCTTCTGTTTCCTATTTTCGTTGTGTCATGTCATTTTGGTGTCTGGATTATTTTCCTGCTCCACCCACTGATGAGATTCTGCATGAAGTTTTTCATCATTATCATTCTATTCTGGTTCAAGCCTTAGTCACAAATCCCAAGTTTACCATGTGATGATGAAGGTTTCTGAGGATGCTTGTGAATGGTTGTTGTCTGCAGTGGAGCGCAATCCACATGTTTTAACTGAAAGTTCATCTCTATACCCTTTGTTAAAAAACTTGTGTGTATCTATTGAGGAGCTCAAAGTATATTGTAAGCTATACGTCTTCCATCAGGGTGCTACTCCGCTTTCAATATTCCTTCCTCAGTTTCTCACCTACTGTTGTACAATTGATGTTCCCAAGGTGAATAAACTCTCAGCGTTGTGGTTAGCAGTTGACCAGATTGCCTAGGATTTTGCAGTTTGGTATTCCCTGTTAACCACAACAGAGGCCCTTGTAGGCCAAATTCTTTCTCTGGTCTCAAATCCATCCACTTCCAAGCAAGGTACATTGGTAATTGAGGGCAAACCCGCTGTGCAATCTTGGTTTTCTGGTCCTTGCTCTGTGGTAGTTCCTTCCAACCAAAGCCAGGATTGTTCTCCCCCTAGCCTGTCTCAGTTGCAATTGGCGGTGGTGAAAAAACCTGTTGATGTAAATGAGGTCCCAGTGGTTTCTGGTCTTGATAGTTCCTTGGCAATGCTTCAGCACGTCATACCTGCAAAGCCTTCCATGGCTATGTCCAAATAGTTGCCCCTCATTCCCATTGATTTTGATCATCTCGTTCTTCCAGCTGCTGTCCAAGAAATGATTGAGTGTTACTTCCAGGAGCATCATGCCTCATTAGCCGCTGTCTGTACCACTGAAGAAAAGAAGGATCCTGCCAAGATTGCAACATTTGCTGCAAATAAATCTACTTCTGGTTACTTTTTGTTTTATGGTAGCATTGATAATGGTCAAACCATCTATCAGCCAGCCATTTTGTTGGATACAGGTGCTTTCAAGAACTTCATGAGTGTGGAGACTGCAGACTTGCTACAACTCAAGTACCACCCAGATATGCTTGCTAGGGGTGTTAACTGTCAAACTTTTCCTTCTTTCCAGCTTAAGAAGCCAGTAACATTTGTAGTTGCAGGTCAGTCTTTTACTACAAGGTTCTCTGTTTGCTCTTCCCTGATGTATCCTATCATTTTGGGGGTGGGTTAGTGGAAAGATCATAATGTATCCACTTTACTGAAAGAAAATGTGTTACAGGTGGAGCACTCTTTGGGTATATCTATTTGTATTCCATTGTTAGGCATGTCCAAAATGGAGCAATCCTCTCAGACTATTCAATTGGTTCCTGTCCCTGTCCCTGCAAGTTCAGATTTACCGGCATGTTTACAACCCTGGTCTGCGGTGTTTGACGCCACCAGAGGCAAGGTCCTTCCTAAGCATACTCAGTTTGACTTTGACTTTAAAGTTACCATTGATCTTCTTCAAATTGCGTCCCCTATTTACTCTTTAACCTTGAAGAAAGACACATGTTTGGAAGAGTGTACTTGTGACATGTTGGCAAAGGGCTATATTTTTAAAAAGGCTTCATCAACCTGCTCCCTGTTGTTGTTTGTACAAAAGGCTGATGGGTCTCTTTGTCCTTGTTTTGACTATGGGAATTTGAATAACATCACAATCCCTGATCCCTACCCTTTACCTCTCAAAGCACAGATCTCTAGGTGTGTTGAGAAGGCAAAGGTATTCTCAAAACTTGATCTGTTGAATGCCTTCAATAAAATCATGATCACAGAAGGAATGGAATGGTTAACAGCATTCAGAACCAAGATGGGCATCTTTCAGTTCCTTGTAACGCCTTTTGGTTTTAAGAATGCCCTGGATTGCTTTTGGTGGTTAATTGATTTGGTCTTGAGGGATCTCCTAGGTGTATATGCCATTGTGTATATGGACAATATCTTGGTATTCTCTCTGGATGAGGAGTTGCATAAAGCTCATCTGTCAGCAGTTGTAGAGCGTATTTTCCAGGAAAACTTGATCATTAAAAGGATTAAGTGTGAATTCTTTAAACGTAAGGTTACCTTTCTGGGTACTATTATCTTTGAGGATGACCACACCATTGCCCCTGACAAGGAAGCTGCGGTTTGAGAGTATGCTACGCCTGTGACAGTATCCCAACTCTGTAGTTTCTTGGGTACCTGCACATTCTTGAAGAAATTCACCCCTCACTTGTCTGAAGTGGCTGCCCCTTTATATTCAGCTAGTGGAAAGACAACGTTGGTTTGGACACCTGAGTGCGCAAGTGCGTTCTCAGCAGTCAAGGCTCTTTTGTTGTTGTCACCTGTGTTGAGATATGTTGATCCTGAGCTTCCTTTTGTGGCTTCCACAGATGCATCTAAATACGCTGTGGCTGGTGTGTTGCTGCAGACTGCTGGCAATGGGATTGAGAGACCTGTAGGGTATTTCTCCCAAAAGATGGAGGCTTGTGAACGCAATTGCATGATTAGCAACAAAGAATTGTTGGCTGTTGTGAAATTGTTAAAGCATTGGCATCACCATCTCATGCCGGCACATCATTAATTTGTAGTAAGAATTGACCACAAAGCTCTTCTGTATTATCAACAACCCAAGGTTTTGTCATGTTGACAATCCAGATGGCATGGTGACCTAACAAGATACAAGTTCCGCTACAAGTTTATTAAGGGATCTGACAATCACTTGGCTGATGCACTAAGCAGGAACCCTTCTCATCTCCCAGATGCTAGTATGGACGCCAAGTTTAACACACATACTATGATTCCAGATGAAGCAGTGGTTTCTTTTATCTTGCCTCAACCTGCTACGCTGGTCACCATGTCCTTAACTGAGGGCGCAGACCTGGACTTATATTCCAAAGTTAAGTTCCTACAACCTTTGTCCAAAGGCTATGATAGGCTATTGGAGCTAGCATGTGCAAACCCAGTGGGTCAGCCCCAGGTTTATCATAAGATAGGTCCAGTACTATATCATCAAGATTGCTTGAGGGTTCCAGAAGGAACTATTCAGGACAAAATCATGGAGGCTCATCACACCTGTCCAACGGCAGGCCACCCAGGGAAAAACAAAACGCTGAAACTAATCTGCCGCCAGTTTCCTGGAAAGGTTTGACAGTACAGGTAGCAGCTTTTTTTTGTGATTGTCTGGTATGTGTTTGATCTAAGGCAAGCCAGAACAAGACTACTGGTTTACTGGTTCCACTGCAGCCGGCTGCAGGACCCTGGACGTCTGTGTTGGTGGATTTTATTGGTGAACTTCCTAATTCCAATGGGTTTAATGCAATCATGGTGGTAGTAGATTGTTTCACAAAAATGGCACACTTTGTACCTTGCTCAACCACAATTACTTTGGTGGAAACAGCTAGGTTGTTTGTGAATAGAATCTTCTCCCTACATGGCATCCCAATGGAGATTGTAAGTGACTGTGGTCCTCAATTTATTGCTCAGTTCTGGGAAGCTTTTACTGGAATTCTTGGTATCAAATTATGCCGTTCCACTACCTTTCACCCCCAATCTGACAGAAAAACAGAGAGGGTAAACCAAAGTTTGGAGGTCTACCTACATTGCTACACTAATGCGCGACAAGATGACTGGTGTGATAAGCTACCCATGGCAGAGTTTACATATAATAACGCCCCTCACATGTCAACTCAAGTATCACCCTTCTATTCCAATGTGGGTTATAATCCTTCTTCCAATATGGGTCCTTGTTTGGTTAGCAATGTGGAAGCTGCAACTGATTAGGCTGCTGCATTAAAGCAGGTTCATCAGAAGCTCCAGGTTACTCTCACTGCTGCTGTAATAACTTACAAGGAATATGCAGATTGCAAGCACCAGGAAGGTCCCACTTATAGGCCAGGTGATTTAGTCATGGTTGATGCTTGCAATATGAAACTGAAGGTTCCCTGTTACAAGTTAGGGCCTAAGCAAGTTGGCCCCTTTAAAGTTGAGCATCAAATTGGTCCCTCCGCCTATCAGCTGAATTTACCTCCTGCTTTCAAGATTTTCTACACCTTTCATGAATGTCTTCTTACTCCCTTTAAAGGTACAGAGACTCCCTCTTCCCAACCCATTATTGTGGAAGGAGAACCTTAATATGTGTTTAAATTGTATTCTGGCTTTCCGCAAGAATTGACGCCACCTGGAATACTTGGTGTCTTGGAAGGGTTATCCTGATTCTGAAAACTCCTGGGTTCCCCACTACAATTTTACCAATTCCCCAGATCTGGTTTGCAAGTTCTACAAGCGCAATCCCACTGCCATTGATCAACCTGAACTTACCTTAGCTGCAATGAAACTCCCACCTGCCCACAAGAATTTCTCTTTATCCCATCTCCCATATAGTGGTATTTTGTTTAGGGCTAAAGCAGAGGGTAATGTCACAGTATGTTCCATCATGCCGGGAATTATCCACCCAAGCAAGAAGGCTTGAAAGGCTGGGAAACCTTTATCAAAATTGACCAAGTTAAAAGATTTAAATCAAACAGTCAATCAGAAATGGGTTACAACTGCTCCAGTATGTCAGCTGAAACCAGTTCCTCCTTGCAAATTAATGTTGATAAATTGGCGTAATTTGAGGGTCACTTAATACAAGCTTGTTAATCAGCATGGTTGTTGGAAATTGATCACACAAGGGCTCTTTGCAACCTGGATCAGATACTTACTTGACAATGTGGAAGGAATAGGAGGCCAAGATTCAGGTGGTAATGCTTAGTCAATTTTCTGATATATATTGAATAATTTTCACTGTTTCAACTCTAAGAGTTGAGCCCTCCAAAATTTTACTCAATAAAAATCATTTATCCCTAGTTCTAATTTACTTTTCAAAGTGCATCCTGTGGTTGGGTTGTTACGGTATATTCTGTACAATCTAATTCTCAGCCAAATCATTTCTGGAAGATGGGGCCCCATAGTTAGAACTTTGTTGTCAGTGCCACCCAATGTTAATTTTTTGTCACCCAATCTTGAAGCCCCTCCCCCCATTCTGGAAACTGAAAATTGTGTTGCCGCCCAATGTCCAGAATTTTATTCTGAAGATATGTTGATGTTGTCTCAGGCCATTTAACTTGGTCTACTTTGGTTAGTATTAATTGTTCTGCTTAATCCTGGTATTACAATTGTAAATTTTACAAAAAGATATTTGAAGCCACGTTGGTGGTTAATCATTAATTCTATGCGGATTTGGGTGGTAATTCCCCATCACTTAGAAACAGCTTTATACTATTCTGCAATTTTTGTCACAAGTTAGTTCTGTGTTACTTAATAAATCAAAAATATGAAAGAAACCAAAGCTGTTTAAGGAAAGTAAATTTCCATGAGACAGAGCTCTTTGGGGGTAGTGCATCAAGGCCTCAACACACATTGCTCATGCAGGGGAAACTCTTTAAATGGTGCAGCAACTCAGGGTGATGGCTCTGATTCTCACTGTTTTTCCACCAGTATTATGGCATCACAAGGGTCTCCCATATATGGAGAAAAAACAAAAACTAAATGACATGAAAGCTAAATATTTTTTATATGGGGCACCAGCTATTTATCAATAATAGTGTCATCATATTAGGAACATCATAATAGCACCAAATACCACTAAAAGTCTTTATAATATCTTTTTCTCAAATAAAGATATTTTTGGCTCTGAGATTATTTCAAATTTTAGCAACTTTTCCAAAACAGCACATTTAAAGCAATACCAAAAACTTTCATATTAAAATATAGTTAGTATGGTCAAAAGGCCATTTCAAAGTGTCATGTTTGGCTCCTGGGGACAACATCCAGGAGGACACAGTGGAAAATCTTAATAAAAAGGATTTGAGGTTCAAAGCTAGCCTTGGGTTAGCCTTCAGGGCAAAATTAAGGGAACATACCTCAATTTCCTGGAATGAAAGAAGAGGGATTCCTTTTGGCAAAAGGAGAGAAAAAGGCTTGAAGAATACACAAGCCAACACAAATGTGGATAAACTTGTCTTTATTAGGAGAAATGATTCTACTTAAATAGTAGACAAGGGTCAATGATCACTCATTAGGTATACATAGTGGCAGAGGGGGTCATGTTGGGTTGAACTCATACTAGAATCAGTCAAGGGCAGGTATGGTATTCTGGAATAGGTAGGCATTGATGTTAACCTGTTTATGGAAGGCAGGGAATTTCTGAAGTCAAAAGCAAAACCAACCAAATCTTTGCACATATCACTATTCAAAGGCTATATCAAAATAACATTAATGTAAGAGAGGGGACTAGACTAATAAGGTCTGGCTCCCATCCTGGTGAAACAAACCACCAGGACTCCATCCAGTGCAGGACTGGAATGGCCGCTCAAAGGGGCCTCCAAAAGGAGGCTGTCTGAGAAAAGGGAGAGAAATAGGCATCCAAGGCCATAACCAAAGCACCAGTGAGCAACCACAGAGAACAATCCCAGGTGGGAGGGATATCTGGATCCATAGTGGAAACTTGGTGCAAGGAGGAGAGGGAGTGACTTGAGACTGTTGTGAGGTTAATGTTGTGCAAGTCAGAGGAAGGGGGTTCATCAGTCCCTGATTCCAGAGAGGATGAAAGGCCCTCAGGATAAGCACCTGACCAAGGCAACTGGACAAGTGTGGTAAGGATGGTGGGAACCTGGGTTAAATGATAGAAGGCATTGGAGAGCAGACCAGGAGTAGGAACAAAATTTTGAGTAGCCAAGGAGAGTCTGTTCCAAATACCTGAGCTTGTGGTCCAAAACAATAGGAAGATGGGTACTATAGTCACCATGAATACCTTATATAAAGGAGACAACATTGTTGCAGATGAGGTTTTAACCAAAACTTCCAGGAAGACAGTCTGCAAGCGCTAGGGCAATTCCAAGGGTTTGAGCCAAGTTTGGATCCTCTTGGATCAAATCTCAACAAAAAACATGGGCAGGCAGCAGGGCAGGCAGGCAATTAGGCAGGTAGACCAGAGGAAAGCAGGAGGGGGGACAGCGGCAGGAGTCATGACAATAACCTTTGTTATTTAATAAGACTTAAAAATTACAAATAAATTTGCAAAATCAGGAGTTTTATTTGATAATTGGATTTGGTAAGCAAGGGACCTAACAGCCCTTGCTTCCATTATATGCATAGGTGGTAATAGTGCTGGAAGTTTAAAAGAGGGTTTTGAAAAGCAATCAAAAGGGGAGCCAGTTAAAAGTAACAGCCTAATCTTCCCTTGGTATGGGCCCAAGAAAATAAGAGCAGCAGAACCGGGTGTAAGGAACAGTCACCTGGTTAGCTAGGTGCATTCCAGGGACTCAGGGAGCATGTTACCCCTAATGCCTGCCTTTGACGTCACAACTGGGATGCTCCCAAAACCAGTTACTTTGGGCCAAGGAACTCCCAGGCCGGAGGAATTGCTTGACCAGGATTCTGCTGATTGTGGAATTTTATCCCTGATTTTCCCAGGCTGCGGATTAGCCCAGCCCTGTACAATGTGGCCCGTGTTTTCTGGTTGTTCTGCCAATTTTTTTAAGACAGGGAAACACCAATAAAGCAAGCAATCCATCTGGATCAAAGTCTCCTCTGAAGTTGGAGGGAACTCCAGAGAAGGGGAAGGGGTTTCAGCCGTGAAGGCCAGTAAAAACACTTGTCCAAATTATGAGCCAGGTCCTCCAGGTTTGAAGTGGCTTTGCCTGCATGCAGCCTGCCTTTTTTGATGGTCTGGGAAATATATCCCTGTCCAGAGCCAATGGCGGGCCTTGGAAATTTACAATTAATGGTGCAATTTCCAACATCTCACCCCACAAGATTGGACACATGGAGTTGATATTTGCAAAGGAATTTGGAGTGAACTCGGGCAAAAGGACAACTAGATGATAGTAGCTTCACAGTATATTTAACGCCCTTCTTGAATGTAACTTTACAAGGTCCAACCCAGAGGAAGTCTAGCTTGTGGGCTCTACCCCCAGTACGGTTCTGATAGTAGAGGACTAGGTTGCCTACTTGAAACTTGGGGAGAGGGTCCTCAAAGTATTGAAAGACAAGAGCTATAAAGCCTTGACTTTGTAGTCAGTAGAGTATGCTGTAGATTGAATTTCAATGATGCAATTGTTCAAGTCCTTGACATGGGTTTCAGGCTTGGCAGCCACATCAACTTCAATCAAAGGTGGTCCCAAGATTGATGGGGTTGTGGCTTCACATCCATACAGCATGGAAAAGGGGGATTGTCCAGTTGATTGAGGTCTACTGAGCCAATAGGAAAAGAGGGTGGCAGGTAGGAACATATCACAATTGGCAGCATCCAAGAGGGTGAGCTTTCTCATAATGGATACATGGGAGGAGTTTGCTTGTTTGACTGTCTCATTGGTAGACAGATTGTACGGCGCAGAGAGGGACTGATGAGTAATCATAGCCTCTACATTAGACATGATGAGGAGAGTATTGAAGTTGGTGCCATTATCATATATTAGAACTTGTGGGCCCCTGTGTCAATAGAAAATATCTTGCAACAAGATATTAGCCTTGGTCTTGGCAGTTTTATCTTTGGTTGCTCTGGTTTCAACCCATTTACTAAAGTGGTCCACAGCTACCAAGATGAAACAACACCCAGACCTAGAACAAGGGAGAGGTCCAAAAGCACCAATAATCATAGTGTGAAAGGCATGCTTAGATGGGATGAGCTTGAAATGATGCTGGGATGGTTGAGGGTATTGGAGTTGGTAAGAATGACAGGAGGCAAGGACATCAGGAATCAGGAGGTGCATGTTCTCACAGTAGAAGTTTTGCACAACCAGTCATGAGTTTTTGCTATACCTCCATGCCCAGTGTCAATATTGACCTGGAGGATATTGGATATTCTCATACTAGGGCAAACGTAGGGCAGATAGGTATTGTTGACCTTCATGAAGAGCTGCCTATCCCAAATGACAGTATCTTTTGACAAGATTTGTAGAGCCAGTCAGATCTCTTCTGGTTTGATGGTCCAATAGTTAGGGTATCCTATTAACTTTTATAGGCAATCAGTATCAGCAGGGTGAATGGCAGTATAGGCATTCTAGACAATCTATTGGTGTTCTGGTATTATGCACCAGGTTGGCGTACTACAGTGAAATCATATCCTTGTAAGCGCAGAGCCTGAAAAACCAGTTGACCTTCAGGTTACTTTATCTGTTGAAGCCACTTAAGGGACAAGTAGTCAGTGACTACAGTAAAGTGGGTCCTGTATATGTAGTGTCAAAATTGATTCAAAGCATGTAGAGCAGCCAAGAATTCCTTCTTGGTGATGCTATAATTCTTCTAATGTTTGTTGAGGGCATGTGAAGAATATGCCACAGGTTGATTTATGCCTTCATTGTCAAGCTGGGCTAAGATGGCACCCACAGCTACTCCACTGGCATTGGTGTATAAGATGAACTCCTTATCATAGTAAGGGTAGACTAGGATAGGAGCCTCTTTGAGCTGGGTCTTCAGAGCCTCAAAGGATTGTTGTTGACTATCAGTCCGTTCAAAGGGTAAGTTCCGGAGGAGTTGGACAAGGGGTTCACTTAGTTCAGCAAAGTCAGGGATAAATTGTTGGTAATATCCTATCATGCCAAGGAATTCTTGAACCTCCCATAGATTTGTGGGGGCAACATCTTGTCAATGACTTACATCTTATTGTCCATAGTGTGTATTCCAGTTTGGGTGACTTTGTGGCCCAAGAACTCAAGAAGCTACTTAAAGAAAGAGCACTTGGAGGGTTTGAGCTTCAAGCTGGCTTCTTAAATCTTGATGAATACATCCTTGAGGTGGTCCAAACAGTTGGTAAAGGTGGGTCTAAACACAGTGATATCATCAAGATATACAAGGACACAGGAGAGCTTCAGATCTCTGAAGATTGAGTTCATTGTCTGCTGAAAAGTGGCAGGAGTATTACAGAGTCATTGGAATATACAAGTTGATTCAAAAAGGTCTTCTGGCATGATGAGGGCGGCCTTCTCATGGTCTTCTGGAGATAAGTCAACCTGCCAATACCCCAAGACCAGTTTCATGGCAGAGAAGAACTTAGAGCCTCCTAGCCACCTAAGAGCATTATCTATTTGAGGTAAGGGTTATGAGTTCTTCTTGATGAGGGAGTTAAGTTGGCAGCAGTGTGAGAGAGAGGAGCTAAATTTACTAAGTTTGGTTCTCATCCTGGGGGAGATACCCACTAGGATACCATCTAGTGCAAGACTGGAATAGCCACTCAAAATGGCATTCACAAGGACACAGCAGGAGATAGTTGGGAGAGATAGGTGTTCAGCCCCATCAGGAGAATACCTGTGAATAGCCATGAAGTATGCTTGTGGGCAATCTCTGGGATCACAGGCATGTCAAGATGGAAATAAAAGTCTTCTACCTCCACAAAACAGAGTATTGGGACTGTCAAAATCTGATGGCCTACTGGAAAATTGGTGGGCAGATCATACTCCATGTTGTTGCAGATCAAGGTGTAAACCAGGTTTCTCCCATAGACAGCAAATCATTTGCTTTGTCAGGGAGGTCATCTAGGAAATACAGCAGTTGGGAACGGTTCTTTTAGATTGAAATGATAAGCTGCATGATTCAAGGACAAACAATGAGGGTATATGAGACAAATTGTAAGTTACTTGAGCAACAGGAGACCAAATTGGGAGGACAACTTCAACATCTTAGCTCCAGCATTAGTGTAGCAGAAGATTGATAAAAGAATTGTTGTGGCAAGTGTAATTTGCAGAGGCAAATCAGAATATGAGTTCAAAGGTGAAATCAGGTAGAGAGCGGGCCAAGGAGCTGTCAAGGAGCTGAAAGCCGCTTTAACCATTACAGAAGCCAACTTCTCAATTTAGGGGAAAACAGCCCCAGTAGAGCAGTCATAATTTTTTGAGAACTTCTTTATTCAAGGGTAAGTAAAATATCTAGAAACAAGTTTCTAGAGTGAGATGGTGAAAATCTTAAGGTGATTCAGGATGAGGGTAGGGAGATTTTGCGGCATCTGATTGGTTGGCAAGAATATTTTCAGCAGTTGGAGAGCCTGCATTAGAATTTGAGTTGATGATGTCATAATTCAAAAAATTCTGGCAACTAGTGGGTCAAGTGCTGCCATCCCCAAATAATGTATAACACATGATTTTTTGTCATAATTATTTGGATAAACATATGGTAAGCCCAGATTTTCCAGGGCTATTTGAGCAACCCCAGCTTTGACCCATTTTTGTCAATGATGGCATTTAAATTTTCTATTTCTCTCAAGGTTTTGGTGGCAGTACTTTGCTGGTTTCTGGTCTTACAGGGGAGCACTATTCCTTCCTTTTGGTTTTCTATTGTAACAGTTTCTCTCCAGTAAGGTATTCTGAAGAAGAAATTTGGTCCCAGAGTTCAGGGGAAATGACCATATTAGGAGCAGAGTAGGTGCCAAGGTAAAAACCACAAATTTGAAAAATGAGAGCAGCATGACTGGAATACCAAGGAAATTCTGATTTTTCTGGCGTGGCTGGGATGAGTTGTACTGATACAAAATAGAAGGAACAGTTACACCACAAAGAAATTTGGCAGCTTAAGATGTTTTTAATAGAACAGGAATCCTTTTATTGAACCCAGGGAGTCTTCCAAAATAATATATGCATTTTTTAAGATAGTTCAAAGAAAACACTTTCAATTTTAGTTTAAAGTAAGTATTTATAATTAAAACTAAATTTAAATCAAGTTTAAAACCAAATTTAGAAGCAAAAACAAGTAAGTGTATAGCCTTGATGTTATCTTTAAGTTTAGAAACACCAGGGACCCATCAGAAACCATAAGGAGTGATGAAAGGTAATGAGACCAATACTTTTTAATAATAAATTTCAACAGAAGTACTCCAAGGAATGGAGTCTCTAAGCCAAAGTTTTTTGTAAAACTAAATCTTTGTAAAAATAGAAAAGCAGGGACCTAAATAGGCCTGCTTTTCATTTTAAGGGATAAATTTGGAATGGTAAGACCACCAGGAGTTGTTGAGCCCCCTGGTTGACTGGGAGATAAATTTCTCAATGCTTGCCAGGAAGTTTAGAAAGTTTTGAATTGATTTCCAAAGGAGTATCTGATTGAATGGTGTCTATAAAGTATTCCTGAAGAGGATCAGGGACTGAAGCACTTTAATTTGTAGTGATCAATGTGCCCTTATTTTATTGGCCAAATCTAATAATTTTAAAGAGGAGATAACATCAGGCCAAATAACAATCCAAATTAATCAGTGATTCTTCCACTGTTGAGCAGGGGGGACTAGGAATGGATGATAGAACTTGAGAAGGTTATGTCAACACAAAGTGCTTGTCAACAGTGTGCACCAAGTCAGCCATAGAATTTAGAGAAGAGGCTGGACTTTGGTTGTTTTTCTTTGTGCATCTAGGAAAGATGGTTTTATCCAAGGCCAAAGTGGGAAGTGATTTTACAGGTAGTTCATCACAATCCTTTGTCTTCTGTCCTTCTTTTTGAGATTTAAAAAGAGGAAGCCCAAGGACTTTGAGATGGAGCCAGCAGCCCAGCATTCAAAATTTGTTTCAATTCCTTGGATACTTGAGCTTCTTCAACTTGACTGTGTCAATAAGGTTTGGCACAGAAGGATGGCACTGTCAGTGCTGATATAGTAAATGACCCACTTGGCTAACCCATATTCATCCTGGGAAGAAGCAAAAATGTCTTTGAACTGGTCCAACAGATCTAGTAAATCCTTCTATTGGATTAGAGAAAACTGAGGGAAGTCAGCAGCAGTGAATAGGAAGAGCACTTGAGGATCTTCTTCAAGTAAGTTGAATTCACTAAATGTCTCAAAAGAATAAAGAGAGTGTGGATTTCCTGTCCACCAGTCCCCAAAGTGTTTCCTGGGTCATAGCCAGGGACCAGCTGGAAGGGGGTGTCATTCTCTAGAAAGGGAAGATGTATCTCAGAAATATGTATAGGGGTCAAAATGGGCTTTTATTCACTCTCAGAAGGAGGATCTCCTTAGAAACCTTCTGGAACATGGCCTGGGGGGTCAGGGAAACAATATGAGTTTTCCTATACTTGGAGTCCTCTAACAATATCTTGTCTCTTTGTACTTGGCCTTAGACTCCTGCTCCTTAGTATTAGACTTCTGCTCCTTAGAGTTGGACTCCTACTCCTTAAACTCAGACTCCTGCACTGTGCTTAGGGTTTAGCTCCTTATCTCAAGCTCTAGCTCCTTAATCTTGGGCTTCTGCTTCTTTATCTTGGGCTCCAGCTCTCTTTATATCTCTAGTGGCCTTGTTATTCCTCTTGTATTAATCCAACCAAGCTTCTGCTTGCAATCAAAAGGCCCCAAAAAACTTTTCAGCAGAAACTTAAAAGACCCTGTAACTTTCCAGCTAGCCTCCTTCTTATAGTGTCCTTTTCCCAACAGTTCTGTCTTCATAATGGCTTTCTTAAGAAGCTTAAACCATTTCTGCTCACTTTTCCTTATAATAACTTAAGCTTATATACTTACTTTCTCAAAAGCTTAAAGTATTAATTCACTGTTTTCTCACTTGTACTTTAAGATTTTGGCTTCCAACCAATCATATTCATCATTAAACCTTCCAGAACTCAATCAATAAATGTAGAGCGTAAAACTAGACCATTTCTGAATTTCCACTGGGTTCCAACTAGGAAATCAATTTTTACTGCTCAAGCTGCTCAAATTGACACCTCTTTGTGCACCAAAGCATTAACTGGTCCATTATTCTGGCACCATTCCACTCAATCAGCTTCCAATAAATCTACAGTTCAAACACTGTAACTTATTTCTTCTTTTCCTTTATTTTATTTATATGATAATTAATTACATCTTTATGTCATATCTTTTGGCAGCATTAATTAATTCTTTTACTTCTTCTTTCTTATAAACATCTATATTTCCAAGAGTCCAAAACAAGCATCCTAGCTCCTGCATCCACTTATGCTAGTCCTTCTCAGCTAAATTTCAGTTTCTCAGCTATTTCTTTGCCATGACCTTCTAGTTCTTCAGCTAGTTCTTCTCTATTCATCAGCTAGTCCATCAACTAATCCTGCATCATGATCTTCTAGTCCTTCAGCTAATCCTTCATCATGATCTTCTAGTCCTTTAACTAATCTTGCATCATGATCTTCTAGCCCTTTAGCTAGTCATCACTATGAACCACTTTAGTTCCAACTGCACAATGAACCATCTTAGTTCCAAACTTCAACATGATCCAATAGTCCCTCAAATAGTCTTCACTGTGATCATACAGTCTGTCTTACTAGACTTCACTGTTGATCCCACACTATGAACCACCTTGGCTCTAATCTCAGTCCCTGTTACCAGAACCTGTAGATCCAGGAATGAGTCTACATTTTTACTGGAGTTTAACTGGGCCCTTGCAAGTGGCAACCACTTAGGCCATCCAACCATAGATCACTAAAGTCTATGAAGCTGTCTTTACTCACCTAGTTGATTAAGTCTGAGCTTTCAGTCGCAAAGTAACCAGCTTTACTTCTCATAGGCCTAATCACACCAAGTTCTGTAGCTGCTTCCCCAAGCAACCATCCTGGTAGCACCCCTGAGCATATCCATGCTCTCCAATGCTCACTTTGGTACCTCCTCAAAGCTCCCATGGAAACATAGACAAGGACATCCTACCAATCTTTTAGGTAGAGTGCTTTCTCACTGATCTTTTGTAAATGTATTAGGGTACGTAGAGCTCTCAAAGCTCCTTTCCTCCCTTGAAGCCTGTGTTACCTGCCAGAGTCTAAATGACATCCAGCCTGGGTATCACACACTACCTACCAGGATGGACCTCTCCCCACCCCAAGCAGCTAAAGCCCCCTGCTGAGCTATCTCATTCCTCACCCCTATCAGCCACAGTTCCCTGCTGGGTGAGGACCTCTAGCCCACAGCAGCCAATATATCCTTCCAGAATGGGGCATAATTTGCCTGTAGTAGTCTTTTGTTACCTACTAGCCAGGCCTTACCTTCCCTAGTAGCCATTATTCCCTACTAGGCCTCTACCTGCAACAAACCACCAGACTTTTACTTAGCCAACATTAGCCCCATCTGCAAACAACCAAACATGTGGACTGTCACAGAGAGGCCATCTGTTCAGCGCCTAATATATGTCTGTGCCTTACTAATTGCCCAAGATATCAGCATAAGAGAAGCTGTCAAGTTAGCCAACGTCAGCTGCACTGGCACCTTATAAGCTCAATCTAGAATCCCATGACATGACCAAGGCTCCTTATAACTCAGAGGTTCAGGGTAATACACATCTAGGAAGGATTTCTCAGATAACTCATAGGAAATCTGAGAATCAATTATGACCTGAGAACCAGGAGGAAAAGTTACAGCATCTGGGGCAAGCAACAGAATGTCTTCTGCAGCAGGACAAGACAGAGGAGGGGAGCACATATTAGAAGATTGTGTCCTGTACTTGAGGGAAATATACATATGGGGTATTTAAGAATTCAGGTCTTAAGCCTTTTTTCAGAGATGTAAGGAGGCTTCTCAAATATCAGTGGGGCCTCCTAACCTAAAAGTGATAGATATTAATCTCAAAGTTTGACAATCTATTTATATTCTCATAGGAATAGAGATTTTACCATAATGCCATAGCTTTTTTTCTAACACAACAGCAGGGAAAGCAAAGAGGAGTTTTTAGAATCTTATAGATAAAGCAGAGTAGGCGCCAATAGCCTGTGTTTGAGCCATACCAGCAGTCCCATAAGACTGGTTATAGTTGAGGTTAGGAGCCAACTTGATTTTCTTTATCAACTTAGAAGACACAACTGTTACAAAAGTAACAAGTTCAAAGCCCCAGGCAGAAATTGAACCTGCTCCTAGCTGCCAGGCGGGGCTAGCAAGCGGGGGAGATTTGCCTGAACCTGGATTTGCTTTGAAAAGCAAAAATCCAGGTGCAGGAACCATTCCTGCCCTGGCAGCAGCTTCAGGGCCTGTTCTGGGCCCCAAAAGCTATGCCCAAGCCTTGGTGGGTTTGGCTGGGGCTGGGTAGGCTAATTTTAGCTTCCCAGTAAACCCAGTTCAAGCCCATCCTCCATTAAGTAATTTGGGGTCCCCAATTGGGGACCCCTTTTTAATCAAGTTTTTTTGCCTCAGGAATGCCTGTCAAGCCAGTCCAAAATTAGTGATCAAATTGGGAAACCCCCCCATAACCCCAGAAGCCAAACCTGCCAGAATCAATGACCAGCTAAGCCAAGATGAACTACCAAAAAGCCAAACAACTGTTCCTGAAAACCCCAAAAATGACCATGAAGCAGCCAACCAAACAGCAGAACCTGAGATGCCAAGCCTTGCCACACAGATAGCACCAGAAGAATGCCCAGAGGCACTTGCATATGAGTAAGTATATAAATAAGAAGCACCTGAAAGATTCTGTATTGACATTCTTACTAATAAAGTTATTATAAACCTTTGGTTCACTAATCTGTTTCCATACATATTTTTAATACTCTTCCATCTTCATACACCCAAGTGTCAGTATCCACCCACTGGGATAGATAGACAGACTACAGTTGATAAAACCAAAGCCTTTTACTACTACTATCCACCCAATGCTCCATTTCACCCTGTGCATTTCACTGAGTATCCCCCAAATCCTGATCATAAACCCTGGACCTTGGAAGACTTGCAGTGTTACACCTGCCTAAACGCCCCCAAATAACCCTACCAAATTGTCTGTGACGGCAAAGCAATCACCATTTACCATTTAATCTTCAACGGGAAATACAACAATCCTGCTGCCTACCTGGTCCTCATGGAACCACCCCCTGACACCCAAACCGGCCATCTCAACCCCATCTACTTCTGATGTCACTGGCCAGAGTAGTCAATTTCTGGGTGTGCTTTACCTGGCGCTCACAGAACTGATTGACTCTGCCTTGCTAGCAGCTTGGCCCTGGGCTGTGCTGGAAAGGCCCTTTTCTATCTGGTAAAGTTAGGTCCCATCATCTGGTGGGCCATGCCAGTACCTACTTCAATTCCTCCCTCACCTGCTGGAGCTCCACAGTACTCCTGGTATCCTGAAAATAATGCTGAAAGGGAAGCCTGTGTCATAGATAGCCTTGATATTGACCTTCTGGATGAATACCTCCACATGGGTGGTATCTTTTCCAAAATAAGGTAGTGCATCAAGAACATCCTGGTTGGCCTCTAATTTGTTTTTTAATTTTGCCAACATGCATTTAAAGGCAGGATTTTCCTTGTGTACAGTTTGCAAGGGTAAGGATATAGAGACATTTCTGAAGAGGGTCTCTGCTAGTTCAGCAGTTTCTTCAGAGGTATCAACCAGGACAGGGGGACAATGGACCTGAGCAAGGTAAGGGCGTGCTATCATAGCCTTAGATTTGGCTGGAGGTAGACAAGTTGTGGTAGTGGTTTTTCCTGAAAGGAGCTTATAGGGGACATACACAGTTTCAGGAACAGCCAAATGAAAAATTCATAACTATCACTAACATCATAGTCATAAACTTTAGGTTAAGAATCACTTGAAAGATAATAAAAGAGATAAAGAATAGTGGGAGCAGATAATGAAGGCAGCTCATCATCAGAGGGATGATCAGGAGGAGACTGGAGAGGTTGGTCAACTGAGAGTGTCTCCACCTCTAAGCTTACTTCTCTTTTCTGCCTTCTCTTTAGGATCACATCCTTAAACTTGAAGGTTTTTACAGGATTGATAATGGTGACCTATCTGTCTATAGTTACAATAACCTTGACGTTTGGGCTGTCCCTGGGCCCTAAATTCATAATGTATGAGTGTGAGAAGTAGTGCCAACATTGTTAGATTTACTTTCACAACCACAAACCCACCATGTTTCAATTAGACAACAGTGGCAAGATCAACTGTAGGGATGCAAAAGTGAGAATTCAAAAGTGAGAATCTAAAAGTGGCCATGTCAACAATTTTAAAATTTCAAAATTAAATTAAAACAACTCATCTGGAATTAAAAAATATTATGGCCATACAAAATGCTTTTTATTCATTCTCTCAACTAAAAAAGTCAAGAAAAAGTAGTTACTTTATTATAAAAAGCTATTTTGAAAATTTTTAAAAGTGTCAACTTGGCCGCTTTTAGATTCTCACTTTTGAATTATCACTTTTGCATCCCTACAGTCAATCTTGCCACTGTTGCTGTCAATTGCATGTCCTGTAGAAGAGTCTTGATACTCTTCATGGAGGTGAGGGACACATTATGTGCCTTAAAGTGTAAGCACAGGAGTTCATTCACTTTGAGGTCATTAGAAAAGGCGGTGTAAACTTCTCTAGGAGTCAACTGGCAACTGATGATGAGCTGCTGTTATTTAATGTAAAAGAAGTCAGAAAACTCAGCCAATGTTTTCTTAAGTTTGAAGGAAATATGCATGAATGCATTGTTTTTAACTTCCAAATTAAGGTTGCCTCCAAACTCCCCAATCAATGTAATGTTACACCTCCCCCTTGGGCCTCTACTTCAATCATCAACAAATGCTTGAGGATCTCTATCAGATTACTTCTGGATATTTATCCAAATATTTACTGAAAATCCCAAGAAAGTTCCTCATACTATTATTTTCTTAATTAGTTTGAATATGACCTCACATAACCCACCCCAGAGACACCTCTGGTTAAATATCATGTGCAAGAGCAGCCGGGAGCAGTGGCAATTACATCCAAGACAGATTCCTCAATTTTAGTTGAGTCAGTTTTTTTCTTTGATTTTATCCATTTGAATTTGTCTAGATTTGCCTGCCTCAAGAAATGCATCCATATTCCTTTGTATCATTGGTTGATTAGTTTTGACATTCAGCTTCCCACCCAGATTACATCCCCTCCCTTTAAATTAATGCAAGAGTTGTAAAAGACCTTTCTTCATCATTCTCTACTCTAATAAAGTTTTAAATTTTTTAGTCTAATTTGGCCATTTGGTTTTTTCTGTTGCTTTTGGTGTTCAGTTGATTCCTTCCCCCCCCCCTTGGCCTCCCAGGAATTGTTGGTGAAAACCTTTTGGTTGTTGCTGAAACTGCAATTTTATTGTGGTTGAGAGCTTGGTTTTATTTCCTCTTAACCTGCTCCCCAATTCTCACAATCAAGATCCACTTTATATCATACCAAGTGATTATAGACAGGAGCTCAGGAACAACAATTTCCTGACACATAGGGTAGAGGCATGTAATTATATGTTCTTTCTTGGGAGAATAAGTAGCCCTCCTTGTGGCATTCTTGTAAATGGTCAGGAAAGCTTCAATGGTAAAAGTATTGGGAGCAATGATCTTCTTGAAAGTAAGCTTGTAGTTGAAATCAATTGAAGAGGAAGTAGACTGACCATTATCACCCATACTGAGGAAATTGATAATATGGGTAGATTAGAACTCAGACTCAGTGGCAGGTTGTTTAGCCTACATAAGATAAATGTTTTCTTCCAAAGTATCTGAAGTGGAGCTATTCTGGCCTCCAATGTCTCTGACTGTAGTTGCTACAGTTCCAATCTCTCAATTTGTATCTGATGAACAGCCAAAGTGCCTGAAATCACATTTATCATATTTTTTATTTTTATTGTATGTTTATTAATTTTTTCCCTTGAATAATTTTTCTTAAAATTAAAACCTAAATTTGATTTTAATTTTCCAGTTTTAAGTAGAATTTTAAAAAATAAAGCCAAAATAAAATCCAGGATTTTTGACTTGGAGGATGCTACATGCAGACAGTTTAAATTATGATGGTTGCCTTGTAAAGTGTGTTTTGTTAGTCTGCAACATCTTTAGTCACAGAGGCCAGGCTTTACAATGCAAGGTCGCAGTGAATGTGTGGCTGCCCTTCTAGGCCAGGGTAGCACCCATGAGCTTCAGTATCTTGTTCCTCCTCATCTTCACAATTGTTTTCCTTAGAATCAGAAGAAGAGTCTTCTTAATAATAGAGATGTTGGCGCAGGTAAGCAATATCACCCCTTAAGGTGGCAACCTGATTTTTCAAAATGATAATAAAAGGATCAGGTATTAGTTCAGCGGTAGGTACATTAGTTGTAGCTGACTGGCGGCAAGTGGTAGCCTTGAGCTCCACAATGGCTTCCCAAATCTTGGCTTCAGACATAGGGGGACTCTCAGGAGGAGGTTTAGGTGGCATCAAAGCTAAGGATACCACCTTTTCACTAACATATATCTGGACTTGATGTAGTATATCTCCTAGCACAGCCTTATCCAAATTGTATCTTTGCTGCAGCATAAAGACCCACTCATCTACAAAAGCTCCAAACAACTTGAACTAATAATTGGTATGTTCACAGAATTAGTTGAGCTCTTCTACCAAAGTCTCAAAGTCTTGTCAATAGATTAAGATGATGGCTTTGATTTGACCCTGCCAGATAGTGTGGTGATCATCCAATTCATACAGGTGCTCCCCAATATACCCGGGGAGAGAGGGTTAGAGGAGATTTAATGAAGAGGTCAAATACTCCTGTGAGGCTAGGTAATCCTGTTGGTTGTCAGATATATAAGCTTAGTGACTATGTGTCCATTCTTGATCCACCATATTCTAAGTATGGTTATTTGTCACTGTGGTTGCCACTGCAGAGAGGAGCTGGTTTTGGGAGTCTAACTCTAGTTGGTTTACCAAGGCAGGCTGGATGAATTGATTCACCAACACACCAATAGTTAATATTGAATCCAGTAAACTAGTTGGGAGCCCAAATTCCAGAAAGAAGGAATATAGGTCCTCAGAGGTGTACCCAGGACAGAGACCAGGGATAGAGTACATAGCCACAGTAACAGTATGGATAAGGAAGCAAGAAGCAGTATGAGCTTGATCAAGGTCAAGTGAGAAAGTGAGGAGGGGGCCCAGGAAACAACATCCTTACCATAGAATTTTTAGGAGAAGCAATAATATCCTCTTCAAGGGGAAGACTCAAAACCATAGGAGAGTCAGGTACTTTAGTAACAATAGGAGAAGGACCAGAGAATTTTTTGGAAAACAGAGCAACCAAGGGGCTGGCAGCCCCTGTAGTGAGCACCATTTTGTTGTGTTTGGCTCTTGGGGATAACATCCAAGAGGACACAGTGTGAAACCTTTATTACAAAAGTGTTGAGGTATTAAGCTAGCCTTGGTTTAACCTTTAAGAAAAAATTAAGGGAATATACTTTAATTTCCTGAAAAGATTGAAGAGAGTCTCCTTTTAGTGAAAAGGAAAGGAATAAACTCAAAGACTATAAAAGCCAACAAAAATGAGGATTAACTTGTCTTTATTTAGAGAGAGCATTATAATTATATAGCAGATTGAGAGCAGGGACTGTTCACTAGATAGACAAGGAGGCTGGTTGGGTTTGAAATTGTACCAGGATTGGAATAACCAAGGTAGCACAATCCAGAATGTGTTGATATTAACATCAACCCATTTAAAGAAAGGGGATAATTGTGGTATTCAAGGGCAAATCCAACCAGTTCTTCACAAGTATCAAAATTCTCAGGCCATAATGACAGTATTGATAGTGTGATTTACAAAAATTAGCCAAGACCCAAAATTTTATTACATAATCATTAATATTGGGGAAATCAACAATATATTACCCCTGTTGTGAATGCCAGATATCACAACAGTCAACTTCAACATTCCCATGATTCTTTTTATAATTTTAAATTGAATCTCTTTAACATATCTTCTTTAAGTCAGTACTGTAAATTCAGAACCTAAAGGTAAAAATGCAGGATTGTCAAATTTTTTTGCATGAACTCACCAACTTAATAGAATACTTTTCATCCCAGAAAATCTTACTTTTTTATATAAAAGGATGAAAAGTATTTCAGTAAGTTGGTGAGTTCACACAAAAACAACTTGACAATCCTGCATTTTTACCTTTGGGTTCTGAATTTACAGTATAGACAATGTGGATTTTTTATGTGTTCCAAATGTGGTCAAAGATTCATTTTAATTGCTGTTGGTTAATTCAGAAGTGGGTAGAGGCCTACTAAAGACATACCCATTAAAGTGGCAGCTGTCTTCCTTTTCAAGATATATTTTTCTTCCATAGCTGCTCTCAAGTGCTGTTGTTTGTTAATGGCTCTAATTAAAATTCTTGTTAGTAACCTTCATGGTATAAGTATTAGGAACTCATCATTTGTTATCAGCCCCTATAATCTCTTGACTAATGAGATAGTAGAGCATGCCAACTTCACACTAGTGTTCATAATGAAAAGTTTGGCCTATTCTGATGCTGAAAATTGGTATATATAACTTTCAGGTGCTCTATTTACATACCCCTTGATCAGACACTGAGTCACTGGATTATCATCTTTTTCTATGTTTATGAGTGTGAAAGCACTACACCTTCACTCCTAGGTGCCCCTCATCAGTGCTGATGCTGCTAATGATCCTGAAATCCTATCTAGGATTTAACACCACATCATTGATGCCCAGGCTACTATCTATTTGAATGATTATAAGACCAAGACTTTGGAGCTTACATAATAAAATTACTCTAGGGCTTCTTTCTATAATTACATAAGGATGACCATGTCCTATGTTATCAGTATTGAGCTGGTGGCTGTGCTCACAATTTAAACTAAGTTTGGATTTCTCATTTGAAAGTCACTCTCAAATAGATTCTGAGTACACTGTCAAGTTGCTCCCTAGTGGTTGTTCCTTTATCTGTGACCATGCCAGGTTTGTATGAAAGTATAACCATCACAGGCCAATCTAAATAGGGCAATGTTTTGAATGAGAAAATTAAGACAACTTTTATTTGCTAGTATTTGGTTCAAATTGCAAAGATGATGATTAAAATTTCCATTTTGCTTTTTGGCAGGCTGCTAATATCTTAAAAGAGACATCTCTGATTTTCCTTTCCTTCAATAGCCTCAATGATCTTTGCCCCATTGATCCTGCCGGTGAATAATATTTCTTTTAATTAATCTTTTAAGAGTTAAATGATGTGCTGCACTATTCAGGGAAAAACAATGAGGATAAAATAAACAAATTTTTAACTGCTTGAGCAGCACTAGACCAAATTGGATTTAGGGACTCATTAATTTTGCGCCGTGGGAGGTATGACAGAAAACAGCAACCAGAATCAAAATGAGAAAGAGCATTTGCAAGGGGAAGTCAGAAGTTGAAGATGAGGAGGCAGAATACAACACAGGCCAAGGAACGGCAAGAGAGTTGGCCGTGAACTGGAAGAAAGCTGTAGACACATTGTCCACAACTGGGGCCAGTAGGCTGAGATATTCTAACATGGGTGTAAAACTTCCTTTATTTTCAATATAAGTGATAATAAGCTATCTAGAAACAAGTTTCTAGAGTGGGATGGGGAAAGTCTTATGGCGATTCAGGATGGGGGTGGGGGTACTCTGCGGCATCTGATTGGCTGGTACAAATATTTTCAGCAGTTAGAGGGCCTGCATTGGAATTTGAGTCAATGGCATCATATTTAAAAATTCTGACAATCAGTAGGTCAAGCGCTGCCATCTCCAAATAGTGTATAATGTGTGATTTTCTTGTCATAACTATTTGGGGGAAAGTAAGGCAAATCCAAATTTTCCAGGGCTACTTGAGCGACCCTGGCTTTGACCCATTTTTTGTCAATGATGGCATTTAAATTGTCTATTTCTCTGAAGGGTTTGGCGGCAGTTCCTTGCTGGTTTCTTGTCTTGCAGGGGCGCACTATTCCTTCTGCTTTTTTTCTACTGTAACAAATCTCTTGTGTTTGCCTGAAATCTTATAAATTTCATCATGTCTTTTCAATGGAATTCAAGTTCAACCCACCATCTTTTTTGTGTGTTTTCTGCACTTTGATGCACCCTTCCTAGCCCCACATAGAGAAGTCTATTGTATATTATGTACTCCCAGGGCCTTAAGGTAAATCCCTTATTCATCTCTGAAGACTAACCCTTGGCTTAGTTTGAACCCAATATTACAGTTAGGATCTTCCTGTCATGTCCTTTAGCCACATCTAAAGAAGCACAACAGTCACTATAAAATAGGTATTGAATTTTCCTGGGGTTGACTTCTTCAAGCCTTCCTTGTACCTTTGAGCTAAATCTTTGTCTATTTGACTGTACCAAACTGATTGAACTGCTGGATCAGTCTAAGGCTGTCTGAGGCAATCACATCCTACATGGGTGGTATTTTTAAGAGGATTGCACCAAAGCCTTTTTCTCATATGGGGATAAGAGTAAATTTTTCTCTTGCAGAACTCAGAGTAATGGGTCCAGTCCCCACTGTTCTCATCCACTAGTGGTCTGGCACTTTAAGGGTTCTTTATGATGAAAAGAATAAAAAGCAATTCAAAGAGCTTATGTAGGGATAGCTTATAGACAAAATTTAAGAGATATTGATTGAGTTGTAGATGTCAATGTCTTTACTTGATAAATAGCCTTGTACAAGGTTGTTTTTATTCTTAGGCAATATTGACTGATATTTTTCAGCTGAGTTAAAACCAAGGTTATGATCCACAAATATAATTTACTAAATGTAAATATCTTCGATGATTTTACTAAGCCTTTATTTTAAAATTAGATATTTTACTATTTTGTGACTGGTGTTAAGCCTAGCGAAACTAATCACTGGTCCAGTAGTCTGCTAAGTTGATTCAGTCGTATATACAGAGACCTAGACCCTTTTTTATGATTAAAAGTGAAAAGGAGATGGTTGGCGAATGCTGCGCTTAGTCTGATGCTGCGCTGGTAAAGAGTCCTGACATGTAAAGCTTGTTCGAGATTGAAGTGGGCTAGATGCCCCAGCGGATTTAGGGGGCCGGTAACAGGATTGAGAATGATTTTCGAAATGGCGCGAGATCCGTGTTGGAGTGGTATATGATCGTCTTTGGGCAGAGGAGGGTGGGTGGCGATAAAAGCCACCGGTGGAATTACTTCTATTCTCAATTCTGTGAACAGGCTTACCTGGACCTCCTTTGCCTGAGCTCCCTCGGGGGGTGCTTGGTCTGACATCATATTCAGAAAAAGATGCCTCTCTAGGGGAGCCGCGGCTGCGCCAGGATGCACTTGAATCGAGCTCGGGTCTATGGGTTTCTCGAGTAGGAGAGGAATGAGGTTTAAATTCGTCCTCATTCATAATCAATATAGGTAGGGTTGGAGTGAGGATTAGGGGGATGGGTGAGGAGGGCGGGGAAGATTTTTCTAATGGAACTGAGGATAGAGATCTTTGGTTTTTTCTGGTTCTCGAAAGCTCTGTTTTTAGCCTTTGTTTGGATGAGTTTGGCAATTCTATAAAATTTTAAATTACGCGTCTAAGAAAGCCCTTTACCTTTTGTCGATCTTATGACAAACATATTCCTTGAGATTGCCTTGGATCTGGCAAACCAGTGGCACGTAGAGAAAGAGTGCGACCACAACACAAAGGGCTGAGATGAAGAAAAATCGTGAACGAGATTGTTATTAAAACCAGGGATATTATCTGAAGGGGTGGAGTTTTAAATAGATTTGGTCGGAAAATTAGGCTCCCAGCTTTAAAGAGAAAGAGTTTGGAATAAAGGGCATATCCATTAATTATTTGACGAGGGGCTTCGGCCAGAATCAAACGCTTCCAGCCTATTTAAGTTAGTTGGGGCCAGCATATTCACATACGTTTTAAACGAAAAAATACAAAAAAGGCCAGGAAATCTCGAGCGTTTTTGGACTTCTCAATCCCATGAAACAAGCAAAAGCAAGAATATGACTTGAGAGAGTAAAAGTTGTAACAGATGGAATCAGTGAAGGCGAAGGCAATATCTTGGGAAATCATGATGCGTCGTGCCTTACGCACATCCCACAATAAAATCAAGAAAGAAAATATGATCGAAGTCAAGAAAACCCATTTGAACTTCTGTAGCCCATCTAAGGATCCAAAGGTATGTGTTGTTAAATTAAGAAGGACAAGGGCAGTCCATATATCGGCAACATACTTGATAAACCCTTTGAGGCTAGACAATATAACCAAGAGATAGTTGAACTCAGTGCAGAGATTGAAATCCCGAAAGTCATGAATATTTACAAAACTGAACTTATGGTCATTGATGGGCTCTCGCTTCCATTTTGTGGCATAGTAGTTACACATGGAGTCGTCTGCAAAGAGCTGAAGCAAGATATCTGACAAGTTTATTTTAGTTTTAGTTGACATAAGCTATGTATAAACTATATATGAACTTTAGGGACATAGTCTTCAGGGAAACCAAGTATTTGAAGGCTTACCTTAGGGTAGCTCAACTGGCCCCAGTAGATGCAATACGACAGCGCAAGCAGGATAAGTCTGGGTAGCAATGCAAACTTATTCTCTACAGCGGAAGGCATTAATGCTTTCCTTGATATAGCTTTGCCGAAGCTCTAATTATTTTTTTCTAAAACATCTTCATCTAGCCCCGCCACCTTACCATCAAATTCATGGGGCTGGGTGATCGATCAATGTACCCCTTACTCTTGGGTGACTTGTACCCGCCATAGTATATTTAAATTACAAATTAAAACAAAATTTATGTAAAGCATCTTTAAATACTTTTATCATAAGTGGAATTCAAGGGCTTAAATAATTTATGTACAACGGCATAAGACAAAACTTCATCGGCCTAGCTCGGCTCTGGACCGCTACAGCTAGAGCGGGCTTTTTGGTATATTTAAGGATTTTAAAATAGATTTATCTTGGAGCACCCAAAAGCCAAAATCTAGCTGGCGTTGGCTGACAAAGCCCCAAGGAAGACTTCAATGCCACATGCTGATTGGCTTAAGAAAATGAAAGTGGGGCCAAATCAGGGCTGACACATTAAAAATAGATATTTATTGCTAAGACATTTAGCAATTAGTCCTGGGCTGCTTAGGCATTCGATTTTATTATAAAACTTAAATATACAAGGATGCACTGTGATAGCGTTAGCCTCGAATTTGATGAATTCGAATAAATTGGTTAACACTATATGTTAACTATAAAAGTGATTTAGTTCGCTCCAAATAAAGCATTTTTATCCTCTTTCTCTTGCGTTTGGTACTTTTATAGTTCACTACAAAATTTTGGAGGTCATGCCTATCTCCTTCCTCTGATTTATCTGTTGTTGCTATGTACCTGCTGTAATTGCACCCCCTCCTGTTGCCAAGCCTGCTGAGGCTCCCCCTGCCTTCTCTTCTAGTGTGGTCCCCCAACTTCAACCCCTATTTTGGCTATTCATTCTGAACCTTCTTCCCTATTATGTTTTAGGCTGTTCAGAATATTGATCATTTTAGGGGTGAAGGGTATAAAGCTTAGATCTGCTCCTATGAAGATTATTGCACCAATTTTGTGCTAACCAATGCTGCTCAATTGAAGGAAGTTGGATCCTCTTTACATGATAAATCCCACCTCATAAACCAGGACCTTGTTTTCTCTAGCTGGGATGGCTGGAAAACTAAGGTCTGCAGGCACTTTGTGGGTCACAAGCCTAATGCCCGCCACCTCATGAACTAGATTAAAGTCTCCCAGCCCATCAATATGTGGGTCTTTATTGTTGCCTTAAAATTTAGAGTTGATGCTGTTTTTACCCAAAACATCAAATCTAATTATGGTACCTAGAACACTATAGAAGATGATTTTTTCACAAGCTTATCAAGACCCCCACTTTTGATGCTGCCTTGACCCCCTACACAGCTCTCATTTGTAAAGAGAAGCCCCACATCCTGGATGATACATATGTTATAATATACAAGCAATTTACCATTTATGTTGATTGCAAATTGGATGAGAACACTTGTGCAGCTACCATTTAGAACCCCTTTGTGACCAAAGCAAAAGCCAAGAAGGAGGCAGCCCTTTCAGAAATCATGAAAGCCAAGCTCAAATTAATTGAGCAACAAGCTTGAGTCATTGCTTGTTCCACAAGATTGTGCACCCTACTGCCCCAAGATGCTCCTGCCAAGACCCCAACAAAAATTATACATGTTACTTTACTTTTCACAGCTTTTAAGATGGAAAATCAAATTAAGGTCAAATTAAACTGAAGCTGTGCATAAAACAAAAATAACTGACATGAGTTTATTCAGATACAACTGAACAAAAGCCCCTAATAATTTTAATGCAACCCATCAAACACACCAAACACCAATAAAAACATAGCTACACTCAAAGTCAATGATACAAAACTGAACAGCAGAACAAATCAAACTCATCTATGGATATTTCATATTATAAACAGTACCTGGATGTATATTACTCATAAATAAAAGTAAACTTAGAGCACATAATCATCAAATGTCACAACTGAACAATTTATAGTTTAGTATTTGGGATGGGAAAGACATCATTCCAGAAGGAAATGTTGAAACAGCAGGCTCAGCCCGCCAGCCAGGTTCCAGCCAAGCGGATTCATGTCCCGCGATCTGATTTCCCAGTGACCCATAGCCAAGCTAGGAAGTCAACTCAAATTACCAAATCTGTCAACATGAAAAAATTATAATCCTCTATGATGGACACCTTGTTTTGGCACTTGACTCATTACCAGGATCAAGCCACCCCCTTCACCATCCAGCTGTGTGATTGACACAATCATGTTCCTGTTATCCATTGATTCACAATGACTATATAATTACTATATCTCAATAAAGAATATTATCTAGTTCCCAAAATATTTTCCACTTTGTAACTCTGCTAAAACAGCACAGTTACAACAGAAAGAACAGAGAATAAGAATAAAAAATAACTTACTTTAAAAATTAGCCATATTATACTGTAAAAGAGAGCCACTAATCCAAGAGGGGTGGTGTTGTGACATGATCCGGTTATAGTTTATTTTAAAAATAACTTATAATATAAATGCCATCTGAAATTGGCTTTGCTCCTAATTTAGAAATATTGTCTGTATCTTAACATTTGAAGCAGGAGAGTTTATGTCATTATATATAACACAGGAGGCTCTATTAGTGCCCCTGCATGCTATGAAAAAAATTAGCAGGTGGGGTATTTATCTTGCTTGAAACACAAAGAGCCATCAAAGCAATAGAAAACAAAGGAGAAGAGCCCAGAACCTACAAGTTCAAGGCCCTCCCCTGACTCCTCCTTTTTTCAAGCTGTTATGAATCACAAAGAGATGAGGTCCCTATAAACAATCAGGAAATAAAGAAGACATCCAAGAGTCCAGAACCCCATCCAAGCCCTGATGAACCAAGCCCATTCTAGTCCAATAAGCTCAAGAATTTAACACCAGATAATTCCCCTCCACTGCTTAATAAATCTGCACTCATATCCTCCTCCTCAAGTATCAATAAAAAAGATCATTCTGATTGTCTTTCTGACTACCATCAAGAATCAATTGGGCCATGGGATCCCTTTAAGATGCACATCATCTGTGGCGTTAAAGGAGAGTTTAAGCTCTCAAAATAAGTTCTCTCAGGTTTCCCCTCTAATTTATGTCAAAGGAGATACAAATATAGTCTGTGATGGATACGCTTTCAATTGCAATAATCAGAAAAGAGCAGGAAAAATCATTACTTTATATATAAGAATAGAAGCTGTGCTACCTGTAGCAACACTGAAAGTTGGCATAAAATTACCAGTAAAGAGTGAAAACACTTACTATCCTTCCATGAATATCATCAAAAAGCTCCCAAAGTGATACCTCTAACAAATGGCTCTAGCATCCAATAATATATTGGATTTTGATCTAGAAATTAAGTCCATAAAGTACCTAAGTATAAAATCATGAAGCTCATATCCAACAACAGCCAGTTAGAAAAATACATATGTGACAAAAGTTGTGATTTTTTCCCTCAAAAGAAATCTACCATGGTTCAAAGAGAGTTAGTATTGACAGAAAAGTTGGCAATATTTTATGGCAACAAGGTATTTTTTACATAATGCCATGCCTACAGAAGAACCAAGAATCATATTCTATTCTGCACAACATAACCTGGAGCAGTTAAGAGATTCAGAGACCTGGCTATGTGACAGTACCTTTGCTGTATGCCAGCCTTTTTTACCAACTATGGGCTGTACATTCTCACATTGAAGACAAGGTGCTCTTATCTGCCTACTTTCTGCTTCCTGGAGCAAAATAAGAGATCTACATAAGGGCCTTTAAGACCCTTCAGTAGGGCATCAAGGCCCTGCCCATTAATAAAAAGAGTCCCTCTGGCCATAGAACTAGAGCCAATCCAGATGATGATGAAAAGGATTAATCCACCCTTTCTGAAGAACAAGAAGCTCATGGCAGAGCACTTGGTCCTTCAACTATAATCATGGAATATGAAACTGCCCAGTTTAACACTTTTGTAAATGCCTTTGATGGAGAGGTACATGGATGTTTTTTTATAATTGGCAGGCTCTTAATAGACAGCTAAAGGGTCAATCAGATATTAGTAAGCTTCCCTGTCTAGATACTTCAGAAAAATGAAACTTTTTAATCCAGGAACTTATGACACTAGACTTCACAAAGTCTGATAATGCAGGGCAAGCCTTTGAACTTCTAAGTCAAGATCTGTATGCCAAGAAGCATTGTGATGCCTTCTATCATTTCATTGAATACTACAAGCCACAGTGAATTGGATTTAAGTTCAGTATGTGCCAGAGCAAGCTCAGAGCCAAAGTCAACTGGAAATGCTACCAGAAAGTTCTTAAGGGTGAGATGAAAACTATCTCATCTTTGGAGGGTTGGCATAAGCATATCAAGTCCTCCTTTGGAATCAAGCCCAGATACAACACCTTCTACAAGCACCTCAAAGTCCAGCAAGGTGTCAGGATTAACAATTCTTTTACTCTTGAAACCTGGGCCCAAGGTTGGGATTCAAACCCTGACCCTGAATCCCTGTGAACCGCCTGCCTGCATTTTCCTGAGGTCAAGCCCCTGCAAGCTGAAGCCAAGAATGATGGTCAAAATGATAAAGCAAGCCAAAACAAAGAAATTAGCATGCCAAATGGAGGCAACAAAACTTCAACCATTAGCTTCATGAGCTTGAAGTCTACACTAGTGGTCAATCAAAAGCCATCCCCAGAAGGAGGCATAGGCCTGCAGCCTAACCCCATGACCACAACTCTAGAGCAAGATAATCAAGTAGTCAAGTTGAGATCTTAGACCAATGAAAGAACTCCTGGCTCAGGTGCCATTTTGCCGCCTTTGAACCAGAGCACCCAGAACCCCCAGGCCCGCCTTTCACTGTGCCCTGATGAATCCCCATGAAAATTATTAAGTTTGGAAGTGGGGTGCTATATAGACCAAAGGACCCCGCGCTTCAAACTTATTGCCATTTTTGAATAAATGTTATGTTATTTTGGCTTACACAGCTACTGCCTTATTTTGCCTTTGTCATCTATAAAATTAGTACAAGATCTTCTGTTCCTCCTGCCCCTCTGCCCGTAGATTCCTGTCCTCTAGGTGTTCCCTTTGGCCCTGTCCACTTCACAGAGTACCCTATGAAACCTGAATATAAGGACTACACACCAGAAAAGATCCTTGAACTAGATCCTTTAGCCTGCATACAATCCACAGTTAGATACAACTGTCAAGGCCCCTGGATATTCTCAACACCCAAGTTGTTTAGAGGCAAATTCAACTACCTTCCTTCCCACAAGCTCAGTATGGAACCACCTGTGACCCCCAAGCCTATTCCTTCTTCCTCACCCAACCTCCCAACTGACTACACTGGCAAGCTGTTTGGGATTATATGCATCACCCTCACAGGGGTGATTGACACTATAATCCCAGCTGCCGGCCTGTGGTCCTGGGTGGGGAAGTCCTTCTCCTACCTTTTTAAGTTAGCTCCTCTCTTGTGGTGGGCTTTACCCGCAAAAAACCTGGCCCAAATGATCCCCAAAACCAACGGGCCGGCCTCCCAAGATTGGATCCCTGACACAAGGGAAGTCTTTTGAATCCATCATAGATACTGAGAGCCATCCATCAAAGAAGAAGAGGACCACTAAAGAGAAATAACACTGAGAGAAGATAAATAATGTTGTCAAGACCAAATATAAGTGTAAATTCACTGCCGCCTTTGGCCTTAGATCAAACCGCTTTTCCCCGCTGCACCAAAAAGGGCCCAAAAATAACAGCCAAGCCACTTAATTCTCTAGGAGATTTAGCCCATACTATTGATGAGAGATTTGTCACAGCCTACCCTGCAAATCCCCCGGCTCCAGTTGTTCCAGCCTGGGAAGAAACACAGATCAATTTGGACTATTTGCTGGCATGGTATTGCCATCTCTTAAAAACTATCAGGAACGCCCAATCAAACAACGTCACATCTAGGACCAGAAAGTCAATTAAATCTGAACTGGTTGAGGTGTCCTCCAGCCATTCAGGTGAAGCCGCGGAAATTACCTTAAAACCCTCCAGCACCCCTGACTCTGGTCAGCAAATTTCCTCCCATGATCACTCAGATGCAAGCTAAAAGTGGTCAGGTGATTGTTCCTTAGTATCCCATTTCCTTTTAACAATGCCAGGGGACTCTGAGTCCCCTGCTTGTCAATTCTCAAGATTCATTAAACTTTGGTTCACTTGCTCTGCAACTTTACAGTTTTAGAAATTTGGTTGACTCTGTTTGAGTCTCATTTGCTTTAATTAAAGTGTTAGTTGGTTTAGTACTAAGACTTACCTTAAAGTTTTTCATTTTGAACCCGGCCGCCCTTTTAGAGCTTTGTTTTTTCAGCTCTTTACTTAATTGTTGCACTGTTGGCTTACACTTTTGAAATTTAAATTCAAAACCTAAAATTTGATTTAATTATCTTATAAATCTTACTTTAAACTTAAGATTGTATTTGATTTTTGCTGTTTTTGAACTTGCTTTCCAGTTTACGCCCGCCCAGGCCATCCAAGACCGCTGCCAAGGCTCCCAAGTGTTCCCTCCTGTTTCCCCTTTGGTTTTTCCTTGCAGCTGCCTTCCCAACCTAAAATTTCAATATTTTGAGATCCTAAAATTGTACCCTTGGATTCCAAATTTTGTGGAGATTTCAATTATGATCCTCCCTGTTTTGAAATTTGTGGTGTTTTCTCTTACCCCATTTTTGCTTCTCCTTTGGACCACCTCTCCAAACTTATGGGACCAAATTTCTTCTTCAGTCTGCCTCATGGGAGATAATCCCTCTACTCTCCTACACCTCCCTGATGAACTTTTCATCTCTGGGGAGGCTGTAGTTAAGAGCTTAGCCTGTGATGACTTGGACCTCTATGTGGATGATTACGCTATACCTGTCTTCTCTTCAGAGGAGCTATCAGCAACTACCCCCTAGCTTGGTGGTGAATCCCTTGGCCCCCCTCCAGGCACCTGTGGAGTTGTCCTCTGCCCCCACTTGTATACCCTGGTTGCTTGCCAGGCTAGCACTGATGGGGCTGAATGCCTACTTTCTGCGGTTGTCTCCTGTGTCCTCCCTTTGGTCCCCCCTCCGAGCGGCCATCCCAGTTCTTCACTGGGCGCATCCTGGTGGTTCATCTCACCAGGATGGGAGCCAAACTTAGTTAGTTTAGCCCCCCTCTCTCACAATAAGCTTTCAGAGCTTGTGAAATATATCAAGAAGATTGTCATAGCTCTTAATGGCAACCAGGTGATCAAAGCCTAGTTTTTAATTAAACTTATTCAGTATTTTCTAATCTTTTATATAGTTCTAATTTGATCAGTATAATATTTTCTTATAAATAGATACTCTAAATAATTAATAAGTACTTTAAACTTATTTTTTAAAAACTAGGGCTTTATATCAGCAGTTTGATGCCTTAAGCTGTATTATATAGACTATGCTAGTATTTCCCTAATAAAGTATACATATTTTTCAGGTTTCAATTTAGGAAATAATTTATGGAGCACTTCTGATTATGATTTTTCCTATAACATGTAAATCTTATATAGTGCTTTTTTGCATGAGATTTTTATTTATCATAAATGGAAAAATAGATTTTTAGTAAATAGAGCAGACTCCATAGTAAAATAAAAGTAATTTTTATTAACTCTTTTAGTTGTCAATTAACATATATATATCTATGTTAAAATTTATGTAGTCAAATTACCTCAAAAAGAATTTTGAGGCCTAATTTTTATTAAGTGAAACGTTCAGGAAACAGGTTTGCTCATTAAAATGTGTCAATATTTAGTGGTCTACATGGGAAAAACTTAATACAAATTTTTTAATACTCTCAACATTAGAGTGTTTTAATTCTGAATGTTGAAATACAGCAAACCAACTTGTTGAATGAGTTAATTCTGGTGGTTGCATAATGAGAAAAATCTTCTGGGCTCTTTTATTTGGAGGAACTTTCCCTTTACAGTAATTAGGTGCGGAGAGCCTACCTGTAAACTGTGTCAGGGATTCCTTCCCTGACTCCATTAATTTTGTGTATAACATCCTCAAAGACATCACAGCAGAGAAAACCAACAATCAAGTTCTGGACTCCATTTTAAACTCTGGCTTGGATCCAGATGGGGATCAAACCCAGAACCCTAAGTATACAGTCAATGTTAGTTTAAACTTCATTATTATACATAGATTACCTATTTATGTATAACTGATTCATTTGGTTCCCGCTTTTACCTTTAAATCCAACTTCAAAAAGGTCAATAGCTTACTATGCAACATCACCTACTGCTTTACATCTGATTAGCTGCACAAACTGGCCTTGGCGCTCTTGGACCCGCTTTATCTACCTTTGGTCAAGGCTCCGTTCTTAGTTCCCACTGAATATCAATAATATCACCGCTTAATTGTGGTTATTCTTGTGGCTGCCTTCCAGACCCTCTCAAAATTAGACCTTATACTTAATTTTATTAAGTCTCAGGTAGAGCAACATATGATCAGAGTGATGTTGTCAGCCTTTATTTTAGTAAGGCTTGGTTTTAAACCCTCTTCCATTCATCTAGCCTCTTAAATGTTTTGTAGCTAGGCCACTGAGATATATAAGGAAGCTAAATTCATTATTCTTACTTGTTCCAATAATAAAGATATTTTCTCCTATTCCAAAGCTTGTCTATACTTATCTTCTGCACCCCCTTTTTGAAACCATGAAAGGAAGTTCATTCCTGTTCTGGTTTCTAGTTCTTTTTCTTTCTGTGGTATTGGCCCTGGAAAATCCAACTCCCACTACAGACTGACACAATTCTTCTCCTGATGAATCCAATCAGAAGGAGTCCCTGGCAAATGGCTGGTTCAAATACCCTTCAGGTCACTGGGGAAGGAAGTTCCAGTACGGCTGGTCCACAACCTTATCTCCCCCTTCTGAACCCCCCTTGATGAAACCAAATGCCTCATTCTATCCGTTGTCATACCTAGTTAGATATTAATTGCTGGGTAGATTTAGTTCAATGATGGGCCAGTTTGCCTTCCTTGGGCACTTTGGTCACCTGGCAATGGTTACGTTTCCTATTGGTTTGGTTATAGCAGGCCTTAATTTAGGGGCCTTGGCTCATCAGATTGGGAACTTGTTCCCTCTCAAGTGGGTCCCTGATATACTGTGACAGAAATTACCAGATAGTAAGAAGCTGTCTCCAAGTGGTGGGAAATCATTACTCAAATCCACATAGAGTTAATGATTAACCACCTACACAGCTTCAAATACCGTTTTGTGAAATTTCCAAATGAGATACTAGGGTTAAGCAAAGTAATTAACCCTAACCAAAAGAGCCCAAGATAAATAGCCTGCAAGAGAATCAGAGTGTCTTCAGCATGAAATTCAGGACATTGGGATAGAACCAAAGTTTCAGTTTCAAATGTAGGAGGAACCACTTAGAGATTGGCAGGCATTGGATTAACATTGAGAAGAGGCAACAACAAAGTACCAACAGCAGGCCTCCATCTTCCTGTAATAATCCGGCTAAGAATTAAATGATAGGGAATGTAGTGCAAAAGGCCAACTACAGGATACATTTGAAATAAAAGTTAGATCAAGGGATATTTGATTTTATTGAGTAAAATTTTTTTGGAGGACTCAACTCTTAAGAGTTGATACAGTGAAAATTATTCAATATATATCAAAATTTGACTAAGCAATACTGCCTGGATCCTGGGCTCCTATTCCTTCCACATTGCCAAGTGAGTATCTAGTCCAGTTTGCAAAGAACCTTTGAGTGACCAACTTCTGATCACCATGCTGATAAATAAGATCATATCAGGTGACCCTCAAATTACGTCAATTTATCAACATCAGCTTACAGGGGGAAATCAGATTCAACTGGCAAACTGGAGCAGCTGTAACTAATTTTTGATTAACTGTTTGATTCAAGTCTGTTAAATTGGCCAATTTTGTTAAAGGTTTTCTGGCTTTTTTAGCCTTCCTACTTGGCCAAATAATTCCCGGTATTATGGAATTTACCATGAAAACTACCACTGCTGTAAATATACTTCTGAGAAGTATATATAACAAAAATAGATGAAGTGAATTGGGAATATAATGATTTTTTATTTTGATATAGAATGATAGTATTATATAGTATTGTGGCAAGCCACACATGCTGTTGACAGTCATGAGTATGTTCCAGTTATTTTTCCAAATAGCGTTCAGTGTAGGATTCAGCCTGTCTCACCCCTAGAAAGCCCTTTAGATTGTGGTGTTGGTGCCACCAGCCATTCATAATCCAGGGAATCAGTTAGGGAATCATTTTCCTAAGAGATAGTAATCAAAGATGTTGCAACAATAGACTAAACTATTATACATGAGTGGAGCTTTATTTGTGGCATTTGAAATTGAGAAAGAAGAAGCAAAGCATGTCTCAGGTGAAATAACTTCAAGGCATAAGTGCACTTTAGGCCATTGTTTTTTGGGGCAATGAGCCAAGAATAACATTGATTGTGGTTAGGACTCTCAGCAAGCCTTTCCTGCTCAGGAGAAGTTTTTAGGATTGATGCAGCCATTTAAATATAAGTTCAAGCATCAACCTTTGTCTTGTGAGCAATGTATTGTATATGCAGAAATAGAGATACTCCTGTGTCACCCCTTTCATGCACCTTGGCATAGTCAAATCTTCTTTTGAGTAGATCCCAATCTATATACTGATTGTCCTGGGATAAGGATAGTCTGCACCTTCCTATGGACAGAAATTTGCACTTTTTATTGCTGTGAAGTCTTTCATGTGTTCTTCCTGTGCTGTTCTAGAAACTTGAATGAGGCTGCCTTATACATCATTGATATTAGTGTCATATTTCACCATGGTGAAAACTGGGGTACCCGCTTCTTGCCCAGCCCCAATTTCCTGAGGAACAAAAATCCAGCAGTATGCCACCATTTTCAGAGTTTAAAACAAAGTATGCATTTTAAAATTATGAAAATGACACCATATTTTCAGACTTCTGTTCCTCTAAAGAATGGTGCTGGGATTGAAGAGGGTGCCAGGGAACCATACCTGGGCAGGCCACAGGCTAGGAGACAGTGCTACCATGGGATTAATGTCAACCTGAAAGGTAAGTGGGATTGTACCACCCAGGACCAGGGGTCAGTAGCAGGAAATTAGTGTTGACTACCCCAGAGAGGGTAATTTACACCATCCCAGATAGCCTGTCAATACTTTTCATAGGAATTCCTGGTGCTGACAGGTATGTTGGTCTTGGTTCAGGGGACGATATGTATTGGTTTGGGTGGCCTGGATAAAATTATATCTATCTTTGGACCCCTAGGCCCTACAAACTTCCAGATACCTTTACATTTAGATTTGGCTAGCCCTATGATGTAGGCCAAGGGATCAGATAACATGTCCTCAGGTGTATGACCTTTGAGCTCAGGATTCAGAGGGTGCTTCACAAGTTGAATGGGCCTAACTGTTCTATGAGTGGGCATAAAAATGCTGAAAGAGGGGCCAGCAGATCAGAAGAAACAGTTCCCAGATGAAAAATAACAGGAACAACATATGGGATAATTTGGGAGACCAAGGTTCATCACACATTGTTTATTGCTGAATGGCAGAAAGCCTGGCACCAGACTTGGGGGTTCATATAGTCTTTCATCACCAGGCTTTACTTTAGAAGATCAGGGATTAGAAGGGTGGGAATCATGCAGGCAGGCTACCCAGGCTTTTGAATAGCAAGGTTGCAGTGGGGCAGGGTGAGCTTTCATTGGAAGATTTGAGTAGAAAAGTATTACAACTCTTATGTTCTTGAGTGCTACCCTTGGAAGTGAACTGATAGCTGGTATCTCCTTTAAATGTGGGAGGAGTAAAGATTCTAGGGCTGGTCTCATCAGCTACCTTACTTGAGGTAACTGTCTTCAAACCAACAGTTAGGGGCTCTCCCTGCATTGGGAGAGTGGCTGTAATACTCTTTTGAGGCAGCTTTGGGGGATTCACAGGAATTATTTGCAGGCAGGGAAATTGTTGGATCAAATCAGAGAGGATCTGATCTCCAAAAAATGTGGGCAGATGGGTGCCTGGCCCTTAGGACTGTCAGGCCACAAGTTGGGCTGTTGTCAGGATTGACAATTTTCCTCCCCTCAAAACCTGGCCCCAAAGGTGGGATTTGAACCCTGGCCCCAATCTCCCGCAGGCTGCCAGCCCTAAGGATCAAAAGACTGGCCATGTTTCTTTGGGATTGAGCCCCCTTGAGCTGAAGCCAAGCATAATTCTTGAGATGATAATACCAGCAAACCCTTAGGAAGTACAGCACCAAATAAAATATCAGACAAATTGCCTAATGGAAGCAAAGAAATTTCTACCATTAGCTTCATGAGTTTGAATTCTACACTAGCGGACAATCAAGAGCCATTATCCAAGGAAAACAGGGCTTGAAGCCCACTCCTATGGCCATGGCTTGAGAACAGAATAATCAATCAATCTTTTCAGAGATTTCAATCAATAAGCAAACACCCAGAAGCAGTGCCATTTTGCCGCTTCTGAACCTGGGCATTCTGGCCACCTTGTCTCATATTTCCCAATCCTATGATGAACCCCACATGAAAAATGTAAAGTTTGGTGACAAGATGCTATATAGACTTGGAGGCCCTGAAATAAGACTTTATTGCCATTTTTAAATAAAAGGTTATGAGATATTGATTTTCCCAATTATTGCCTTTTTCATCTTCCTAATTAATCAGCTCAGCACAAGATCTCCTGGCCCACCTGCCCCTCCTACTGCAGTTTACTGTCTGCCAGGTGTCCCATTTGAACCCATCCACTTTACAGAGTACCCACTGAAGCCTGAATACAAGGAGTACACCCTTGAGAAGATCCTGGAACAAGACCCCCTGGCCCGCATAAAATCAGCAGCCAGATATAATAGACAAGGTCCTTGGCACATAACTGAACCCAAGTTGTTCAGAGACAAATAAAAATTCCTGACCACATGCCAGTTGAATATGGAACTGCCAGTGACCCCCAAACTGATGCCCTTGTCTGCACTCAACCTCCCACTGGACCATACTAATAAGCTGTTTGGAATTGTGTACTTCACTCTTACTCGGGTGATTGACACTATAATCCTGGCTGCTGGACTGTAGTCCAGGGTGGGAAAGTCAATGTCCTACCTTATTAAGTTAGCCCTAATCTTGTGGTGGGCTCTTCCCGCAAAACCTGCGGCCTGTGTATTCCCAGAAAACAACAGGCTGGCCGCCAAGGTTGGCTCCCTGGAAGCTGTCCAGAGTCTGATTCTGGATCTGAAATATGGGGTTTAGAATAGGGATGGCTGTTGTTCATGGCATGCAGTATCTTTAATAGAAATTCTGCAGAATATGTGCTCGATAGCTGCCTCACACTTGCTATCCAACAACTGGCACCTACCCTGGCAGATACCACAGCATTTACAATGTCAGGATCAGTGCATGTGATAGAATTCTTTGTATAGAACACAACATCATTATTTAATTCAAGTGCATCCTCAATTGTGGAATATACCACTGTTGTAGATGGCTCTTTATTTGTTATCAATGACTCATATGGATTATCAAAAATTTGGGGATATGAACTAAAAACTCTGGTATCCAGAGTGTGGGGCTATGTGCAACTAGGCAAACAATGATGGAGTATGTAGAATTGTTGTACCCAATAATCCTGGTATGAGATAATTTAGTGGCAGGTTGTGAGAGTAGCTTCTGTCTAGGATTTATACTACTGTATATTGCTTGTGATGTGAGAGGTTGTTGACTGCCACTGACACATTAGGGCCCTATGACTCAGGCTTGAAACTGCTGTTTCTAACTCTTGCTCTGTTTCTTAATTCTATGGGGTGTCTTCTTGGGCAGGCTGTGCACTTCTTTGGAAGGAGCAGGTTAGGTGTGGGATAGCCTTTTAATAAAAAATAAATAAAATTGTATTTTAGATTAGATGTATATTTTACTTATGTTTTTAGCTTATTTTTTGTCAATTTTTTGCTGTTTATCTCTGAATAGTACCCCAAGTTCTATTTTAGTAATTTGGAGTGTGCAATAATTTACTTGGACTTTTTTAAACAGCCTTGGACTTTAGTTAATTCTCATGGCTAAGCTTGGTTATCAGAGTTGTACTCTTCATTGATCTTAGTCAAGTGGCAAATCTTAACTTAGTTCAGTGTTTCCTAGTTTATGCCTATACAGTTGATTCAAATTTCAGTTCTTACAGATGATATTTGAGTTTAATGGTGACACCTGTATGTGATTGGAAAATCAGCTGCAGGATCAGAAACCCCTGCAGCTTCAAAAGCCATAGTAGACTTGATGAAAGGGTTGGTGGATCTGAACAATTTATTGTTGATCCCAGCCAGTTCATCCTGTCTGCCCAAAATATGTGGCTTCAGCTTGGAATCTTCAAAGTTTCTACGAGATCCCACAGGCTGGTTTGTTTGGATAAGGTGCATAGAAATTAGTTAGATCAAAGGCTAAGCCAAGCTGCAGTTTTGATTTGAAAATCTGGGTGTAGGATTTTACAATCCAACAGCTTGCCCTGCAGGTTCTAAACTTATGTAAGGGTAAATTATCATTTTGTTTCCAAATAAGATTAAGTTTTCTTTCCTGATCTTTTCTTTCCTTTGTATTGTAACTGCTGCCTGTGCTGTAACTGCACTTTGTGAAACAGTTACAGATGAAGAAGTTGGGAAAGTAAATCTTTATTAAAGAAGAGAGTATGGTTTTTATACCCTTGGGGCAGGACACCATAAAGTGGCCCAGAAAATAAAGTGCTTTTTATGCATGTAGAGAAGGGAGTGATTCCACTAGGACAGTACTAGTGGGACCAATAATTGTGACAATGGGTAATGCCAGTGTTAAGGGGTTGATATCAATGGTTGCTCTAATTAGAAAGTGGGTCAAGTCTAGTCCATGGTTACCCTATAAGGGGTTTAGCTTGCTACAACACTTGTAGCCAGTTGCAACTAGGGCTGTGGCGGATCTAAACCAGTGGCTGCTTTATAAAAAGTAGCCAGCCGTTTAAGATCAGGAAACAGTTCCAGAAAATTGTTTAGAGTGCGGGGTTTCCAGAATTGTAGCCATCCCCATCCACAGAAGGGTGTGTTTTTTCAGATTTTTTTAAATAAAGTTATACTTTTTCTTTTAAATTTTAAAATAATAAAGTATTTGAATTCAAAATAAAATTTTAGTTAAAAATAAAAAACTTACTAAAAAATTATATAAAATCTGGCTCATCCGGAAAACAGAAAGTCATCTATGACCGTTTTTTTAAAAAAATTGGATTACCCTGGGTAAGGGGAATCCAAAAATGTGATAGCTTAGATGTGTTGATTACAGTAAATGCCGTAATTGTCACATTTTTAATCCGCTGCAGCCCTAGTTACAACCTTGCATTTTCAAAAGCCTTAGTCATACTATGGCTGGTTTCAAGTTTGAAAAGAATAAGATTAAATTTATTAAACCGATCTTAAAATAAAAGACTTGTAGAAACTAGGTCAGAAGATGCATACTTTAAAGAATTGCCATGGTGTTTGCACAGTTAACTAGCATGTTATGTAGGATTAGGGAAGATTGTTCTGGAGTAAAGCCATGGGACATAATAGTTTGAACGGATCAGAGTACCTAGGGGTTGGCCCAGAAAAGAGCCTTTCCTAATTTCCAGCTGGCCGTAAGCTTTCCTGATAGATAGCAAGTATGGTTTATTGCTAGGCTTGTAGCTTTTTAGATCCTCCAATGTCATTATAGAATATTGTGTTAACAATAGTAAGCCGATGCTATTTCCAAAAATAGAAAAGCAATGGATATGCGCATAATCAGCTTAAGGCTACTGATTATTCTATTAAAATTAACCAAATGTACATGTAATGCTATATTTGGCATTTTAGCATAGTTGGTGCTGTAATGACTATTGGGGTCTAATAAAAATAATTATAAATACCACCTTGAGGTTATATGAAGATGCTTTATGTCAACCATTTACTAATGTGACTTGAAAACACTACCTTTAAATTTGCGGTCACAAGCCAATTGATTTTTCATTAATCCAGACTAAATTCAAGGATCTCTATTCGAAGTCTATGACATGTTTGAGAAGGAGTCAGCGTTACTGGATGGTAGAAGAGACTCGTAGAGACCAAGCTGTTCAGGCTTGAATTCTGTACCCAGAGGTCCTAGGTAACTATAGTTATAGGTCTGCTCTTGTAGACCCCACTCTCCAGTGCGAGTAGCAACAACGAGAGTTTCCCCAGAAGGGCTGGTAGAGAGCAGCTCCAGGGATCCACTAATGTCGTAACTACGCATGGTATTCACGTTAAAATCCAACCAGCCGCGTATAACTTGGCCAACATTGACCGCCAAAGGTTCGTTCAAAAGCAGTCGTGCCTGCTGCCAATGAGTCCTTTCAGCATGAGGCCCAGTTGACATAACAATATCTAATTTCCGGTCAGCAGGGATAGATGGAGGTGCAGTGAAAAACAAATCAAACCAGGAGGCTAGGCCGTGCATAACGCCAGTATACTTGGCAACCCATGAGAAAGGCACTCGGAAAGACTTGAGCTCGTCAAGAGTGATGGTATTGAAATCAATAGGGAAAGCCTCATGTGGAACGGGAGTAGCCATGAGGGAGTTGGCATCAAAGTAACCTACTACTGGCATGCTAAACATCTCATCCCTGGCGTCAGCACGCAGAGGCGTCAAGTCTACGCCATAAAAGGCTGTCTGCTCCCAAAATCGAGCCTTGGACATGGTTTCGCTCCAAAGCGCTGCATCTGTAAACGGACAGAGATAGATGGAGCCCTGGGAAGGGACCATGGCACCGCCTGGCTTCAAGAAACGGTCCCGTGCCACAATGAACGATTCAAGCTTACACGTGTTAGTGGCGGCATGTCGCTCAACTTACCATCCGCTCATGCACCAGCATAACTCCAATTGGCTCGGAGATGATCGTGTCGACTTTGCAGGGGAGATGGACATCTTCAATCTTTTTGTTGATGACTTGAATTCTGTCTTTAAGCCAAGGGTTTTTGGCCGAATCCCCTGGCAAAGCGGATGCGGCAATCAGCTTATTCATCTTGAGTGCCATATTGGAAGCTTCAATTGCAATCACAGAAGCTCCTGCCTGGACAGCAAAATAGGACAAGATCCCGGAACCTAAATATGCTTAGAAATCGCTGCTTAAACCCAGTCAAGAGCTACCTGCACCAACATCCATTACAAGCTTGTTCATGTAAAGATCGGGATTCTGGAGAATAGCCCGCTGATAAGTGGAGGTTCGGACTGCATCTTGCAACATGTTTTGCTAGACATTTAAATCAATACTAAATCCCCTATATCTTCCTTAAAACATGAGGGTTGCATATTACAATGAAGCACAGTAGCGTTAAATTACAGCTCAACTTTTAATATACACAAACCAGAATAAAAAACTTGTATTGCAAAGCTAAAGGGACGGTTATGTTTGGTCTCCTTAAAGGAAAACAAAACGGTGTTAAATTACCTGGTGAGTAAGGAGGGAGTAGTAATGGAAATAGGTTGGATCACGGGCAAGAACATCTTTATTATTGGGGTCGTGCTCCTTTCTCAACTCTTCGGGGATCAAGTTTTGCGGCTGGGTTGCGCCTGGGGCTCCTGTCTCGCTGGCCATGGTCACTAACTTCTAACAGGCAAGACGATCTAAAGGGTAAACCTTTCTAGTAAAATAATTAAAAAATTGTAGCAAGTATGCCACTTATCGGCTTGGAAATAACTGCTAAAAAGATTGCCTTTGCTTGGCTAGTCCAAAATCAAATAATGCATAGCTTTGTACAGAAATAGTGAAAACAATTAAAAATATAGAAAAAATTTGGTTAAAAAGGATTGACTCTTTTAAAAGCTAATGGAGTGGCTGAGCATTTTTATAGAGTTGGTGTTAAATTTAGTCATCTATTAATAAAGTGAAATTGACAGGTAAACAAATAAATTTTTAAAAGTTAAAATAATTCAGGGGTAACCTTTCTAGAGCTGCTATGATAAAACTTAGTAAATGCCCTATAAAGGCTATGAGATATACAGAGATTAAACGAGATGAAGAGATACATACAAAATAGTGACGAGGTATCAGTTAAAAGGATAAAGGTTGAGCTTTATTGAAGGTCTACGCTATTGTAGGAATAGACTATTTTGAGCCACGATTTTCTCGGCCAGGTAAGAAATTTATGTGATTAAAAACTCGCCTCCCGAACTTTTGGGCGGGAGGCCCTTCATCCAACCAACTCTAGTCCAATCAGCTCTAGGCTGACGGGTTTTCCCACCAACCAGATGCCTTTGTTCAAGCTTTCCTTATTTCGAATATATTGTGGTTTAGTAAAGCGATGGCGAGCAGAAGGTTAGGAAAGAATCAGGACTCCATTTTCATATTACATTTAACAAAGATAAAAATTGGTGGCAGTAGCCTTAACATTATTGTCACAGCAGCCTGCCAAGCTTACAGAGAAATAATTCTTCTCTGGTTAGAACACTGGCTTCAATGCTATTGAGAATATTGTTTGGGTCTATAGATGCACTTTATTTTTATCATTTTAGCCTTGTTACAGTGTCCCACCTGAGGGCAACTGTGGTAAGTTCAACTCCCTGGTGCTCGACTCCCTAGTAGTTGACACTATAGTAAAGTGAGAATTCAGCTTTTTCCCCGATCGACAACTGGAAATTGACACTTTTTTAATTAACAGATCTTGATGTACTGAAAACTTTTAATATAAAAATTATGCTATACAGCTATGGTATACTAAAGTGACCCCAGAGAGCTCAAAAATGCAATAAAAAGTGTACCTTATATAATATAAATAAGGGGAAACAAGGAACTATTTCTCATTTTACTATGTAATTTACACTCTTCATTATAAAAATATTTTTGATTACCATAAAGATTAAAATTCCAATGAGACAAAAATAAACACAAACATAACAATAGAAGTTATGAAAAATATGAAGAAATATAAATATTTATTTGATATAGTTCATATAAGTATAAATGTGAATTTCTTTTGTTTTATTAGGAAATTAGCAAAAATTAAGATATTTCATTCACTTTCAACTATAACTATTCATCTCAAACTTACCATGTATACATAAAATAATCAGTACTATCTAATTAAGTCAAAAAATAGAAAAATTAAAACTAAAAACTATTTGATAAAAACTAAAAAGTAAAAATTAAAACCATGGAAGCAAGACAGTAAGTTTATTCCTCCCCATTCTTCCCCTTCTTCATTTTGGCCCCTTCCAGGAGGGCAGTTGCAATGAGCTCAAGCTGCTGCTTGATCTCTGAGGCCTTGTATTTATGCTTGGCCACATTTTGAATGGCCTTGGTGAATAGGGTGGAGCGGGTTGTGGGCTTGGTGGGGGGGACACGGTTTGCCAAGTCACGCAGCTTAGAGATGGTTTTCTCCTGCTCGTGCTGCAGGAGGGAGAAAAAATTATTGAATTTTTGGGTGGAGCCCAAAGTTGGCCTTGAGGTGTTTGTGATAAGCCTCTAGCGCTGAGGTGGTCTTAAGCTCACCATTCACTGCCGCCCGGTACACATTCCAGCTGGCCTTGGCGCGGGCCTTGCCTCACCTCTGTGTGACAACCTTCCCAATCCACTGGGGCTCAAAGTACTTAAGGAAAGGCTTGAACTCTGAGTTCTTTACTATGTAAGGATCCTTTGAGAGAACCTCAAACCCATACGCAGTGTGCTCTGGCTTTAAAAAAGCCAAGGCACTAAATTGTGCAAGCACAAATTTGCAGGTGTCCAAAGTGTCCCTCCAGCTCAACCTACTTAGCTCAGCGTGGGCCTGCACATTCTAAGTAACTGCTTGGCGGTAGTGGAAGTGGCACCCCTGCACCTCCCTGCTGAACAGCTGCTCAAATGCATTGAACTGAGCAGACTCAAAGTCCATAATGCACATGGCAGGCCCAAGAGCTCTCAGCCTTACCTTTTCCTCCAAGTCCAGGGTGGCCTGGTCTTTGTCAGTGGCAGGAGGGTTGGCGCGGGTGTAGGGGGTCTTCTTGGCATTGTCATTGTCAGGAAGGAGGAAAAGTGCTTGGCAGAGAATAGTAAAAGCATGGGTGCAAATGGCCTTGGTGGCCCCAGGAAGAAGAAAGAACACAAGTGGAATCACCCAGATGTCAATCTGGGCATGGATCATCCAGATCTGCTTGAACATCCGGGGGCAAGTTGCAAAGGTACCATCAACTATCCAGGTTGAAGCCCTTTTTAACTCCAGCAGGTTCTGTTGGGTGGCATAGCAGATTATGTGGTCTTTGGTGGTGGGCCCATTGTCATGGAGGAGGAAGCACTCCCCACTTGGAAGCTGCTTGAGCTTGTGGGTGAGCATAAGCTCCAAGAGGACGTCTGAAGCCTTGGGGTGAGGGGGATTGGTGGTAATACGCTTATTGCTTATGGCTTAACCAACTGCTCTTGAGTTGGCACCAACTTGAGATTGTTGGGTTTTAAGTGCTGCAGGGCTTTTATAGCCAGATCAGATGCCTGGAGGTGAGAGGATGTTGGGATCACCTGGACAAGGTGCCATTTTAACATTCAGGTTATAAGATGATTGGGGGGCTCACAAGAGTGCTCCCCCTTCTCTGCAGTTACTTGCTCCCAGCTCTCAGTGTTTAGCTGGGCCCTGCAAGTCTTATCCTCACAGACAAAGTGCTTGCTCTTGGTTTGGCGCTTTTGATTGTTACAATTAAAAATGTAGTTATCAGCAACATAGTCAGGGTTGCCCTTTACAGACATAATTAGGAAGTACCGGGGGAAGTTCTTGGGGACTTTAAACTCTCCGTCCACATTAAAGATATTGTGGATGACCAGTGAATCCCGAGCCACATGACCAGAAGCTTTGAACTTCTTGGAGTACTCCTCAGGCTCATCTTGGGGATCAGATGAGGGAGGGGGGAAAGAGCCATCAGGAGGGGAAGGGTTCTTTGAGGCCTGTTTGGATGCCTCTTATTTCTTGCCAGAAGAAGAGGTGGGCTCCTTGGCAGCCTTTGACTTCTTGGTATGCCGCTCCTTGGTGAGCTCGGAGTTGGCCTCTAAGTGGTACAATGAGTGGTTGGTAAGATCATCATCAAATTTATTGGGGGATGAATTTTTGGGGGAAGGTGAAGGGAATGTGGAAGATGAGGGGGGAGGGGGGAGGAGTAGGAGGAGATGGAGTTGGAGGAGATGGAGTAGGAGGAGATGGGGTCAGAGACTTTGCCTTTGTAGGCTTCTTGGTACACTTGAGAGTGGAGGCAGTTTCTTTGGAGCCGTTGGAGGCTTGGTGCTTGGGCTTTTGGCTGTTTTTGTTTGATCTTGTCTAAAGAAAAGTTTAGTTCTGTAAATAAAACAGTGTAAAAGATAGGAAACACAGAGGTAAAGCAAAGTAAAAGTTAAATGAAAAGTATGCAAATAAAGTTTTATTTATCAAGAAAAAAACATAAAAAAGTAAATAGAAGCAAAATAGAAACTCAAAGTATAGATTTAAAGGTTAAAACATAGAAAATAAGTGAATTTATGATGAAACATCAAAGATGTTAGGTTCAGTATAACATCTTAGTGCTAAATCAATGTAAAAGTATAATTAAAAATCAAAAAATATATGAAAATTATATGGAGAGTAGCAGGAAAAGTAGTAGATTATAATTGCAAAAAAATAAAAAATTATTATGTGGAATTTTTTTATTGGGAGTTGAAAAATCAAAACATAGTAAAGTGTCAAGTTCAGCACTGTCAATCAGCTGGGAAAAGCTGAATTCTCACTGTTGAGTATGCCAGAGAAAAAGCCGAAAAATCAAATTTACTATGTTTTTTACATATAAAACTTGCTTAAATTTAAAACAGGTTCAAAAGTTAACCCAAAAGCAAGGCAGTTTCATATGCTTGAAAATAAAAAAATACAACATAAGTTAAAAAAGTAAATGAGTAAGAAGGTGTTTATTAGTGATAATATTACACTGTGAGGAGCTGGGAGTGACTTATTTACCATAGTGTTGGTTAAAACATTAAGAAACTCTCTGTACTTGTGAGAGAGGGGGGCTAAACTAACTAAGTTTGGCTCCCATCTGGGCAAAACAAACCACCAGGATGCCGCCCAGTGGAGAACTGGGATGGCCACTTGAAGGGGGTACCACAGGGAGGACACAGAGGACATCTGAGGCAAATATGCATTCAGTGCCATCAGCGCCAAGCCTGTGAGCAACCAGGGCGTACAGGTAGGGGTGGGAGGAGATATCACAGGAGCGCATAAAGGCGCCAAGCTACTCTCCTCCAGGTTGGGAAAGTGGGGCATTGACGCCTCTTCACCCACAGGAGCAAGAGAGGCATAGTCAACGTCACCCAAATCCAGGTCATCACACGTCAAGCTCTTCACCACAGCCTCTCCAGAATAAAAGAGGTTGCTGGGAAGACTCAAGAGGCTGGGAGGATCTTCACTCATGAGGCGCGCAGAAGAAGAGATTCTTGACCACAGGTCTGGGGAAGTCAACCACAGGAGGAGCAAAAAGGGTCCCAAAGAAAAAACAACAAATTTAATAACTGACAGTATCATGGTTGCGTTCTCCTTGGATTTTAGAGTAGAATGGTATGGTTTTTGGGATAAAATTATTAAAATAAACTCCAGTAGGGGTAACCACAAGCTGGTAGTTAAAGGTAACAGCAGAACGGGTCTGGGGGCCTTGGGCGTGGTTGCGGGTGCCTGGGGCAAGGGCAAAATCAGAAAGCGGGTTTGAAACAGGAAATTCAACTTTAATCTAATTGAAAATAGACAAGCAGGGGACTGGAAGTCTGCTTGCTGTGTTAAAAGGAGGGGAATGATCACATGATTTGTGGAACTGAATCTGATTGGCCGGAGGAGAATTTTTGTGGGACAGAACCAGGGGGACTGGAATGTCTCAACCCAATTTCTGCAGGCCCATTTGATTGGCTAGAAGAGGATCTATGTATTTGAAGTTCACTTGAGTTGTTGGTTGTCAATGTGGCAACATTCAATTGGTTGGTTCTAATAGTTTTTAAATGTGGGTGACACCAATCCAATAGGAAGTCCAAATTAACCAGCATTTCTTCCCAGGAGGGGGCAGCCAAAGACAACAAATCCGTGGGGTAGGCCAACACAAACCTCTTGTCAACTGTGTGCGCCAAATTCTCTAAAGAATTAAGAGGTTTGGCTGGGATTTTTGGACCTTTCTTGGTTTGGCGGGGGAAGATTTTACGGTCTGATGCCAGGGGTGGCAGTAAATTTACAGTACTAATCCCCAAGTTAAAGTGTCAAGTGGATGAGTGTTGAGTGGCGCTCATAGTGCGTCACATATTAATTTAGCCTTAATTCCGAGCCTTTGATTAGTTAAATCCAAAATCAATTGGGTGGCAAGTGGATAGAGTCAAACAAAGAAGATGTCAAGTTTCAGTTTTTTATAAATTACATATGAAATCTCTTAATAAATTGGGCTTAATTTATGTGGCACCACTTAATCCACAAACCCAGGAATGACATAATGTAAAACAAGTGTGGTATTTGATTAATGTCTATACCACTAAATCCAGTATAGTGGTGCTTGGGAGTCTAATTGACAACTATGCACACTAATAATAAAAATTTAATACTGTTAATTCAGAACCTAAACGTAAAAATGCAGGATTGTCAAATCCTTGGTACAAATTTTGAATCACTTTTGCGGGATGGCCTTTTTTTAATTAAATTGAATTCTTTGTATTTTTATTTGAATATTTGAAAATGCGGGAACTCATAGACACTTTGCAGAGTTCAAGTCAAACTGCATATTTCCAATGGACAAAATGAATTAATTTGAATCAGATTTGAAGCATTCAAATCCATCAGCCATTTTCATAAAGTTTACTATGTTTTTTGAAATTGCAGGATTGTCAAATCCAAGAACCAAATTTTAAATCACTTTTGAATGCCACTAGTAAACTCAGATATTAATTGCAGGAACTGGAAGCCAAATTTAATGTACAGTAAGCACACTAGGAAACACCAACCCAAATAAAGAAGCTCCACTCTGGATAAGATCAAATGAAAAATTCAATCTCAACAACCATGTTTAGACATAAAAAGTGATTAAACTTTAAAATCATCCAAAACTGGAAGGGATACAATATTATACACTTCAAATTGCGGATATAGAAACTCTGCTACTATTCAAGGCTAAATCAAGAGAAAACAACTTCTCACAACTAAACCAATAAATCCAAATAAATACATATTTAATCTAAAATTTATTTTTTATTTTTTATTTTATTTTTATGGACCGTCATCACATTCCCAACCAGCTCCTGCACCAGCCTGTGGGGCAGCCTGTCCACGAGGGCGTCCCAGAGGGTCCAAGAACAGACCCAGAACACAAATTGAAGGTAGTCATGCCAATACACAGGCCTCCCAAGGTGTCAGCGCCAGCCAATCACCTCCCGCATCCCAAGCCCAATCAACCAGCCTGAATCCCAGACAGAAGCCACTCTCAAGGCCTGCCACAAAAGTCTCTTACACTAGGGTCACCAGGAACATTGAGGTTACTTACACCTCCACTGTATACCCAGTTGTCACCTGGCCCTGCACTCTTGATCCAAGAGTTGCTACTTCCTGCCCTGCGTCTTTGACACCACCTACAAGCCATTGGCAGCCACTGTTGAGCCATCTGCGCCTATTGTGTATTCAAACATTGACGGCGCCACTGTGAGCAAGTGTGATCCCACCTTTTATACAAAGGTCCCCATCTCCTGTGTTGATCCTGGTAGCCAGGATGCTGTGGTACCTGCCAAGGGCCAGCATTGGTTGACGGATAGTGACCGTGAAGCTCTCCTCAACTGCTTGAACAGGGGAATGGCGGTTTGGGATATTGCGTCCCAATTTGGTGTCACAGCAAGATACATTGCCAACATCAACACCAAGTATGGCAATACCAGCCAAATTGCCAAATCCACCCAGGCAAAAAGACAGCCCAAACTCCTTCAGCCTATTCACATTGATGTAATCAAGCAGTGGGTAGCCAAGGATTGCCACCTGGACACACTTGCTGTCCAATCAATGCTCACCACAGAGTTTGGGCTTTCTGTTTCCAAAACCCTTGTCTACAAAACAATGGTTGATTTGGGCTTCTCCTGGAAAGTACTGGGAGTTTTGCCGTATAATAGGAACAGTGAAAAGACCATCAAGGATGACTTATTTATGCTGAGACATATCTGGCACAAAGGAGACTGGGAATGTCCAGTTCTTCTATATCAATGAATCATCATTTTCCTCCTCACTCAGGTCTAGGCATGGGTGGGTCAAGAAGGGGTCCAAGGATGGCGTAGCCCATTGTGCAGCTGTCTGTTCCCAGACCTATTCAATGATAGTGCTTCTTGGTCCTTGCAGGTTGGACCAATACCAAATGATCAAGGGTTCTCATAATAGCAGGACCTTTCTCAATTTTCTCTGAGCCGTCAAGGAGTACCTTTGGATAAATTACAGCGGCACAACCAACGTTATTGTGTTTGATAATGTCAGGCTCCACAATGTGGATCTGGTTGTGTCCAAGTTCCCCCCCATTGACAAAAACAGCCACACCTCCAGCCACCAGCTTACTGATTGTCCAATGAGACTTCTCTTCCTCCCGCCATATTCCCCATTCCTGAATCCAATTGAGAAGGTGTTTGGTTGGATCAAGAATAAGATGAAACAAGGCCTCTCTCAGGACACTGAGGATATCTTCAACATTCTTGAGATCAGCCAATTTGCAATGCCACCCAATGTAGTGGCAGCTTTCTATGAGCACTCAGAATCCTTCCTCCCTAAAGCCCTGGCCTCCGAGCCAATCAGATAAATGGGCGCTCCAGGTTTTATTTGTTTTTATTTTTATTTAGTTTGTTTTTATTAGGAATCAAAAATTATTATTTATATATAATAATGTGAAGTTTGATTGTATTTTAGACATATAAGAATACATAGAAAAGGTAAGTAAAATTAATTATACTAGGTAAGATGGATATATTTTTATTATAATGCACTGAATATTGTTATTGGCTTTTGCACTAACAAATAAATAAATTAAAAAAGATAGAAATAAATTAGTTCATTTAAATAATTGTGAATACTTGATGGTACTTTGGCTTTTCTAAGCCACAAATTGGACCTTGCAGGTCATCATCTGATCATTGTTATTTCAGTGCAGCTATAGCCACACGACACGGAAGCCAATGATTTTCATATATTGCTTACTAATCAGTACTTAGGATGTAGGTCAAGTATATTGAATATGTTTATCAAATCATATTACAAGGGAAAAGTAATTTGAGTTCTAAACAATCATTTGCTTAGAATATAAGTGGAGCGGGCCACATGATGCAGATAAATTCAATTCTTGTTGTTTGTTTATGTAATAAATGAACCCGTACTCAACGCGCTAGTAAATAAACAAATTTATAAATCATATTTTATTATTACACATGTTCACTTTATTAAACTGTCCCTTTATTATTACCAACCTAATTATATATTACTATTATAATTTAAAAATTAAAATTAAAATATTAAAAGTAAAATTATAAATATAAATCTTAAAACTTAAATATTAAAGTTTAAATATTCAAAATTTAACTATTTTTATTAAATTGTGATTTATTCAATATTAAAATATTTGATATTAAAATTTTTAGTATTATAATATGTATTATTAAAATTTAAAAAGTAAAAAAAATTTTAATTTGAAAGGGGAAAATATTTATTGGGGGATGCTAATTGCAAAGGGAATGTGATTATTCTGGGAAATTATACCCCAAAATTAAATTTTCAGCTAATGCGTCTAATTGGATCCACATACTCTTCTGTACATGGTGGACAACCCTGGATGCAATTGCTAGAGGGGTGGAGCCCTGTACCCCAGTGGTTGGCAAACATTTAATAAAAGAAAGGCAAGTGAGTGAATCAACTAGTAGGTTTTTTCAGGGGGCATGTAGTACCTGTACAACGTTGCCAATGCAAATGGGTCATTCAGGACGTGCTCAACTGTCCTATATCCCCGTGGTGTTTTCTGGCGGTAGAGGGCTACGCGGCAAATATCCATCTGAATAGGTACATCCTCCAACTTTTTGACGTTGGTTTTTAATATGCAGTGGAGGAGGATTCCCAGGTATACCACGGCGTGGATTCTTTACAAGGTATACTTTTCCAAGAACATGCATAATTTTTTGAATTTTTGAACTAACCTATTGATATAAGATGTTTGGTTGAACTTGAAGAGGGTTCCAGGGGGCGCCTGACTTGAATCAGCCTCCCAGGCCTTGGCAAACAAAATAAATAAAGGTTTAAAATTATTCACAAGGACTGCATCCCCAACTTTATTTAACAGTGCCTTAAATACTTCATTAAAAATATCAGTTTTTAGAAATTCAGTTCCTATTTGAAAATCAGTTTTTATTAAATTCTTTTCATATTTGTTGGTGTTTGTGAAGGGGAATCTTTGAATGCTTTTGTATATATATTCATCAAAGTTTATTTTGATATCCCCACAAATTTCATTCATTTCTTTGAAGTTGATACTTGATCCTATTTAATATGCTTCCCTCAACCATGACAAGCACCCCACAGGTGATAAATATTCCCTATTTTTAGCTCCACTAATTGAAAAATAAAACATATTCTGTTGAATTACTTTATTTATTTGGTTTTTATTTATTTGTTTTACAGGGGCCACCAGTGACTGGTAACCCCCGTAAAACCAACTTGGAGTATAAGCTGCCACTTCTGCAACCTTGTCCCCATTCCTGGTGATGACTAAAATAAATATAAGTAAAACATAAAAAGACTTACTAATTGTTTCCCCTGTGGCCCCCTCAGCCACAGGCGCCACCTCAGCAAATTTCATGAGTGTTGGCTGCTCTTCATTGATTTTTCTGGGCTTAATTTTTCTTATATTTCTTGCAACTTGTGTTTCTTATTGGTTTTCATTTGATAAAATTTCTGTATTTCTTGAAGCGCTCCTGCTTCTTGACTGGGCTTTGTTTTTGTCTGTTTCCATTTAGTCAGTTTCCTCTTCATTTGTGTTAATTTCCTTTGAAATTTCATTTCCTTCAATTAGTTTGATTATTTGAGTATTCTTTCTATTGGTTTTTGCAAATTCCCACAAGTTGTAACTTTTGCTTTTGAAATCTAACTGCTTGAGTATTTCCTTTTGAAGATTTAAAATTATTTCCTTGTGTTCTTCATTGACTATTTTTCCCATGCTATTTTTTGGGGTTTTCTTTTGCTGGACCAAGGCCCTTCCCTCATTTCCCAGTTGATTTACCACAATTTCCCTGATGTTGTATTTAAGCTCAACAACCTTTTGGAGGGCTGACTCTAATTTGTTGATAAGTGTGTAAATATTTGACATTATGTTTGAATTCCATAAAAAAACTGGTTTTTATAGTACTACCTATAACATGTGAATATTTTACATCATCATTAAAAAATTAAAGACAATAGACGTAAATATTGCATTAGAATATAGAAATTAGGCGTCAACTCTTGATCTTTAGAAATTATGTTCATAATTCAATGCATTTTGATTAATAAAATTTATTTTAAACTTGGCCTTTTTCATTTTAATTTATTTAAATGGACTGTATTTATATTAGAGTGCCATTAATGCTTAGTACAAATATTGATACATAGTAAATTTTACAGCCTGTATATTTACCTATTGGTAATAATTCTATAAACTTTTTAGTTGAATTTTGCAGGGTAATAATGATGTAATGTGTTAATAGAATACTGTTTATTGTCATTAATTGGCTGATTTTCTTTGCTGTGGCAATTGTGCATTTTCTGATATTTACACACTAGTATCCAATTGGTTGGCTTCAGATCCAATCACACAGGCAATAGGAAAACAAGCTGCTACCCTGAGACCAGATGCTGTTGGGGTGATGGCTTGATTTCCTATTGCCTGTGTGATTGGATGTGAAACCAAACAATTGGATACTAGTGCGTAAATATCAGAAAATGCACAATTGCCACAGCAAAGAAAATCAGCTAATTAATGACAATAAACTTTAATTTATTAATCCATTACATTATTACCTTAAAAATATGACTGAAAAGTTTACAGAATTATTACCAATAGGTAAATATACAGGCTGTAAAATTCACTATGTATCAATATTTGTACTAAGCATTAATGGCACTCTAATATAAACACAGTCCATTTAAATAAATTACAATGAAAAAGGCCAACTTTACAATGTATTTTATTAATCAAAATGCATTGAATTATGTGCATAATTTCTAAAGATCAAGAGTTGACGCCTAATTTCTATATTCTAATGCAATATTTACGTCTATTGTCTTTAATTTATTAATGATGATGAAAAATATGTATACTAATAATTTTAAGCTATTTGTAAAATGTAAAACATTGTATTAATTATGGGAAATGTTGATAGTGTAAAAAGAAAAATATTATTAATTATGAATTGAAAGAGAGATATTGACTTCAATAAGTTGTCACAAAGAAAAGATTTATTTATTAATCAAGGAGGAAGAGAAGGGAATGGGCGGAATGAACATCACCTTCATCTGCGCCTGTGAAAGGGACGGCATCAGAGATAGTGGTGAGGGAATGGGTGGTGGTTTGGGAGTCAGGGTTGGAAGGCAGGTGGCTTGATGGGGGGGTTGGAGAGGCAGGGTTAGTTGACTGGGAAGGGGCAGCAAGAGCTGATTGCTTGAATTGCTCAAATTCTTCTTCTGTCACATATACTGGCTTGAAAAAACAGATGGACTGGTGTGGGGGGAGGCAGGGGTCCTTTCTGGACTTATCACTATCACTTGCATAGAGGATGATGAGATCAAATAAGTCCTGGACAGATGCGGAAGGGAAAAGCTCATACCCCTTATCAATTTGGGTGCATAGTTTGTTGTAGGTGGCAGGCTTTAAGCGTGTGAGGGCAGAACCAAAATTGTAGAGACATACATCTGCAAGATGCATGTTGGCGTAGTTGATGGGGTAGGACCAACAAGTATGCCCCACAGCCCTGATTTCTTGGGTTGCCCATTCCTGCTGCTCCATCTCTGCACTCAGTACAACTGTGTGCACGGTTTTTTGTGTGGCCCACTCCTCCAGCATAGCCTTGAGCTCTGTCTGGTAGGCATACCCATCTGCAGTGTTCAATATTGCCAAGTAATAATTGACACCCAATGGGGAAACTGCCAATAAAACCTCAACAAAACAATACAATATTGGGCTGCACTTGTACACATCAGACTGGATACACCTTTCTCCATAGTCTTGAATACTTGCAGATATCTTAGCATACAACAGAAAGATGACATCATTACGGGCCTGCATTGCCCTTCCTTTGATAAAATTAATTTTAGTTGAATTGTATGGATTGGTATCCACCAAAATGGCGCCACTGAGAACTTGATTGGACAAGATTCTAGCAGCAACCACAACTCTGTGCATCCACAAATTCACCGTTCTTTTGTTGGTGAAGATGCTGTGGAGTCCCAACTGGAGACGTACCTGGACCAGGGGCATCTGCGGGTCACGTTCCATAATGGCCATCATAAGGGGATGGGCTGTGTCACCTTTGGTCAAAGTACAGACACTAGTTGGGGTCTTCTTGGTAGGGGGGCCACAGTTGGCGTGGGCTTGCAGGGTTGCAGCCACAGTGGACTTTGCAAACCCCATTGCGGCCGCAATTTCCCCAAGGGATATAAGCTTCCCTTGCTTTTCAACCATTTCAAGAACAATCTCTGGAGTGATTAATTTTCTTCTGCGTCTTGCAGGCTGATTGGCTGGGGAAGGGATGTGTCTATCTTGGGAATTGATCAATGCCATCTGATTGGCTGTTTTGGGGTTCTGGGCTCTCTGGGTGACCCCATGGCTCAAATGGCTGGTTCCAGATGCCATTGTTGATACAGTATTTGGGTTGGCAGCTGCCTGTGCATGATGGGCAAACAGGGCCATGCTGGAAGTTTCAGGAGAAATAACACACTCCTGGGTAGTGCTTGTGGAGGGGCCTGTGGGTTGGGAATGACCATAGACAGAGGCTTCATTGTTGGAAGACCCAGCGTAGCCCAGCATGATTTTGTCAAGGCCAGGGAACAGCTTGTTGACTTGGTTGTTGTTGAAAGAAGACATAATAAATTTTCATTAAAAAATTTTAAGCTCAAAAAGAAATGTGTATATTTTAGTCAATTTTATTGTTAAGTATGTTAAGTTGGTGAATATTACGCTCAAAATTTTAGCCATCCTAAATTGGATTAGAGCAATTTTTGAGAATGTCTATGATTCCTAAAAGAATTAGCACAAATCCACTCTAGATCCTTAAGCATCCTTTTTAAGACACCCATAAATTATATTTTTTTCAAATTTCTCACAATTATGATTTGATACTTGGTTCTTGGATTTGACAATCCCGTAATTTCAGATTCATTAATTTTTACACAATGTCTATGATTTGTTTGAAATACAGGAAATCTCAAATTGTACATTAGAATCCTGCATCTCTGATTCATGTATCCTGCATTTGTTTGCTGTGTTTTGTCTTATGTTAGTTGAGTTATCTGCTCAAGAGATTTGAAATTTGCCAATTTACATAAACTAAAAAAAGTCAAATTAAATGGTTGCTTTTATTAAATATTTTAATTTTCACTCAGCTGAGTTGCCCGCAAAAGTGATTCAAAATTTGGACCAAGGATTTGACAATCCCGTATTTTTACGTTTAGGTTCTGAATTTAAAGTAGTAAATAACAAATTTTATATAAGCACATATGTATTTTATTAATAAAATTAAAATTTGGCTTAAAAAGTGTCAAACTAGTCACTTTTTGTTTTAGAGTGTTGAACACAGGTTTTTTTTTCATTTCTATTAGTAAATTTACTTATAAATTTCCCCTTAAATTGGTATTTTATCTAACCAAATTATTAAACAGAGTTGAGTTTGAGTAAATTCAACCTTGTTTTTTGGTTTTGAACCCCTAAATTACTGGTAAAAATTAGCTTAAGATCAGTTAAGCCAAAAATAATAATAGATTCACATATGCGGCACTCAACTCCCTGGTACTCAACACTTTGTTGAGCACCAGGGAGTCAAACTTACCACAGTTGCCTATTCAAGGGTATCAATTAATTAACCTTCCCAGTTAACAATTGGTTTGAGACACCTAGTCTCATAATCTGAACCGTTCAGATTATTCATTACGGCCCTCAATTAGTACAGCCTAATTGATTCCTGGGTATCAATTAACCTCCATAGTTAATTAGACGGTTTGAGACATCTAGTCTCATAATATGAATTGTTCAGATATTCATTTTGGCCCTCAATTAGTACAGACTAATTGATTCCTGGGTAATCCATTACTACGCTGGAAAGTCTCTCCAAGGTCAATCCTATTGTTTTGAATTTCAACCTATGAAATTCATCACAATTCAACCTCTTTGTGAAACCACAGCCCAACATGACTGTAGTACAGTCACATAGCCCCTTCCTCCCCCTTGGGAGTGGCTTATCATTTTCTACAGGGGTTCTCAGCTTAATTTCTCTGTGAAATAGCTTCAAAAACAATGGTGGTACTTGGCGCCATTTCTCTCCAAGGGCTGTCCTAGCCAACATGATCTTCATAGGCTCTACCCAACGTTTTAGACCCTGATGTGAATGCTTTCCTTGGTATCTCTGATCAAACTGCACCAGATCACCGCCATAAAAACAATCTTGGGGTACCCCATCAGGTTTAGACTCTCATTGGGCATCACTTTTCCTTTGGACCTTCTGCCTTCCCACAGGCTTCCTGGAACAACTTAGGCCTTTCCATGGCATGTTCCTCAACTGCCTCATCTTAGAAATCCTCTTCCCAAAAGAGCCATTTTCAAAATAGTTAAAATTCTGTAAACGTCTGGAGTATCAACAATAAGGCATAATGCTTATTTCCAAATAATTCTCTCCAACAAGTAATTGCTTCATCTGCTAACCTTTCCATATTTCTCTTTTGGCATTCCAATGATCCTTTTGGCCAAATAATCAGTCTTCAGAGAATACAGACCAAAGTAAATCTCTACAGAAGACCATTACTGCAAGAACCTGCAACCTTGATATTTAACTCTCCTGCTCTGCCAATTTAGCCAGCTGGGAAATTTTCTTTGAGAAGAAACCAAGTAATGAAAACACTTGTTTCTCTGGTTAATGACGCCCTTTTACCTGTTTGGCAAAGGTATCAACCAAAATAATAGAGTATTCATTCTGTCCACTGGTCAACATGATATGACTAGTATCCATGGAAACCAATTCCTCAGCTATGTTGTAACTGTACTGTTTTAGAAGATTTACAAGGGGAAAAATATTTAGAAACTAGATAACAATCTTTATTGAGAGATAGTGATTATATAGTCATTGTGAATCAAGGATAACAGGAACATGATTGTGTTAATCACACAGTTAGATGGTGAACGGGGTGGCTTGATACTGGTAATGAGTCTAGCCAAAACAAGGTATCCACCATAAGGGATCATCATTTGTTCATGTTATTGGATTTGGCAATTCAAGTTGACCTCCTAGTCTGGCTTCAAGTGGCTGGGTAATTGGATTGCAGGTCACAAACCTGCTTTCTTGGAACCTTGCTGGAAGGTTGAGCCTGCTGTTTTGACAGCTACGCCAGTGAAAACCAAGGACATACATCATATTCCTTCAAAATCTGGAGAACTGCAGACCTTTCCTGGTGTCACCAATAACAAGCTTTGACCATCTGTATACACTTGGACTTATCAACAGATATCTGGGTTTGAGTCAAGGCTTCCTTTGCTACTTTGGTATCCACTTTTTCACTGGTTGGCAGTGAGTTTCTACCATAAGGACTTTCCAGGTACAGCTACACTAGATTCATATTCTCCACGGGATACACTATGAAATCAACCACCAAGATCTATTTCATACAAAAAATCTTCTGAACCTATCAGAGCCAGAGTAACTTCTCTCTACACCATGTGGAGAATTCAGCTTGCAAACTTGGCCAAATTCCTGTAGAGAAACATCCTCAATCAAATCCTGGTAGCATCTTTCCCCACTTGAAGAGCATCTCCTGGCTAGTACAGCTAACTCTTCCAAGCAACAACATTTCTTCATATCTTTGAGTCCTGTTGCAAAAACCAATGCTCCTTCAGAAAGGCGTTTTCTTCCTTGGGATTTCCAGAAAAGGAGGTCAGCTTAGCAAGCGTCAAGTGAACTCCTTTCACCATGGGGTTTATTCTGCCCCTGTGTTGGGCTCTGTGAAAAATCCATGAAATTAATGCTTGCTTCTTAATTATCCTGGTCTGACTCTTTTACAGTTTGGTGAGGAATCCTTTATATAAGCTTTGATGAGCTTGGATTCTGAGCAAGCAATCTTGGCAATAAACTTGTTGCCATCTGGTGATCACTTCCACATTTGTTGCTTCCCATAGTCTTAGCTGCAGACTATCTCTTTCATTCCATGGTAGTCTTATTTCAGTTAAAAGCCAAAAACATAAAGCATAAAATGATTGAGGGGAAAGCAACTATTGTCATACATAATTATCATTTTTTTATTAATTATTATCATGTTTCCATTATATACCAATTGGGGTAAATTTGGCTGCAAACCCCTCTGTTTATGGAACCACACCTGGATTTCTATCACATGGTTTATGACATAACAGCATCATCCAATCCAGATCTTTACCAAAAATATCTTCACACTCTTAACATATAAGAATGTGCCCCAATACATTCCAGAATCACCTGATTCCTTCCATGGAAATTTATTGCTTTGGCTTGAATAATTCTGGACTTCTGAAGCCAAAACTCTGTGGAATATACATATTCCTGATCCAAACTATCTTTGTTCCAACTGGGAACCAGCTGATTAATTATAAATGCATAGACACCATTGTCTACATTTAGCTTTTTTGCATTCAATAGTTTTTTGCGTTAAAAACCCATTAAGACACTTTGAAACTCAAACTAGGCGCCACCGTGGCGTCCAGGAACTTCCCAGGCAGTGTTACAGTGCCTCAGCGGTAGAAAATTCACTGGGCGGTGCCTTGGCACTTTACAAATCAATTAGGCAGCGCTTCTAACTTAATAAATTTGCCAAAACAGCACTTCTAAACCACAATTCAGGGTTTTAATTTTGGTTAACCTTAACCAAACTTCTTGACATAGTCAAGGAAATTAATCAATATAATTAAAACCCATTAATTATATTCCCAGCATATATTAATTAATCTTCCCAGTCAATTAATCTTTTTGAAGAAAACAAGTCTTTACCTGGCACAGTCAAGTCCATTTTAGACCTATGATTAAACCCTCATTAATAATATTCAAGGGTATCAATTAATTAACTTTCCCTATTAAAAATTGGTTTGAGACACCTAGTCTCATAATCTGAACCGTTCAAATTATTCATTTAGGCCCTCAATTAGTACAGCCTAATTGATTTCTGGGTATAAATTAACCTCTGTGGTTAATTAGACGGTTTGAGACATCTAGTCTCATAATCTGAATTGTTCAGATATTCATTTTGGCCCTCAATTAGTACAGACTAATTGATTCCTGGGTAATTCATTACTACGCTAGAAAGTCTCTCCAAGGTCAATCCTATTTTTTTGAATTTCAACCTATGAAATTCATCACAATTCAACCTCTTTGTGAAACCACAACCCACTATGAATGTAGTACAGTCACAAGGCTAAAGTCTCCTTCACGTCCATGTGCATTCCTTCCAAGAAGCAGTGTTGTTGTAGCATTGCCTGTGTCTTCTGAACACCACTGTGCCCAGTAGTCTTATGTAAAGCTACCACTGAGTCCATGCACAGAGATGAATGTATGTACTTAAGCCAGAAATCCCAGAAAAGCTTCAGGAGCTGTTCTTTGGAGACCTTGGTGTCAACAGCTAGCTTCTTGAGGGTCTTCTGTATCTCTGCAGGTTCCTCCCCCACAAAGAAGGGTCCTCCATGAGTTTATCATAAAGAATGTTGGCCATGGGAGAGACTAAGGAAACAGTAGGCAGACAAGAGAGGCAGTCAGCATTTGGTGGATTGCGCCAGCTTGGTGATTTTTTGTAGTTGTATGCCTGTAGCTTGATGGCCCAACGTACTAGCCAATCTTCATGATCCTTCAGTGTCTTCAGCCATTACAAGGAAGCATGGTCTGTGAAAACTGTGAAGTGTACCCCATGAAGGTACACCCTGAATTTTTGGAAAGATTAAATCACTGCCAAAAACTTGCACTCTATGATTGTGTAGTTTCTCTTATGAACATTGAGGGTACAAGAGCAGTAATCCACTGGATGGTCTAATCCATCAGCGTCCAGCTGAGAAAGCACACCACCAATGGCTGTCAAGCTGGCTTCAGTGTGAACTACAAAGGGTCTGGAAAAGTCTGGGTAGGCCAGCACAGGTGCAGCAGTGGAGGTCTTCTTGAGGGCCTCAAATGCAGTTTGGCATGCCAGGCTCCAGAAGCAGTCTACATTGGCACGGAGGAGTTAGAAGAGTGCATCCCCCAGTGTGGCAAATTTGGGGATGAAGCGGCAATAGTAAGCTATCATCCCCAGGAAGACTTGGACATTTCTTTTACTAGAGGGAACCTGCATCTTCTTGATGGCCTCAACCTTGAGAGGAACAAGGCAGAGTCTGTCACAGCTGATGATGAAACCCAAGAACTCTAGATATTCCTTGAAGAAGTTGCATTTTTGTGACTTCAGCTTTATGTTAGCAGCTAAGAGCCTCTTGAAAACCTCCTCCAGATAGACAAATTGTTTGGTAAATGTACAAGAGAAGATGTTGATGTCGTCAAGGTATACTAGGACGCAGGAGCGCTTGAGATCTCCCATCACTGCATCCATTGCTCTTTGGAAGGTGGCTGGCGTGTTGGCTAAACCTTGGGGCATCCTGGTGGGTTGAAAAAGCCCTTGGTCTGTAATGATGGCACATTTATCTTGGTCAATAGGGGCAATTTAATTTGACAATATCCACTGATAAGATCTATTGCACTAAAGAGCTTGGCACCTCCCAGTCAATCCAATGTATCACAATTCAAGGAAGGGGGTTGGAGTCCTTTTTGGTCACTGCATTCAGGTGGCAGTAGTCAATCACCACTTGATTACTACAGTCCTTCTTCTTGACAATCAGTAGGTGGGCAGCCCAAGGACTCTTGCTAGGAACCAGGAGTTCAGTACTGAGTATTTTCTGGAGTTCCTTGTTGGCCACAAACTGGTTAGCTTGGCTACATTGTGTTGGTCTAGAGAAGATTGGGAGACTATCCTGGGTATCAATGTGGTGCGCTACATCCACTGCCTTCCCAAGGTCATTATCATCTTTAGCAAACATGTCCTTGTATTGAGCAGAGAGATCCATAACTAGGCCCTTTTGCTCTTCAGAGAATCCTGATAGAAAATCATAGCTGATGAATGACAGAACTCTTGGCTGCTCACAGGGTAAGCCCAACTCTGAGAAGTCTTTAAAAGGGGAAGCTTCCTGTAGGTTGCCATGCTCTTCTAAATGTATGTGGACCAGCAATTGATCCTCTGAGACAGTCATTGGTTGCTGACTAATGTTAGCCAGCAACACCAAGATTTCCTGATTGCTAGGCATGATGATTCCTGTTGCTACCCATGGCTCCAACCAAGATGCATTGGGGATGCCAAAAGTCTCTACATGAGTACCAGTGGGAAATGTTGTCTTGAACCCCAAATAAAATTGTGTTTCCTTAAAAAAAGAGATCCAGTGGGAAGTGCAAGTGATAGAACAGTGTTATGAATTACTTGCAATCCTGGTGGTATGAACACTGTGGAAGACGCATACAAAGGAATACCCTTGGCTTCTCCCAGCAAGAGAGGGAGTACCTTAGTCTTCTTACTACACAGTGTATAGGAAATTGACAGTTCTCTATTTACATACTCCAGGTTGATGTAGTGAAACCAGCGTAGGGGCAGGTCAGAAGGGCAATCACCATGGTAGAACATGGGAATCAAGTTGCCCAAGATCCCAAACGTATGGTCTCCATGGTTGGTCATGGTGCCATACTGAACCATAAAGATAGTTCTAATAAGTATGACATAGCTGTTATTCTACAGAACTATGGTAGGTGCAGTGACCATTAGTTTTCTGAAGAAGAGAGGGAGAAAATAGTAATATCCTTTTGCTCTAGTACTCTGTGGCCCAGCTGTACTAAACTCTTCATGATAGGATAAGTCTGGTGCCAGCTTTAGCTTCTTGACCAGCTGCAAGAATATAATGTTCCCTGGGGCACCAGTATCCAGTATGGCTTAGATGTGGGTTTTGTTCACTATCAGGTTGATATAGGTACAATCCTGGCAGTCCTCTCTGATCTCCACAATCTTGGAGACCTGGTGCACACTCAGTCCTTTAAACTTCTCTAGAAAGGTAGCCATGGCAGCTCATACAGCTGGGCTTACTTCCTTGAGGGATTCTAGAGGAGCTTAGATATTTACTGTGCACAGCAGCTTGGCTAGTTTTTCAGCACTTTCCTCTTTATGGGTAACTTCCACGCCTGGTTGAGCCAGGTGTTTGGCATACAGTAAAGAGACTGTTTTACAAGCTATCTGTGGGATGACCACGTCTGGGTAAAGCGTTGTTCAATGATTTTGAGTGTTAACTGTGAGAACTTAATGTAGGAGGTCCTCTTGGATTCCTTCTGAGTCAGTATCCTCATATAATGGCTGAGAGTTGAAGTCAATAAGGGAGAGCTCTTCTTTAGTATTCAACTCAGAGGTTTGTGAGACAGAAGGCCTCTGAGCAGGTTTTTCAGGGGACAGAGGTATGGAGGGAGATGAGGGTGTCAAAACTACAAAGGCAGCCAAGGATTTCTCCTTGTCCTGGCTGCTTAGTAGTTTTTTGACTGGTCCTCATTATCCTCCTCAATATCTGCGTCCTCAGCGTAGCCCTCCTCCTCTGGTTCCTCTCCTACCACTAGGACCTTACAGGGGATCTAAAATCCCAGGAGAGATGCCCAGGCTTGTTACACTTAAAGCAAAGGCGTGCTGAGTTATTCAAAGTACCAGAATTAGACTCAATTGTCTTTGGACCTTCAGTACTGAAATTTCTGGTTCTAGTTTCAGTGAGGGGTTTGGGTGTTCTCTTAGGTAGAGGGATCTCAGACTCTTTCTTGTAAGTTTGAAGAAATTGGATCAGGTCTGGGACTGTCTGGGCGGTGTAGATTCCAGACTTTAAGGCAAGCAAGAGTTCCCTGGTGATCTGTACTGCATTGAGAAGTGATGAATATACATCAATGAACAACACTGCCTTCATGGAAGCCAAAGTATGTACTTCCAAGTAGAATCTGGAAGTGAAATTCTCCAAGGTTTCTCCCACCTTGAGCTTGGTATTGGCAAAGTCCATCTTCCGTCCTGGGAGGGCTTCCTGGCTACCAAACTATTCCATCAATGCTCAAGAGGTGTTGGTGTAGGTCTAGCCATTTTCTGGAAGGCGGGATAATATCAACGTCTGTGTGTCAGTGTCCAGGAAGTTGATTATGATAGCGTCCTTCATAGCTTCATCTGCCCCATACATTGAGTTCTGGTATAGTCAGAGGAACATAACTACATTACTCTTTCTGTCAAACCTGGGAAGTTTGGCTGGTTTGAAGAAGGATAAAGAGTTGTGGGGATCAGTTGCCACTGGTGAGGCCTGCTAACTAAGAGAAGAAGATCTGTTTCAATTGGCTTTGGGGGCAGCAAAGCATGCCTTTTCCTATTGTAATTAAAGTTCCTGTACTGTCTCTTCATTGGTAGCCATGGATGGGCCACTATTCTCTGTCACCACTTCCAGTACTGGGATGAAACAAGGAAGCCTTCAGTTGGTCTCTTCCTTACTATCCAGGATGTGGTATTCTTCTTGCCCAGATGAGTTCCAGTAACTGGCTTGAGATTGACGTCCAGTCTCCATAGGATGATGTTGGATATGGAAGCCATCCATCTTCTGTTCCAAGGACGCCATTTTAAGGTTTGCTCTCTCCACTGATTCTGTATTGAAGCCATCATGGCCCTGTACTTGTCCAGTTTGTTGGCATAAGCTCAATTCTCTAGACATGTGACATCTAAGTTCTATTCCAGTAGGCTTATTCTCTTTTAATGGCTAGTCAGTGTCTCTTGGAGTTTTGAGATCTTCTCAGCGTTTGTTTTGTCCTGGCTTTGGCACCAGCTAGAAAAGGTGGCCTTCTCATCCTGGAAACCATCATACTTGTGTTTGACTTTGCCAAAATCTCTGTAGATAAACATTAAGTTGGTGCCTGCTTCCTTCACTTCATGTTGTAACTTTGAAAGATGATCATAAAGTTCCAAGATATCTCTATCAATCATTGTATTCAAAGGGGAAGGAGTAAATACAACCAATTAACTGGGGCCTGCCAGATGAAATGCTGCCAGGTGTGGACTCAAGAATGATACCTCTTGGATCAGCTCACAGATGACTGGTTGATTTTCTTTGATGTGTGCTGCCACTGTATCAATTAAGTTGGAGTCCAGCCCTTGGTGGCAAAGATTCTGGATTACTTGATGGGGGACCAGGGAATTCAGTCCTTGTTCAACTTCTTTGGACCAGGAGATAATGAGATTCTGGACTGTCACCATTTCCAAAAGCTGGTTTTTCATTAACTCAAAGTTGGTAGCCAGATTGTGGTATAGAAGCTGAAGGAATCATTGCTGGTTTGACACTAGTGCTCCTTGGTCCTGTGCCAAGCTCTTTAGGCGTCCCAAATTTACCTGATTATGACAGATGACTGGATGTGCAAAGCGCTGGATGTAATCCTTCACATGTTTGATGGTTCAGAGGTCCTTACAGAGTTGGTCAAGATTTACTAGGCTTATGTTAAGGAATTTTTCCATGGATATTTTGGTGGATTGGTGTTGAATAGCCAGTAGTTGTGATTGCTTTCCTTTGTTGTCTGCTCCATTGTCCATTCTGGTCATGGATTACCAGATGACTTCTTTGGAGGGACTGATATTGGTGTCCACTTCCATGGGTGCAGGCACAGTCAATAGTAGTGGGCTCTGGTTGAAAAGTGGTAAGGGCCAGGGGACATCATCCATAAATTGTTGGAGTTGGGTGAGACCACTGGGTAGGTCTTGGTAGGCATTGCTGGTGCCATGAGGCATCCCCCCTTCACCAAGAAGGAATTGTGGGGGTGAGAAGGACCAGGTGTGTGAGAATTGGGGAGCAGGTTAAGAGAAAATAAAACCAAGCCCTCAACCACAATAAAATTATGGTTTCAGCAACAACCAAAAGATTGCTGCCAACAATTCCTGGGAGGCAAAAGGGGAGAAGGAATCAACTGAAAACCAAAAGTAACAGGCTAAATCAGAAGGCCAAATTAAACTAACAAATTTCAAAATTTATTAGTGTAGAGAATGATGAAGCAAGATCTTTTACAACTCCTGCATTCATTTAAGGGATTTGATAGGATTGGGGTAGTATATTGAATGTCACAAACCAATTGACCAATGATATGAGCGGATAAAAATGCATTTCTTAGAGCAAGAAGATATTGACAAGTTTTGAATGGACATAGTCAAAAGGAAAACTGAACCAACTGACATCAGGAATATGCTTTGGATGCAATTACAACTGCTCCTGGCCGCTCTTGCACATGATATTTAACCAGAGGTGTCTCTTAGGTGGATTAGGTGGGGGCATCTTCTGAATAATTTCAAAATATTAAATTGATGGCCTTTCTTGAGATTTTTCAGTAATCTTTTAGATAAATATTCAAACATAATTTGGTAGAAATTCCCAAACATTTGGCAGGAATCAAAGTGGAGGCCTAAGGGGGAGGTGTAACTTTACAAGGTGCTTGTTCAAAGATTGCCATGAGCAACAAATATGTGTGGACTGTTGGATATAGCTAGTAAGAATTAGCCTTGGTAATTTTTCAATTACTATACCTGAATGCAGGGTAGTAAAACCAAAGTAGGAGTGAACAATATTTAAGGGTAAAAACTTATCTTTATTTCATATATAAACCAGGTATATATAGTGAGGTGGGAAATTGGGAGAGGGGAACTTGGCGGAATGAAAGGCCAGAGAATTAGGCCAGGTTTGGCATCAATAACATAATCACAATATCAACACTAATATTAGCTACTGGTTTTGCACCCAGAAGTAGAGATTGATTGGGCAATTGGATTATTGATGTCACCTCTATTTAGGTTTCTGGACTCAAGCGCCAAGTATGAGTCTTAATTCCAGAATCAAAGGCCTTGTTTATTGCCCCATTGTGTAATCACCAAATTGCCAAGAAGATTCAAGTGGAATCTAGAATACTCTGGAATCCACTAGCTCTCAATTGATTGGTCAAGTGATTGCCTTACGTATAATTACATTCTGGATCTGACTTTGAACTTAATAACTATCAAATCCATCATATTTTAGCACATTGCAACACCCATAAAAAGGCTTCTGTAAACTCACACAGTTTCTTAAACACTGCAATAATTTTCTTCTCATGCTTTGTCTTTGCAAAAGTGAGATCTATTTCAGAGGGAGCCTTGTCTTGTCAGCACTACAGGCCAGCCCAAAGCCAGCAAGGAGGTTTTTTGCTTCTTGATGGCTGTTGTATCTGCAACAGCCAATTTTTTCACTGTGCACCCAAAGTTCTCCAGCAGGTAAGAGAGTGTGTGCTCAACCAGGAACCAGAAGCAAGCAGCTTCATGCACCCATCCCATCTCTGGTATGTTCTTGAATGGGAGAATCTCCATATTATCCAAAAAAGCTCAATGGAGGTTACACAGTAAACTTCACTGAGGACCACTAAGTCAAGCCAGAACAACTGGGCATCCTTGTAGTCAGTAACAGCCCACTCAGATGCCCCCTTGCCATGTGTCAGCCTGGCTAATGCCTCCTGCAGCATCAGTAAGGTCCTGTGTATTTGGTCCTCCAGCTTGAAAAAACAGGGGCAACAGAAACAGATGTTTGGCCACATGATTGGAATAGTTGGTGTAAAAGGTGGCAGGGACAAAGAGGACCAGGACCTGGTGTATTTTGCTGTCAATATTTTCTAAAAAAATGTAAGAATTTTTGGATTTTTATTAATTTTCTTTTTAGATTACCTTCTTGTGTTTCCTCCTTGCCAGCATCTTCAGAAGGCTTAGCCATTCTTGGCACAAGCAATTGTGCAGGCAATTCTGTATCCTCCATCCTGCTTCACTTTGCTGGCTTGAGATGTGCATAAATCTTGGGGTTATCAACCCAGATAGACAGTACAGAGAAGACAAAAGACATGAACTGAAGTCCTTCCATAACGGTCTTCTGTAATTTTACAGTTGCTTGATTGTATTCTTGGATGTGTCTGCCATCTTAGCCATCAAGGCCTTTGTGGACACCTTTTCAATTTTCTTGCTTGTTAGGATGGCAGACTTCATCTTTGTTTTGAACTTGTGGTCAATTTCCTTAATTTTAGTAATTCCTGAGTCAAGGTCTGTAAATAATTTCTTGAGTTCTCTCATTGGTTTTTACTAACCTTTCCATATGTTTTTATAGCCTTCACTCCAATAAAATCTGTGTTATTCTGATACTATTTCCTCTTTTTTTCCCTATTTACTACATTACTCCATCTTTTTACTCATTTTGCATATGTTTTATGCTTATCTCACTATGTGTTGGTTGCTTTGTGTTGGCATTGCTTCCATAATTGCCATATTATTTTTAGCACCTAAACACAGCTCCTTGTGAATATATTAACAATAATTTGATAATCACACTTAATATAAATTAGAAAATTATAAGTATATTGTGTTTAGATAAAGTTGTTGCTGATCTGAATTCAAAAACTTAATGATAAGCTTTAAGCCAATCAGGAGCCAAGTGAGAAAGTGATTGTTGTGACATGAAGGGTCATTCAATAATTCTTTGGTGTATGTGCACTAATTAATCTGATTGGCTGGTTGTTTTGCTATTGTGCGCCATTGCTGCTGTGGCAGGTTGTTGGTGGACTAGTGCTAACCCAGAAGATGATTGGAAACTAGTCTACCAACAAATTGCCACAGCAGCAATGGCGCACAATAGCAAAACAACCAGCCAATCAGATTAATTAGTGCACATGCATCAAAGAATTATTGAATAACCCTTTATGTCACAATAATCACTTTTTCACTTGACTCCTGATTGGCTTAAAGTTTTTTCATTAAGGGTTTGAATTCAGATCAGCAACAACTTTATCTAAACACAATATACTTATAATTTTCTAATTTAAATTAAGTGTTATTATCAAATTATTGTTAATATATTCACAAGGGGCTGTCTTTAGGGGGCAAGTGCCTAAAGTCAAAGTGTGGAGATTGAGATCTCCAAATTGATGGATTTTTTATCTCTGCACTTTTTTTCAATAAAAAAGTTCCTCAAAAAAAATTAAAAAAATTTCTTAAATTTAACTTTTTTAAAAATGTTTTAACTAGTAGCTGAAATTGAAAAACCAAGTTCAAAGTACCCAAATTGATATAATTTAAAACACACCTTAAATTAATTTGGCTTTTTAAATAGAATTTAGTTAACCCTTTGAATAGAGGGGACAAATTGGAAGTGCAAAAATCAAAGTGCAAAAAAATCTTTAATTTAATATTTAATACATCAAAATTAAAAAAATTAAAGTTTAAAATTTTTTCTATATGTAAAAAAAGAAATCAAGAGCTAAAAAAGCTTTTTTAACTTGAGGAAACTTTTTTATTTTTCAAATATTAATATAAAATACTATTTTAAGCTATTTATTTTTAAAAGATAAAAAAATTTCTCATAAAAATTTATTTAAAAATTTACATATAGTTTCCTAATGGGTGCAGAAATCAAAAAAGTAGTCAAATCAAAATCCAAAAAGGTAGCAAAATTTAGGACCACTTAACATTAATTTTTTTCAAAAAAATTAATATTTTATTCATTATGTTTTATTAAGTTCCTCAAATCAAAAGTGATAAAACCAAAAATTGACTTTTTAGATTTAGTCACACTTTTTATAAGCTTATAAAATTTTTAATAATTAATAAAAACTTTTGAAATTCCTCATGTGGATTCTTTATGACCTGATATTTAAATATAAAAAAGAAATGAAGTTTTTTGGTAGGTTTTTATTTTATTGCAATATTAATAATTTGCTGTGTTTTGGAGGTAATTTCAAAAAATATTAAATTAATATAATATTGTACTATGTTTCCCTATGTTATTTCAAGGGACAAAATTGAAGTGCACAAATCAAAGTGCCTAAATTAAAGTCCAATAAGCTCTTGGTTTTTTTTTAATTTTCTCCTTTCCACCTCTCATTACTCCTTGAAAATAAGTTTTGTTGGCCCCTTGGCTGCGCTGGGGGCCAAAAACTTTTAAGAAATTTCTGCGTTGTCAAGAGGGTGGATTATATAAGATCTGATACCAAGTAGAAAAAACTTTCCTTTCCTTTTCTTTCTTCTCTTTTGCCTCAATTATATTCTATTATCTTCTCTCCATTCTTACCCCCAATTATCTTCTATTATATCTTTTTACTACATGTATTAGAGTAAAATAAGATGTATAAAATAATTCTCTTTGATATACAAATTTGAACTATCTTTATCATCTTTTGGTGAAGGTACAGTGTTTTTAACATAAAAATATTCAAGTCTTAATTTTATGAATGTAAGTGGTATATTATTGATATCTTTGAATTTTGTGACTTATTATAAATAAGATATAGGACTATATCTTTTATTAAGTATAAAATTGTATAGTGTAGCTTTAATAAGAAATTAATGACCTTATATTATTTAATGATATACTTCTATAACTTTTATCATTGAAATAAGATCACTAATAAACAAAATACCTAAAATCATATGCTTGTATCTTGTAGGAAAAATCCTTTATTTTGTTTATACTAAAGTATTATTATAGTTTCACATAAGCTGAAAATAAAATTAACCTTTTTATTAAAAAATAGTTTATAAAGAAGTTTTTTGTGTAGCCTCATTTTTTATATTTAATTGAATACAGTTACATATAATTCTTTTTCTTTTTTGCTTTTGAAACTAAAATAAACTTGTGTTTAAAAACAGCTAATTAAAGAGTTTTTTATTATCTAATATATATTTTTTATTGCAGAAATGAATTCATTGAAGTCTTTTTAGTCTAGAAAAGATTTTAAACATATAGTTTTATATTATAAACTGTGTGTGCAGGAATTTATAATGACTTTGTTCTACCTTGAATATCTTGGCAGCCTGCTAAGCCATCTATTGGAGAAGCTTCCAATATTACTAGCAGTCTTAATTGATCTGAGAAGCCTTCATGAAGTAGATTTGGATCACTTATTACAAGAACAACTGGGAATACTATAGACTCCAATTACAACTGGTTCCCAATTGGCTAGAGCTATCCTGGAATACTCTAGCAAACTGCCGGGTTAGTTATTATGGGTTTCCCCAAGGATCAAAAAGAATGTGTCCAATTTGCACTAGCAAACTGCCAGTGCCATTGCAAATCCATGCAAGAAAGATTGCCCAGGAACAAAGTGTCATGTGCTAAAAATAGAGTCATAAATTAGCACTGCAACTGCCAGCACGCTAATAAATCATGTATCACATTATGGCAATTAGTACCCAGCACAGAGTACTATGATATGGAATCCCATGCCATTTCATGAATGCCTAACTCTGGGGGTTGATGCAGGCAGTCTGTGGTGAAAAAACTACCAAGTAAGAGTTAGATACTCCAGATGATCTTATCCTGGCAAGAGAGTGCTGGCTCTATAAAAGCCCTTACATTGGACTAATGGAAGGCAGACAATAATACCAAGATCCTACTGTAGAACCTTTTCACAGTAGAAGAAGATATCTGAGTTCAAAGACCATTGTCAGTACTCAAAGAACTATCAAGTTGCCTGTATAGAAAGCCGCTTGGAAGTTGCCTCCCTTGGACATCACTAGCTGTCACCTTTCCAAGGAAATACCAGAAGCCACAAGTAACGCTTGTTGCCATACAAGCTAATTATCAACACAATGGCTAAGATTACTCAACTACCCAATAAAGCAGATTGTAATCAGACTGCCAGGTCTGAGAGCATAACCAAAAAATCTGAAAGTGGTGCTCACTTACAAAATGAGTTACCTGATCTGTCTGTTGTTGGCAAGTCTTTGCTCCACCACCCCAGCTTTGTTGATAAGTATGGGAGGCTACATGGAAACCAGCAATGCGGAACGGGATGCCTCCCTCAGCTTGGAGATCATTCCCTACCAGGTACCAGAAGTGCCAGTGGACAAAATCAACCTTGACGTCACTGATACAATGGTACAACACAAACCAAGGAATTACACCACTGAGGATGTGCGGTCACTTATGGACGCCTTGATGCAAGACTATAAATCCACTGGTGACAAACAACAGGATAGTGATTACACCCTGTTTACCACCGCAAGATCCTATGAACACTTGTGGTTGACTTTCAGAAGTTATCAGGAGGCCAGCAGCACACAGCTTGGCCTATTTCTGAAAAGAAAAGGAGTTGACAGAATAACTAATGTTCTGTCATACTTTTTGCACCCTGCCATCAAGCATTTTCAGCACTTGGTGGCCCGCCAAAACCTCAACCTTGAGGAGATGGGTCGGTTCAGAATCAAAATTCAGCATGCTCATGCCGCCCTGGTCCACCAGTTGAACTCCAGCTTCCACACAGTGCAACAGGCTGTGGGTAGCATTAACAAAGCTACTTATTCTGCACATTATTGTGTAGATGAGATAGTTTCCCAGTTCAACAACCAGGTAGTACAAGTGGTGGCAGGAATCCTCAACTACTGCGGTCTGACTCCTCAATGGGCTTCAGACGTAACCTGTCACAGCATTGACCTGGTCAAGAAGGTACACTTTCTGGCCCGCCAGTCTACCGTGGATGAGATAGCAGATTGACAAGATAAGCTTCACAGCATGGTCTCAGAAAATAGCGCCTGCCACAAGGAGCACCAAAACAAGATCATCTCCTGGGTGAACAAACTGGTCAAGAAAGTGAACAAAATGAAGGGGAAGTCAGCTTCTTCAGATAGCTTCCCAATCTTGGATCAGACTCAATACCAGCACGCCTGCTTCCTCAACCACAAAGCTTATATCAACAACAAGCATGAATTATAGGAAACTATAGAGACCGTTTATGCCCTGACAAACCAGCTTTAACAGGACTTGGAAGACAACCACGCTCAGGTTGCCACCCTCAAACACAAGCTGGACGCCTACAGTAAACATTTAGATCTGCTAGCTTCAACCACTCTGCTTATGGAAGGAAAACATAACAGTCTGTTGGAGCAGGTGAAATCTGATGACGCCGCCAGAAAGGAATTCAAGGCTAACATCTTGGCAAGACTCAGTAGATTGGAACAGGCAATGCTATCTGATAACAGCTTGTCTATAGAGGATAAGCAGAGCCCTGTCCCAAACTCTTCCCCTGAGCAACAAAAGGCGTTGTCCCCTGAATTTTTTTACTTTACCTCCAACCATGGTACAGAAGATAGCAGAGGGACCCGTCACGTTCCCATAGGAGTTGCTGCCTTGCCACCACTCACTCCACTGACTGATCTTTGCCCTGTCAAACTAGTAGTGGGAACTTGTGAGGAAACAGCCATCCCTGATCACAAGTTCAAGCCTCTGAACTTTCCAACATTTGACCAAAAAGGTAACATTAAAACCTTGTTTATCTCTTTGAAATGTTGATATGTGGAGCTTCAGACCACATGAAGGCAACATCTCTGATTAACACTCTAGATCCCGCCAGTGTGGACGTGATCATGCCTTGACTTCCAGCAGATGAATGGTCTTATGAGAATGCAAAAATTGCAGTGATCAAGAAATTTGGCAGTGAAACCAAACTGCAATTAAGGAAGACCAAATTCAGTAATATTGCTTTCAAGAAATATGAGAGTGTACAAGATTTTGCTGACCTCTTCTATCACAAAGCAGAGGTACTCCTGGGGGAAGGAGTACTTACTGACTTGGACTGCCGCATCACAATGAGTAGAGCTCTTCAGCCGTATAGAGAGCTCTCCAATGTAATGTTCCCAATACTTGACCAGGACAACAACACCCAAAAGATTACCAGTTATCTGGTTGGCTTGGGGCCCAATTTGACGCCCCCAACAAAGGAATGGCCAGCTACAATGGGTCAGAGAATCAAGGAAGAAACCAGGATTGTGACAGATCCGCCAAGCCACCTGAAGGGGAGAAGGATACTACCGCAAAACCCACTGTAGAGGTGAAGCCTTATAATTCCAACATTTTTCTGCCAAAATTGCAACAAAAAGGGGCACTGGGCAAGTCAATGTTGGTCTAAAGGCAAACCTCCTGGGGTCAATGTAGTAGTAGATACTGATGAGAAGAATCAGGGAAAAGTAAAGGCAGGCCAGTAATGAAATATACTGCACCTGCCATTCCCTTGACTATTCCAAAAGAATCCAACAGAGATAAACTAGAGAAGCCCGCCAAGATTGCCACCAAGACTGCCCAGACCGCCAAGGAACCCACCCAGAATGCTGCCCAGATGAAAGGATCTCCTGGATACTTTGCTCCTAGTCAAGACTTTGAGGAAGATCCTGTTCACCAATTAGTAGCCAATGACCTGTATGCCATCCCTGCCTATGGAAAAGGTAGACCCCAGAAGACTACTGCCAACACAGTTGAAGTAGTCTCCAAACCCTATGCTGCGCAATTACAGGAAACTTGCTTGATGAGAGCCCAAATATCTCCAGCAACGTTCCCAACCTTAAAGGCTTCCAACTGGCAATGTCACTAAAAACTATTGAGAAAAAGTTCCCTGAAATTGGGCATAGCCTCAAGCAATACTTCAACACCCCAGCCCCTCTTGGGATTCACCTATTAAATTTACATTCTGAAACTTACTCTGAGTGTACATATGCCAACATTTCCATTAATAAGGTGAAAGTAAGAGCTATAATTGACAAAGGAGCACCCATTAATATAGTTTCAATCCGCCTGGTCCAAAAACTAGGACTGGTTCCTGATATTGCACACAGTAGAGTCTATGGCACCACTGGCCTACATACCACGACTTCCAAATGAGCATATAGTACTATCCCAATGCAATTTAGATCTATAGCTGTTTTGTCTCCCGCTGTTGTTCTACCCAATCAAAACTACAACGTTTTGATTGGCACTGCCTTCATGTTAAAATATGATGTGAAGATTGATATGGAAAATGACACCTTCACCATATTGAAGCAGACCATCCCTCTAAATTACACCAAAGACGCCGCCAGTTTAAAAAGAGAAACTGACAATTAATTTGGCGTACAAGGACAGGATTGTAGCAGTACCATATGAGAAGAAGGGAAGAAAGAGCAAGAAATTGCCAACCCAGGTAAAAGAGCATAAAGGTATTCCACTGCGCTCTCTGGTAACCTTCACTCTCAAGTCTGGTACACAGTGTGTTGTACCAACAGGATTGACCCTGGAAATCCCTGAAGGCTTATATGGCAAAATACATCAGCCCTGGGGAAGATCAAGGTTCAAACCCTGCGTAGCGCCTGGTATAATTATACCAGGACATGGAGAAGTGCACATCCTACTTGCCAATCTTCAGGACTACAACATCCACATGAAGAAACATCAGATAGTAGAATTTGTGCATCTTCTGCCAATTGAGGAATTGGCCAGCTTTGAATGTATTGGGGACCTATTAGAAATGGGGCTACCTGATCAGGTCAAAGCCAGTGCCTACGTGACTACCCCACTGGCTGATCTGTCCTCTTTAAATCAAGAGCAACAGGAAAGAGCAAGTGCCCTGTTTTAGAAGTACAGGTGCATCTTTTCTGAGGATGACTTCAACTTGGGCTATGCAGCGGACGTCACCCATCATATCAACACTGGTGACAACAAACAAATTCAATGCCACCTCATTTGACAATCAAAGGCCAGCAAGGAGACTGTCAATGAGGAAATACAATAGCCCCTGGATAGAGGAATGTTGGTTCCATCAAAGAGTCCCTGGGTGTTGCCCATTCTTATAGTAAAAAAGAAGGATGAAAGTAACCAAGTAGTCATAGACTACCAACACCTAAACCTGATCACAAAGAAGGACTCCTACCTGCTGCCAAGAATTGATAACGCCTTAGACCGCCTGAGAGGTGCAAAGTCCTTCTCTTCCATGGATCTGATTTCCAGGTATTGGCAGATTGAACCCCCTCCAGAAGAACAAGAGAAGTGTGCCATTATCACTTTGCAAGGCCTCTTCCAACCAACACAAATGCCCCAAGGATTGTGTAACACCCCGGCCACGTTCCAGCAAGCTATAGATACCATCCGTGGAGATCTCAAGTTGTCCTGCATCCTTGTGTATCTGGATGATATTAACATCTTCTCTAGGACGTTCACAGATTGTTTGGAGCACTTGGAAGCTGTCTTTAAGCAACTCACAGACGCCAACTTGAAGATAAAACCTAGGAAGTGCCAGTTCTTTAAGGACCAGCTCAAATACTTAGGTTTTGTGATTGACACAAAAGGACTACAGCCACAACCCGCCAAGATTGAGGTCATCACCAAGATGAAGACTCCAGAGAGAAAAAGGGATATCCAGGTGTTCCTAGGCATGGTAGGTTATTATTGCAGGTTTATTCCAAATTTCTTGCAAACAGGTGAACCTCTTTTTTATCAGCTTAAAAATGGAGTACCTTTTACATGGACCTCTGCCTGCCAGTCCACTTTTGACTCACCAAGTACTAGCCTGTCCAGCAGTGCAGTGCTTATGTATCCCAAATTTACCAAGCCTTTTGTGGTACATACCAACACTTCCCTGAGCGTGCTTGGAGCAGTATTTTCCCATAATGACAATGATGGAGAAGAACATTCAGTTGCCTATGCCAGTTGCTCCTTGAATATTCATGAGAAAAATTACACAGTGACAGAAAGTGAATGTTTGGCAGTAATATATGCCTACAAACAGTTCCGGGTGTATCTCCATGGAGTTCACTTCACTGTGGTTACGGACCACGCCAGTCTAAGTTGGCTTCAGAATTTACAAGAACCAGAAGGTTGCTTAGCACAATGGGCTCTAAAACTGCAGGCATTTGACTATAAGATAGTACACCAGCCAGGAGCAAAGCACCAGAACGCTGACTGTCTATCTAGACTCCTGACTGTTAATATTGTATCATCACAGGCCAATATACTGTATGATAAGATGTTAACTGGTCAGTTCAAAGACAAGCCTGATGAGATCCAGGCCATTCTCCAGGAACTGATGAAGGACTGCAGAGTAGAAGATGGTAAACTATACAAATACCATCAAGGGAATAAATATGTTTTCCCCTGCCCCTCCAAAAGATTGTCCCGGATTATGGCTGCCCATAAGACTGTAGGCCATGGCGGCTTCCAAAAGACTGTATGTCAGTTACAGCTCCGCTACTATTGGGAATCTCTGCTGTTTGACACTAAAGAAACCCTGAATTGCTGTGCAGAGTGCCAACACAAAAAGCCATTTGTACCCAAGCATCAATATAAGGCTGTTGAGCCTAAATTTGTTTGGCACACTGTCAGTATAGATGTGGTTAGACCTCTCCCAATATATATTGGTCGGCTCAGATACATCATAGTAGCCATTGACCACCTCACCAAATGGGTAGAGGTGAAAGCTCTTCAGCACATCAGCGCAGAGGCCACTGCAAGGTTCATCTTAGAGCAAATTATTCACCGCCATGGTTGCCCACAATTCATCCTCACAGACAATGGCACTAATTTCACAGCCAATGTTATTCTAAAGCTTAATGAGCTCATGGGCGTGATGGGAGTGCTTTCTACTCTGTACCATCCAGAAACAAACGGGATGATTGAGAGAGCAAATGGCACCTTGGTGAACATCCTTTTAAAACTGGCATATAAGAGTATTTCCAAGTGGTATCCTTTCCTGCCAGCAGTTGTGTTTGTGTATAACATCTCCATACATAGCATAACTAAGTTTGTGCACTTCCAGCTCATGTATGGTCAACACCCAGCCATCCCACCAATACTGTTCTCTGCTATGGGCAACCCTGGGGAGATTACCTACAACCAATACATGACAAAATCAACAGATACAATAATTAAGCTTCAGGATGAAGCTTTTACAGAGAATACGCTGGCCATAAAAAAAGGACGCCAGCAAGATAATTCCAACCGCTGCGCTCTGCCAGAGTTCAAGGTTGGCACTCAAGTTTCCTATCACAATAAAGTAATAGGAAGAGCACACAAACTTGACACCATTTGAAAAGGCCCATTTGAAGTCATTGAGAGAACAGGACAAGACGCCTATACCATCAAGGATGTTTCAGATGGGCAACTCATTAATAGAGTCTACACAAGGTTCCTAAAACCTTTCTAAACTTTTCCAAATAATGGCATCTAAGTAGCTTCCTATATTTCTAAGAGAATACAAATAAAGATTTTTGAGCTTGATTTTATCAGGAATATAGTTAAAAGAGGCAAGGCTAGAAAATGCCCTCCTGGTAGTTGTCATTGTCATTGTCATTGTTGTCTTCTTCATCTTTGTCTTCTGTCTCCTCCTTGTCCTCATCAGAATCCTTGTCTTGGTTGGCTGGGTTGGCGCATCAAGGCCCGGGTGTCACCACAGACATGTCAGGCTCTTGGTCCCCAGCCAGAAGCGCCACGCCACGGGGTAAAGGTTTGAAGGTAAACTGCCAGCTTTCTACAAACAGGAAGAAAGCCACGCACAACCACAACTTCTTGTGGGCAGGAGAAAGGTACAAAAAGTTAACCAGGGGCAGGGGAATGGACTCAAAGTCCCAGTCAACCTGCCAGAGGCCACCCTCAAGAGAATAGCCACACCCCAGAATAAGGCAATCCATGATAAAATCATCAATGGAAAGATACTCATCTGGGAGTATCACCTTAATGTTACCAATGGCTTTGTAGAGTTTTTCCCAGTGCGTAGCCATCCTGGAAAAGCTGCCCTGAGGAAGGCAAAGGTCAGGGGTCAACATGACATTCTCACAGAGGACCATGGCTTGCACCGTGGCTTTCTGATCCCCATTATGAAAGGCATCCCAACACTGGCGGACCACCTTGCCAAGACAACTATCCTGCTGGTTGTGGTTGTCAACCTGCAGCTTCTGGTACACTGACAGGAATGGGGGGAGATGCTGAAACCAGGATTGAATTATCTGGTCAGCAATTTGGATGACAAAACCTCAATCCAAGCCATCCACAAGATCACTTGTACAAGAGACGTCAACAAGGTTGAGAAGGTCATGGCTTAGGCGCTCTGTCAATACTTCATCATCCACAGAGAAGAAGCCAAAACTTGAGGAAGTGATACATGCCTTCAATTCCTGCCAGGGTCTCTTCTGAAGGACAACAAAGAGGAATTGACAACACAATTCAAAAGCCAGAGAAAAGAACACCACAATCAAAGTTGGGCATATTGATTTGATATTAGACAGTTGACAAGTCACCAACTGGAGCCTGTGAGGCCAAAGACCCCTGAACCAAAGCTCAGGTATCAATGGGCTGCTCCTCCAAAGTAGCCAAGGGGATTTCTGCGCCCCGCTGGGTTGGAACTTTGTGGGCTGGCTGTTTGGATGGGAACTTGGGTGCTTGGTGTGCCTGCTTATGGGGAGGCTCCTCATGACCCATATCAGTAAATATTATACTGGTATCCCTATCCCAAAGCCCGCAAATATGTGCCTTCTTGGCATCATAAGACATGGCCTGGAACAGGGCCCCTTGGAAACCAACATGGCAGCAATCATACTATGTGCATCAGTCACACAGGAGGTATTGGAAGCATTGGATGGTTGCAACATGTTGATTGGCAATTTTCTCTTGACAGTATAACTAATTCAAGTTAGGGAAAATTTCAGGAATTTATACTGACTTTGTTCTACCTTGAATATCTTAGCAGCCTGCCAAGCCATCTATTAGAGAAGCTTCCAATATTACTAGCAGGCTTAATCAATCTGAGAAGCCTTTGTGAAGTAGATTTGGATCACTTATTATAAAAACAACAGGGAATACTATAGACTCTAATCACAACTGGTTCCCAATTGGCTAGAGCTATCCTGGAATACTCTAGCAAACTGCCGGGTTAGTTATTATGGGTTTCCCCAAGGATCAAAGAGAATGTGTCCAATTTGCACTAGCAAACTGCCAGTGCCATTTAAAATCCATGCAACAAAGATTGCCCAGGAACAAAGTGACATGCACTAAAAATAGAGTCATAAATTAGCACCGCCACTGCTAGCATACTAATAGATCATGTATCACCCTATGACAATTAGTACCCAGCTCAGGGTACTGATATGGAATTCCATTCCATTGCATGGATGCCTAACTCTGGGGGTTGATGCTGGCGGTCTGGGGGTGAAAAGACTATCAAGCAAAAGTTAGATGTTCCAGATGATCTTATCCTGGCAAGAGAGCAATGGCTCTATAAAAGCCCTTCCATTGGACTAATGGAAGGCAGACAATAATACCAAGATCCTACTTTAGAACCTTTTCACAGTAGAAGAAGATATCCAAGTTCAAAAATATTATCAGTACTCAAAGAACTAGCAAGCTGCCTGTATAGAAAGCTGCTTGGAAGTTGCCTCCCTTAGACCAGGCTAGCTGTCACCTTTCCAAGGAAATACCAGAAGCCACAAGTAACGCTTGTTGCCATACAAGCTAATTATCAACACAATGACTAAGATTACTCAACTACCCAATAAAGCAAATTTTAATCAGACCGCCAAGTTTGAGAGCAGAATCAAAAGTTCTGACAGTATGTTTTTCTGCTTCAAAGTTAACCTCTGTAAACTTGATTTTTGCACTTTGATCTTTGATATTTTTGATTTTTGCACCCTACATAGTGTTTTTATTTTTGCGCTTTTGACTTTAGATACTTTGACCTAAGGAACTTGCTTGGCCCAACCTGTCATGAATGACATTTCAGTACTTGTATTGAAAACCCAAGAGTTGAGCCCAAGTCCTCTGAAGGCAGATTGCCCCCCAGGATGGCCCAGGACCCACCAACCCATTAAGTCATAGACTCAAATTGTTAAATTACCCTGCAACCTGCCAGCTTAATAATAGGGATTCCCTGAGTGGTTGCCAGATTGCCGCCAAACTGGTGCCACTGAAGGCCCATACCTGTGCAGGAGACGTGGCCTGCCTAAAGGAGGTTGGGAAAGCTCCTACTACCAGCCCTGCCAACAAGTATCAGCTGTTGCCAGTCTCCAGTCCAGAAAGAGTATTGCAATTGGCCAGCTCAGTTGAAATGGTGAACAACAGCGGCAAAACAACGCATTGCATCTTCTGTTCTCCAGAGCCAGTCCAACCAGGACCTTCCAAACTGATGCCACTGAGGGACCAGACCTACATAGAAGTTGTGGCTTGGTCAAGACCCATTACTAGCTCTGCCAATAAGCACCAACTGCCGCCAGCCCCCAGTCCAGAAAGGGGAATGCAATTAGCCTGCTCAGGTGACATGGTGAACCACAGCAGCAAAATTAAGCGTTGCCACTCCTGTTTACCAGAGCAAACCCAACCAGGATCTGCTGCCCTCAAAACCCTGCCTCAGGGTCCACGCCCTGCCAGCATTATGCCTTCAGACCTGAAGTCCGCTAAATTTGAAGAAGCAAAATCATATGGTATAAAAACCTGGTGGTATGAGAATGTCTATATTGTCATTTTTTGATAATAAAGCTTTATGTGTAAGAATAAAGTGGCAAGAAGAACTGTTTAAAGATAGGTGATGAGGATAAATCAAATAAATTGTCAACTGCTTTAGAAGTACCGAGCCAAATTGGTAGAAGGGGCTGATTAATTTTGCACCAAAATCAGTATAGCGGAACACTGACATGAGCATGAAAATGAGGAACAGCATTTTGAGAGGTAAATCAGAAAATTCGGCGGTTGAAAAGCCAGATACAGGACAGGCCACTGCACAGTGAGGGACTCTGTATCCAACGTCAGAAAGGAGATGATTAGACTATCAACAACTGGGATCAGAAGGCCCAATAAGTCTAGCATAATGGATTTTGGGGAGAATTTGATGATTTTATTTTTCTCAATGATAATAAGCTATCTAGAAACAAGTTTCTAGAAGGGAATAGGGAAAGCTTTAAGGAAGTCATTGTGGGGGAAATTGATAGAGGGGACTCTAAACCCGGGGGTTCAGCATTGGAATTCAAGTCAATGATGTCATAATTTGGAAAAATTTGGTGACCAGCAGGTTGAGCGCTGCCATCTCCAAATAGTGTATACTGTGTTATTTTATTGTCATAATTATTTGGGGAAAATAAGGCATATACAGATTTTCCAGAGCTACTTGGGTGACCCCAGCTTTGACTCATTTTTTGTCTATGACGGCATTTAAGTTGTCTATTTCTTTCAATGGTTTAGCTGCGGTTCTTTGCTAGTTTCTGGTTTTAAAAGGATGTACTATCCCTTCCATTTGATTTTCTACCATAACATCACCCTCTTCTCTTTTGACAGGGGGAATGCCACCTGAGGTCACATTGGCTAGGGCGTAGTTCTTGTGGGGATTTGGTAACTTTATGGCACAAAGGGTGGTGGTCTCTGAGGTGACTTTTGGTTTGGGTGTGGGGCCAGGGGCATTGGGGAATTTGGCATGATACTCTTCTATCAGTTGGGAACAATGACCACATTTTTTGGCAGGGACCCAACTGTAGTCTAATTCTGGGAAGCCTTTCCAGGCTATGAAGTATCAGAGGTATTGTTTGTGGAGCTTTGAACTCACTATGGCTGCAACCTTGTACTTGAGGTCTCTATCCACTAAAAAAGATTCTGGTTGAGAGAAAGTGGGGCCAGTATATTGAGTCAGGAGGGATTTTCGGAAGACAGGATATATAGAGATGGTGGGAGTTAGGTTGAGATGTTACTCAGCTGGGACAACCTTCTTAGTGACCTTAAACAGGCCAATCCTTTTAGGACCTAATTTTTGGCACAGACCCTTGAGACAGATGTTCTGGGTGTCTAGCATGACCAGGTCTCCTGGTTGGTAAAACAGGACTTCTCTTCTCTTAAAGTCTGGATATTCCTTGTAAACTCTCATGAAAGAAGCCAAAGTAAGCTTCAGCTCTGCCTGGAATTCCCTGATTTGGATAGCACAGTTGTTTGCAGCCTGGGTAAGGGATGCGGGGCAGGGGTCCACATTGAATGCTGGGTTATAGCTGTCTGATGCATAGAAAGATGATACTCCTGTAGAGGTGTGGGCCAGTTGTTGTATGAAAACTGCGCAGGGGGGAGAAGGTCTGCCCATTTGTTGTGGTGTGAGGTTGAGTAACACCTGAGGTAAGTCTCCAGCGTCTGGTTGACTTGTTCAGTCTGTCCATCAGATTGGGGGTGAAACGCAGTCAAACAACATGGTTGTATTCCTAGGGTTTCCATCAGCTCTTTTTAGAATTGGGCCGTGAACTGAGGTCAACAGTCACTGATTATTTCTTGGGGAAGGCCATGTAGTGCAAACACGTTGTCAATAAAAGGCAGATCATATCAACTGCAGTTACTTTTGTGTCACACAGAATGAAATAGGAAAACTTAGTGAAGCGGTAAACTACCACCATGATGGCATCATATCCTCTCAAGGGAGGGAGTTGGACAATGAAGTCCACCAAGATGGAGGTCCAAGGACCATCAGCTTCTTGCAGAGGGACCAAGAGGCCTGCCTTTGCTAATCTTATTGGTTTAGCTCTGCAGCAAGTTAAGCAGTCCTTGGTGTAATGGGCCACATCAGCTGTGATGCCTTTCCAGCTGTAAGAGCAGTGGATTAACTCAATTGTCTTAGTCTTCACTGGGTGGCCTGCTGCTAGGGAATCATGGTGGGCCTGAATGAATTCCAGCAGAGAGGGCCTTCTAGTACCCACCACACACCTTAGTGCAGGAGTACACCCTTGCTTTCTTGGTAGCCCTGGGGAACTGAGCTCCTGTTATCCAAGGCAAGCTTGATTAGTTTTGGGTAAGAGGCAGATAAGGGCTGGGCTAGGAGGACTTGACCATGTAGGGGTTGTGATTCCTCAGTATGTAGTGGGGGATGATGGTTAAGGAATGTTTGTGGTAAGAGAGTTTCTTCCAGAGCAGACTACCCTGGCAGTCTGGGGGTTGTGGAGGCCTGAGGGGTATTTTCTGGGGCTGGGGGACTTTGGAGGGTTGTGGAGGTGTCTGAAGTAGTTACCATTGCTGCCAAAGCAGTGGGGGAAATTGGGTCCATTTTCACCTGCTTAATAGGGATTATTGTGTGTGTGTTCCATTCATAAACCTATGAAGAATCTGGGTACAGGGCCAGATTCCAGCTCACTGTGTCAGCCTAGTGATTGTCTTTGCCTTTGATGAATTCATATGAGAATCTAAAGCAGGCTAGTTCAATAGATCACTGGGATTGACAGGGGGTGAGGAGGCGGGGGCGCGGTAATACAGGAGAGCTTTATGGTTGGTCTGCACTGTGACCTCATGTCTTGCCCCTTGCAAGTGGTGTTGCCAGTGAGCCAAACCTTCCCCTACCGCCATGAGTTCCTTATTGTAGATCATATAATTTAACTCTTTGGGAGCCATCTTGCAGGAGAAGTATCCCACAGGGCACTCCAACCATGCTGGGCCCTTCTTGGAGGAGGGCAGCTGCAATTGCAAAGTTTGAAGTGCTGCAAGCTAGGATAAACGGGTGGTTGTGATCTGCGTGTTGTAGAACTGGCGCTGACAGAAATAAGGCTTTGACAGATTCAAAGGCGTTGTTGCATTATTTAGACCAAGTAAACACCTTCAGAGCAGCTGCCTTATAGAGGGAGCTGCTTGCTCAGAGAGGTGGGGGTGAACTTTTTAAGAAATGTGCATGTGCCCAGAAATCTTCTCAGTTCTGTGATTGTGCTGGGAGTCTTCCAATCTCTGATGGCTGCTTCCTTATCAGACATTATGTAGTGGCCATCCTTGAGGATTATGTTTCCCAGAAATGATACTGATTCTTGGAAAAATGTGTACTTGCTTAACTTGATGGTTAAGTCAGCATGCAACAGCTTCTGAAGGACCTGAGCTAGATGAGATTTGTGTGACTCCTTGTCAGGGGAATAGACCAGAATGTTATCAGTGTATGCCACCACACATGCACCCACTAATTCTCCTAGTGTGGCGTCAATCAACCGCTGGAAGCAAGCAGGAGCGTTCTTCAACCCAAAGGACATGACATTAAACTGGAGTATGCCTCTCCTGCAACAAAAGGCTGTCAACCATTCCTGGCCTTCTTTAATGTGCACCTGATTAAAGGCATTCATACAGTCTAGCTTTGAGAAGACTCTAGCTTTCTCAACAAACCTTGCAATCTGTGGTTCCAATGGAGTGGGGTAGGGGTCAGGTACTGTCACATTATTCAGGAGGCCATAGTCCACGCAAGGACGTAAGGATCCATCTGCTTTCTCCAAAAACAGCAGTGGAGCGCATACTGGGGAGGTAGAGGGGACTATCCACCTCTTTGGGAGCATCTTGTCAATCCATGGGTCTAACACCTCTTCTTCTTTCAGGGTGAGGGGATAGATGGGGGAGTTGATCTTCACCTGGTCTACTGTGAGTTGGAAGGAAAAGTCAGATTGCAAGTGCTTTGGCAGTCTATTATCCCTTGTAGGGTCAAATACCTCTGCTAGATGATCAACACAGGGGGAAGAGGAATGGGGGGTGCAGGCAGCACAACTTAGTCACATAAGACTAAGTCAGTGTCATCCTCATAAAGGGTGGAGTCTAGGGGAGGGAGGGAAAATGAGACTCCTGGGGAGGGGGTGAGGATGAGAGAGTTTGATTTAAGGTGAGCCAAAACATTGTACTTTCTCCACCATCTAATACCCAGGATGACAGGGTAAACCAAGTCCTTGACTGCACAGAACCTCTTGGTAAAGGTATGGATTTCTACATTAAAGACTATAGGTCTGGATACTTCCAAGGATTGGAACATGATAGAGTTCCCTCTCTTAACCAATCCCCCAGGGTACAAGTCCAGACCTAACTTTTCAGCCCAGCCAATGCTGATGAAATTGACTTTGGCGCCAGTGTCCACCAATGTATGAGCTTCAAGCAAGGGTGTACAGTAGGAAAAGCAAACCAAAGGCAAGAAATACCCAGAAAACTCTTTATTGATTAAATCAGAGGAAGTCATTGTGGGGGCAAGTGATAGAGGGGACTCTTAACCCGGGGGTCCAGCGTTGGAATTTGAGTCAATGAAGTCATAATTTGGAAATTTTTGGTGATCAGCGGGTTGAGCGCTGCCATCTCCAAATAGTGTATACTGTGTTATTTTCTTGTCTTAATTATTTGGGGAAAAATAAGGCAGATCCAGATTTTCCAGAGCTAATTGGGCAACCAAAGCTTTGACCCATTTTTTGTTTATGACATCATTTAAGTTGTCTATTTCTTTCAGGGGTTTAGCTGCAGTTATTTGCTGGTTTCTGGTTTTACAAGGACGTACTATCCCTTCTATTTGATTTTCTACTGTAAAATTATGAACCTTTGGTTCAAACAAATCCTACCCTATCTAGTCTTAGTGATCTTTCATCTCAACTCCAGCCAAGTAGATAATAAGGCAGCTGCCCTTCCAGAGACAAACCTGCCAACCCACCCCAGGCACTATACCGTCCCCCTGGAGCCCCCTTTGGACCTGTGCATTTTACTGAATACCCACCTAACCCCGCCTACTTGGAGTACAACTTGGAAACCATCCTCATTTCCAACCCCTTGACAAGGACTAGAGAAACCAAATATATAGTACACAGAGGAAAGAGGATTGAAGTACCACCTTCATTGTTCAAAGACAAGTACAATTATCTGCCAGCATACTTTGTCCCCATGACTCTGCCCTTAACCCCAAGACCAGACCGCCCAATGGAACCCTCTGCTGCTGCTGAGACCAAAAACACTCAATTGTTTGGAGTACTCTACATTACTTTGACAGGATTGATGGATTACATGTTCCCTAACTCTGGACCCTGGTCTTTACTTGGGAAATCTGTATCTTACAATATCAAGTTAGCACCCATTCTATGGTGGGCTTTACCCACTGGCTTGACCACACCCTGTCCCAAATCATCTAATGCCTCTATCTATGCCTGGCTTCCTGACACAAGTATTCAAGTGAGGGCCCAAAGATTTCAGGTTCTTGTTGGTACCTTCCAATCCCAAGGCAAGCTTTAAGCACAGCTGTGAAGATAAGATGACTATCTTCACTTGTTTGGGAATCAAGGGTGGAATTTTTAAACTAATCTAAAGGTTTGCTTTGAGGAGTAGATTCAAGATAGATTTATTGAGTGGCGTATTTCTCTCAATAATAGCACAAGTCATGATTGAGAGGATATCTTTTATTTATAGTTGCTCCCAACCTGAAAAGTTTTACAAGTGGGAGTAAAAACAGGGGATTAGAGACCCCAAGAGTCTGGATGGTGAATGTTGGAATTTGGTTCTGAGAATAGAGACAAACTTTTGTTATTCTGTTATCTGTGATTGTGTTGAAGCAGCAGGCTCAACCCGCCAGCAAGGTTCCAAGTAAGCAGGTTTGTGACCCGCAATCTGGTTATCCAGTCACTCAAATTCAGACTAGGAAGCTGACTCAAATTTCCAAATCCAACATGAACAATTGATGATCCCTTACAGTGGATACCTTGTTTTGGCACTTGACCCATTACCAGAATCAAGCCAACCCTTCACCATCCCACTGTGTGATCAACAATATCATGTTCCTGTTATCTAATATTCACAATGACTATATAATACATATCTCTCAATAAAGATTTTTATCTAGCTTCTAAATATTTTTCCCCTTATGGCTCTGCTAAAACAGCACAGTTACAATATTATTAGCAGAAGTAGGTTTTCCATCCTACCTTATCCCCAATATTCTGCCTGTTGCCTGTACTTGCTGCAGCCAACAAATCTTTGATAGAATCATGTCTGGCCTCCCACTAGACTGGACGCTGTACATACCGGGTGCTGAAATACCCAATGGCTTCATACTGTACCAGAGCACAGTGATTCCTCTCCCTGCCTTCAACGCCCTGTCAGCGCAAGGGTTCTTTAAGGCACCTGCTGCTATGCCCCAGGTAACTGACAAGAGCATCATGCCAGCATGCGTATCTCAGAGACTGCAAAGCGCTTCATTGGACCTTTTTGCAGGAGCCAACAACAATAACACCACAGCATGGATCTAATCTGCCCAAAGCAAGCTGACCCAAATGAAATGCCCGCAAAATTTTTGGATCACAGAGATCTCTATCCGCCTGACGCATGACGCTGGCACCTGATGCAACAAGTGGCACAAAAAACACACCAAGAAGAATTGGGACACTTTCAAACAGGGCTTCTTAGCAAGATTTGTGCTGAAGGACACCACACTCATGATCATACGCCAAGTAAAGAATCTAACCCAAACAGGCACAGTGAAGGAGCTCACCTGCGCTTATGAGGAACTCTGATTATGTGCTCCCTCAGATATGTCCTTTGACACTCCAGCTACCCACCTCATGTACTATGACGCTCTCAAGTTGCACGTAATGAGACACGTAAACCTGGATCAAGTAACCAACCTGAAAAGTTTGTACTATGAGGCAGAGAAAGCAGAACAAAAGTCCAACGCTCTCCACAAGGCGCAAACTGGAAAAAGATAGAAACCCAAAGACTCTCACTCAGCCAGGTGTTTGAGTCAACCACCCCCTGGGAACAACAACAACAATGCAAACCATAAGCCCACAGGCTCCAATGGACACAGAAATGGGAACAACAGTCAGTCAAACTGTACCTATTTTTTTATCACTGCCATACAAGGCAACCAAGACAAGGGAAAAGCCCGGGAAGAGCATTAAGCAAACCAAGCTCTCCCCGCATAACTCCTGACTTGCCCAATGATGAATACTGACCTGAGGACGTGGACCAGTTTCCAATGATCCAAGTTGTTGTGCCCTGCCCCAAAGGGCATGCTTCAAGAACTTAAAGTTTGAATCAAACTTAAGTTTAGATTGATAATTTATTAGTAATTTATTAATCAAAGAAAAACTACCTTTGTTTTTTGCTTCTTGCTCTGTTTTGCTTTTTGCCTTTGGTTTCAGTTTTGGTTTTTGTTTCAATTTTGCGTGGTTATGCACAGCTCAATTCACTTTTAAATAAAACCTATTCTAAGATAGGTTTATTTAATACTTTTAACTCCTTGGTTTACGCAACCGCCGTCTTTCCCCACTGCTTCATGCAGGTCTTTGGCTTCTGTTGCCAGCTGTTTCCCCATCACCATGTGTTTTCTCCTCTGGCTATCAATCAAATCTATTCATAAAACTCCCTGTTTTGCCCTGAAGATCTCTCCAAGACTTTGTTTTTCTTGCCTATAAATAAAGACGCAAGAAGAGTAAGCTTTTAAGCTGAAATTCTAAGTGGTTTTTCCCCAATCACTGTTCACAGGTTTTTTTCTTCTTTTTATATTTTCATTCTCAAATTCTAACTTTGAAATTTACTTAGCTTATCATCTTTAAAATTAAAAGAAGCTTAGGTTTAAATTATATACCTTGTTAGTTCTTAATTTGCCTCCCGGGTTCAAACAGCTAGCATAATTAGAATGAAGATAGTTAGACAACAAGCATTTAGCTTGTTGTCACCATTTTTTACTTTAGGGATAATTTGACTAGTTTTATGTTGAGATATTCTCATGGGGAGTATCCTGATGTAGATATACCTTTGGTTACAAAAAATTCCTTATTTAACACTTTATTTTATATAGTTTGTTTAGGATTAGTTAACTCTATGACACCTTTTGTGTCTAATCATAAGTTTTTGGCAGGTCTTTTAAAGGTACTTCTACGAACTGTGCCTACTTTTTTATATCTTTTAAACTTAAATCCTAACGCTTTACACAGTATAGTTTATAATCTTGCGCCTTATTGGGCAAGACCTTACATTATTTCAGCTTCAAACGGGATTAACCAGGGTATTTCTTTTTCTATCACTTCTATTATCATTTTAGCTTTAGTCTTTCCTATAATTTTTGCTGCATTAATCTCTCTTTGCGTATTTCTTTTTGAATGGATTTACAACAAGGTTTTCTGTAAGAACAAACCTACCCCTTCAAGTTCACACACCACGCAAACTGTCATACTCAACACTCTGTCCTCTCTTGCCCATAGCTCTCCTCCTCCTAACATATTCAACATCATTGCCAACTCTCAAGTGCACTTCACAGCTTTCAGCAAGGACTTCCACACCAACGTGCATAAGGTCCTGTTTCTTGCTGAGAAGCTCACTGGCCACTACTGTGACTGGTTCAGCTTTCATCCCCTCAGAAACTCAGAGGTTCTCCAAGATTATGATCAATTTTTTCTTCTATCTTGTCCTTCTCTGGTGAAGACAAGGATTCTGCTGCCCCATCTACTTCCCGCTTCTCAGGCCTGGTCCAAGGTTCATTTTCCCTTAGAGAATACAATCAGAAGTTTTTCTTGCTTCAGTCTAGGCTATAGGCTTCTGACGCAGAGGCTTGCAGTTTCTATAAGATAGGACTCAATCCCTCTCTTCAAGATTTCCTAGTCTACCACAAGCTACCAGACAAACTAGACTCTTTAATTAAAGAAGTTGTAAAGTGGAATTGGAAGTTCCTCCTCACCAAGTCTAGTTCTGCATCTAAGCTCTCTCCAAATACCAAGACCTTCTCCTCAAAAACAACAACTCTTCCTGAAATTTCACCTATCACAGAGCCTAGACCTGGAGTAGGTTTTTGTCTTACCTCAGAGGAGATCCTTAGAATAAGAACAAACAATCTTTGTTCCTACTGTGGATCTAAGGACCACTTTTTGGCTCTCTGTCCCCTTTCCAAGTGATCAAACCCTGTTACTTCCGCCACAAGCCTGAACTCACTCATGTTGAAAGATTCTCATATCTCCCCAACTGTTCTTGTAACTGTACACAGACCCCTTGGCAAGGTCAAGGTTTTGGCCTTGCTTGATACCGCTGCTGATGCAAACTTCATAAAGAAGGACCTGGCAGACACCCTTGGACTCCCTCTTTATGGATCATTGAATTTCAAAGTCAGAAACAGTACCTACACTGACGCCTCCTCCATCACTCAGCCAGTTACTTTCAACCTTGAGGGCTCTCTATTCTGCGTAAAGTGTAATTCCACTCCCAATCTCCCTTACCCCTTTATACTTGGGTTCCCTTGGCTCAAGGAGTGCTTTCTCAATTTTGACCACATTAAAAACAGAGTCACTTTCACTTGTAACAATGCATTTTGTTATGCATCCCTCAATACTGATTTGTCTCTCTCTTCACCCACTTCCTTCCAATTGACCTTGCTTGCCTTTTTCATAATGAGTCAACAATTTGTACCAATTCTGATGGAATCCCCCTATGCTATTCCAATTTCAAAGATTGTTTCAGTGAGAGTGAATGCCATTCACTTCCTCCCCATTGCTCTTACAACATCCAGATCTCCTCAAGCCTGGTACCATTCCTCCTTGGGGAAGACTGATCCCTCTTTCTGACTCTGACAACTCTTTTCTAAAATCATACATCAACAAAGAACTTGCAAAGGGATTTATTTCTTGCTCTACCTTGCCCTGCTTGTCTCCCATCTTCTTTGTGGGTAAATCTGATGGATCAAAGTGTCCCTGTGTGAATTATCATGCCCTAAACAAGTTTTTTATCAAGGACATATGTCCTATCCCCTCTGCCAAAGCCCTCACTGAATTTTTATCTGGAAGACACATCTATACCAAAATAGATCTCCGCAGTGCTTTCAACCAGGTCTGTGTTGCCTCAGGACACAAATGGAAAACAGCTTTCTGTACACCCTTTGGACTATACGAGTATAATGTGATGTGTTTTGGCTTATGTAATGCTCCCTCCACCTTCCAGGCCCTCATTAATGAGGCACTCCTTCCATTCCTCAACAAGTTTGTTGTGGTCTACCTAACAATATACTTGTATACTCCTCTTCCTTGCCACTCATGTTACTCATGTTACTCAGGTCCTGCAGAGACTTCAGGACTACAACCTATTTACCAAATCATCAAAGTGTTCATTCTTCTGCTCTGAGGTGGACTTCCTTGGCTACGTGGTCACTAAGAATGGCTTTGCAGTCTCTCCCTCTAAGGTTGAGGCCATTCAAGACTGGCCTGTTCTCAAAACTTGCTCCCAACTTTGTGGTTTCCTTGGTTTAGCAAATTATTGCCGCAAGTTTGTGGAAAATTTTTCCTCATTGGTCTTGCCGCTCACTGCCCTGACGTCTCCCTCTGTCCCCTTTTCTTGGTCACCTGAAGCTCAAATTTCCTTTGAGGCAACCAAGTCTGCCTTTCTCTCAACGCCTGTCCTCCTGATGACAGACCCTTCCAAGCCTTTCTCTGTTGAAACCAACGCCAGTGATTATGCCGTGGGGGGTGTTCTCCTTCAGCTTGGGGGGATGAGATGCAACACCCTGTTGCATACTTCTCCCAGAAGCATCTTCCCACTGAACGTAATTATCCTTTACATGACAATGAACTTCTTGTCATAATCAAAACACTTAAGCATTGGCGTTGCTATCTTGAGGGACTTGACAAGCTATTTCTCATTTACACAGATCATAAAAACTTGCTTTACTTCACCAAGTCCTGCCACATCTCCCAGAGATACGCTAGATGGGTATTAGAGCTATCAAATTCCTGCTTCAAGCTTGTGTACAAGAAGGGTTTACTTAATACCCTACCTGACACACTTAGTTTTCACCCTTTATTGTCTGAGGTTGACAAAGACTACAAATCCATCAACACCAATACGGTCCTCCTGCCCAAGAGCTTTCTTGAACTTAATGTTATCAGTACCACAACTCCCAGCATACTGAAGCAAATCCACAAGTCCCAGCTTTACAACAAAGTCTTGTCTCAGTTTATTGATGCTCTTACAAACAAAGATACAGTTTCAAATCCTTCCTTCTCCCTGCTATATGGTGGGTTATACTTTTACAATCTTCTGGTAGTCTCTTCCCCAAACCTTCAACAGCAACTAACCATTACCTTCCACAATTCCTTAGCCGCAGGTTGTTCTGGCTATAAGAAGACTCTGGCCAAACTCTGCAATCACTTCTGGTGGCCAAAAATGTTTTCTTTTGTTAAGTCTTATGTCAGCATCTGTCTTATGTGCAAAAAGAAGCAAACACTCCACCCAGAAACCTGTGGGTCTGCTATGTCCCCTTCCTATTCCTGAGGGTCCTTGGTAGTCAGTCTCGTTAGATTATATTGTCCAGCTTACCCAGTCCAAGAGTTTTGACGCTATACTAGTCATTGTGGATAGATTCTCTAAGCAGGCCATTTTTGCTCCTTGTAATTCAAACATTACAGCAAAGCAGACTGCTTCCCTGCTTGTTAAACATGTCTTTGTATACCATGGTACCCCTAGAGACATTGTGTCAGACCGGGGACCCCAGTTCCTTTCTCTTTTCTGGAAGGAATTCATGACACAGCTAGGTGACCATCTCTCACTCAGCACTTCCTACCATCCCCAATCAGATGGCCAAACCAAGCGTACTAATCAAACATTGGAATGCTTCCTCTGCTGCTTCTCCAATGAAGAACAGAACAATTGGACCTCTCACCTTCCCTTGGCTCAATACTCCTACAATATCACTCCTCACTCATCTATTAAGATATCTCCTTTTATGGCAAACTTGGGGTATACTCCTGCCTTTATTCTTTCCGTCAGCTTGTCTGTATGTTCCCCATCAGCAGAAGAGAACCTGATTCAACTACAACTTATCCAGGATTCCCTAAAGAAGAATCTTTCCAAGGCCATCAAGGTCTACAAGGTCCACACTGACAAACACTGTCAGGAGGGGAAGACTATCCAGTTCAACAACTTGATATACCTAAATACCAAAAATCTTCCTATCAAATGAACTTCCTGTAAACTTGGCCCTCGCTTCATAGGACCTTTTGTTGTAACCAAAAAAGTTGGAAAGGTAGCATACTTTATTCAACTTCCCCCAGGGTATTGCATCCATGACGTCTTCCACACTTCCCTCCTCAAGATTCAGGAGGTTTCTCCACCTCTTCATCAGAAGAGTGTTATAACTTCTGCATACCTGGTTGAAGGAACTCCTGAGTACAAGGTGGACTCTATAATCAACCATTGCTACCACTATGGGAAGTTATAGTACCTAGTTCTTTGGAAAGGATACCCTGTAGAAGAGAGTTTGTGGGAACCATTGTCCAATCTTACAAACTGTGCTGACCTTCTTGATTCCTGTATCCAAGCCCATCCTGAACTTGGATCTGGAGGGGGTAATGTTGTTCCCTTCTCCAAAGGGCAGACTTCAAGAACTTAAAGTTTGAATCAAACTTAAGTTTAGATTGATAATTTATTAGTAATTTATTAATCAAAGAACAACTACCTTTGTTTTTTGCTTCTCACTTGGTTATGCCCTTTGCCTTTGGTTTCAGTTTTGGTTTTTGTTTCAATTTTGCGTGGTTATGCACAGCTCAATTCACTTTTAAATAAAACCTATTCTAAGATAGGTTTATTTAATACTTTTAACTCCTTGGTTTACGCAACCGCCGTCTTTCCCCACTGCTTCATGCAGGTCTTTGGCTTCTGTTGCCAGCTGTTTCCCCATCACCATGTGTTTTCTCCTCTGGCTATCAATAAAATCTATTCATAAAACTCCCTGTTTTGCCCTGAAGATCTCTCCAAGACTTTGTTTTTCTTGCCTATAAATAAAGACGCAAGAAGAGTAAGCTTTTAAGCTGAAATTCTAAGTGGTTTTTCCCCAATCACTGTTCACAGGTTTTTTTCTTCTTTTTATATTTTCATTCTCAAATTCTAACTTTGAAATTTACTTAGCTTATCATCTTTAAAATTAAAAGAAGCTTATGTTTAAATTAGATACCTTGTTAGTTCTTAATTTGCCTCCCAGGTTCAAACAGCTAGCATAATTAGAATGGAGATAGTTAGACAACAAGCATTTAGCTTGTTGTCACCATTTTTTACTTTAGGGATAATTTGACTAGTTTTATGTTGAGATATTCCCACAGGGAGAATCCTGACGTAGATATGCCTTTGGTTACAAACAAATCCTTATTTAGCACTTTATTTTATATAGTTTTTTTAGGATTAGTTAACTATATGACACCTTTTGTGTCTAATCATAAGTTTTTGGCAGGTCTTTTAAAGGTACTTCTACAAACTGTGCCTACTTTTTTTATATCTTTTAAACTTAAATCCTAACTCTTTACACAGTATAGTTTATCATATTGCGCCTTATTGGGCAAGACCTTACACAAGTGTCCTCAGAGGACCCAGTACTTTACACCATTACCAGACATCCCAATAAACTGACTTATTACCCTTTCTGTTTTTGCAGTTACACAGGTTCAGCACTCCTGGACTTGAGCGCAGACTAAACCTTAGTCAACAGCAGCTTTGTAGACAAGTTCAAGCTAACCACTAATCCTTTGCAGATTAAGAACATGGTTTTAGCTGATGAACATCACATTGCTGTGACAAGAGACTGCCCCCTTCTCTTTTATGCTCAAGAACCTGCATTCTACCATCCAAGGCCCATCATCAATTTTCCCAAGTTTGATATTGTGCTGAGACTGGACTGGTTACAAAGGAACAACTCCCACATAGAATGGGCAACCTTGGTGCTGACCATCAAATGTGGAGGCGTCAACTACCAGATCAACCCCAACTCAATGGACCAGCTCCTGTGCAACCATATTTTTGTGTGCATCACAGAAACCTTGGACAAAAAGGAGAACCTCAAGGCAATTGACGGGGACTCCTGCCAGTACAAGATCATACACTTCAAGGACCACCAGGATACCACTACACCTCAGGATTGCAAAATTGTAGCCCACCATCCAGAAATCTTCAAGGAAACCATACCTGGGTTGCTGCCAGAGAAACACATCCAACACTCCATCCAACTCAAAGGAGCTGTACCCAAGGCGCAACCCATCTACTGCTTGACCCCAAACAAAGGCAACACCTTACGTGCTTACCTCAAGGAAGCTTTAGAAAAAGGACTTATCCGCCCCTCAAAGTCTCCCTTTGGTGCTGCTGTATTCTTTGTAGCAAATAAAGATGGTACCCTACACCTAGTCACAGACTACCAAGCCCTAAACAAAGCTACTCATCAAGAATTTTTACCTGCTACCACTCATTGACAGCCTCTTTGATGCCTTAGGCAGCGCCACAGTCTTCTCCAAGATTAAATTAACTGCTGGCTACAACCAGATCCACATCCAGGAGGAAGATATTCCAAAAACAGCCATTTGTACTAAATACAGATCATACAAGTGTGTGGTACTCAACTTTTGGAATGACAAACGCTCTGTCAACCTTTGTGACTTTCATGAACAAGGTGGTTGCCCCTCACATAGGCAAGCACGTCTTAGTCTACCTGGACAAGATTATTGTCTATATTCCCTTCAATAGAACAGCATCACAAAGACCTGGAGGCAATCTTTGCCACCCTAGCGCAACACAAGCTGCTAGCCAAGCCCTCTAAAAGCCAGTTCTTCTGCAAGCAGTTACCCTTCCTAGGAAACATAGTTTTGAAAGATGGCATTAAACCTGACAGCCAGAAGATCCAGGCCATCTTCAAAATGCCACTGCCCAAAGATAAGTCAGAACTTTGCACATTCTTAGGAATAGTTACCTATGTACATCAATTTATACCTGACTGTGGCTTTCTGACTGCATCCTTGTCTGCCATAACTGGCGCCAAGTCAAAGTTTGTATGGACCCCCCAACAAGACCTTTGTTTCAGACATCTCAAAGAGAAACCCACAACAGCACCCATCCTACATTATCCCAAATGCAATGGGGAATATCAAATAGAAACAGACGCCTCAGATGCATCCATTGGGGGAGTACTACAAATCAAAAACAATGATTGGTGACTTCCTGCCTGTAGCCTGCAAATCACAAAAACTGATAGACAGCAAGTGTCAATACCTGATACACAACAAGGAATTGCTGGCAATTGTGCACTGCCTAGTCAAGTGGTGTTTTTACCTAGAGCAGCAGGAAGAATTCACATCATTGACCAACCACATGTTTCTTATATATTTCAAAACCCAGGCAAATCTATTCCGCCAACAGGCCCACTGGATGGAACTCCTGGAGAGATTCAATATGCTCATACAATATAAGCCTGGTCCAGAACTTGCCATGGCAGACGCACTCTTGCGCCTGTACGTCAGAGCCACAAGGGAAGAGAGTGGGCTTGAACCATACTGGCCCCTGCATGGTACTCCAAATAAAGGACAAAGGTTTTTCCCCTGGCACCACAGACGTAACAAAGGGAACTATCATTAAGAAAGAACACTTATTTGCAGACGTGTATGGAACCTTACATCAAAAAATGTCTGACAGAACCAACATCCCTTATGTTCCCACACATCAGTGAGTTGACACCACTCTACGTTACCACAGAGACCTAGGGCACACAAAAAGCCACAGCCTCTATGAATTCCTTAAACACAAAACATGGTGTCCAACCCTGTACCAAGACGTTCAGGAAGTCTTGGACCAATGCAAAGTATGTGATAAATTTGCAAAAAGCAATACTCCACCTAAGTCAGTACTACCTATTTGCACACAACTACCCTTTGAGGTGTGGGCCCTAGAGATTGTGGGCCCCATGCCAGGAAAACATAATGAGAAGAAGTACATCATTACCGCAATAGACTTTGCTATGCATTGGCCAGTGGCACAAGCAGTCAAAACACATACATGCAATGAAGTGTGGTGATTTATAGGGAAAGAAATCATCAACAAGTTCAGAAATCCAGACTTTCTGATAACCAACGGAGGCAAAGAATTGTTCTCTAAAGACACCAATGTATACCTCACTAAGAATAGGGTCCAGTACACAGTGACAACACCCTATCATCCTCAGGCCAATGGACGTGTGGAGCAGCTAAATGGCAGCATTGTGCAAGCCTTGGCTAAGCTTACCACCAGGAGACCTGATGAATGGTACAAGCAGCTATCAACTGCATTGCTTGTATGCCAGACTTGTGTGAAAAGATCCACCAGGAAAAGCCCCTTTGAGTTAGTTTATGGCACACAGCCTAATATCATCCAAGCACTATCAGGACCTAAGCTGGAAATTCCAAGCAAGGTTCCACTCCACTCAGATCCCCAGGCCATACAAGCCAATAGCAATCAATCAGAAAAAGAAGAAAAACTCCTACAAAAGACCTTTGTCCCAATCCAAGACAGGCATGAGGTCAGCGACAAAGTCTGGGTCATGAACACCAAAAAAAGTAAACTAAAACCAGAAAAGGTGGCCCTGCCCATTATTCTAAAGGTAAACAAAAACAACACTTACCTTGTGCAAGGTCTTGGTAAACGTAAACAAGACAAGATCCTCCACCATGATTGCCTGAGACCCTGCAAGGCAAGACAGAAACAACGCAAGACTGTCCTAACCGCCACAGAACAACAGCTAGTCCAGTATGGCACCTGGGCTCTTGACAACCTCCCTGACAACCTGCCCCCAGAGGAGGCCAACCTTCAGTTAGTGGGGTATCAAAACAGCAGTCTCAACCTGCCATCAAGGTTCTGAGTAAGCAGGTTTGTGACCTGCAATCCAATTATCCAGTCACTTGAAGCCAGACTAGGAAGTCAACTCAAATTGCCAAATCCAACAACATAAACAAATGATGATCCCTTACAGTGGATACCTTGTTTTGGCGCTTGACCCATTACCAGGATCAAGCCACCCCCTTCACCAGTGTTGAACTGAACCAATGAGGATTCAGTATTTGGAATTGGGGAAGACAACAGTCCAATAGAAAGGACATAATAATAAGAATAAGGTATTGTTTATTATAGGATATTGTGATTAATATACTATATGGGAAAAGCCACAAGGCCACAAGGGGGTGGGATAGTGGGAAGTTCCATGTAAGGTTTGGAGCCAAGGAATAACTTGTGCGGGAATCAGCAAGTCAAATTTGTAGTGCTGCTAATTAGGATGAAGTACCCGCCATTCAATATTGCCATCAGATTAATCCATACTGTTAGATACGTCAAGGGGCGGCTCATTGAGTGCCCCTGTGTATTGTAAGATACATTAGCAGGCAAGTCTGGAAACTTGGTTGCAACACCAGACTACTATGTGATCAACACTATCATGTTCCTGTTATCCATGATTCACATCAACTATATAATCATTATCTCTCAATAAAGATTATTATCTAGCTTCTAAATATTTTTCCCCTTGTAACTCTGCTAAAACAGCACAGTTACAACAGTTGGTTTGGAAATTCTTGAGGTGATCCAATGGCCTCTTGTTTACCTGTTTCCAGGTGAAGAACAGGGACCAAGTTGCTTGCAGAGTCTATTTTGGTCTCAGAAAGGTTGGCTTGGCTAGAGTTTGGGTCTGACTATGTGGCCTGGGCTTCAGATCCCCATTGGCTGGTGATAGAATTATTGTTCAAATTTAAAACCTGTGTTTGCCCTTGTTCTAGAGGGCAGGGATTGTTCCCCACTTTTGGCCCTGTGGCCAGGTACTTATTTTATTAGTCAAAGTTGGTTGTTCCCTTTGATTAGCTGGGGAGTGGGGACCAGGTGGGTGGCTGGCAGCAGGCTAGGGCCTGGGGAGCAAGTGGGTGGGCAGTGGGCCCGCTGGAATCTAGTGGATGGCTGGGTGGTGGAGGATTGGCAAAGGCTGCTGGTGGACGCCTGCACAACTGCAGTTGGCGCCTGCCCAGATGATAAATTGTTCTGGGGTTACCCAAGTTCTGTTTTGACTTTATTTTTATTTTCCCCATTTAAAGGGGGAAATCCAAATTAAATTTTAAATTTTTTGAACTGGAAATTACTATTTTCCCCAACTTGGCATCTTAATATAAATTTGGTTGATTACAGGAATATTCCTGACATTGAGAGAGCTGTTGTCAGGATTTCTGAATATTGACTAATTAACGGTTTCAACAAATAACACGGGCCAGCAGTTAATCACTCTTAGGAAGGGTTTCAACAAATTAATGCGGGCTGCAGGTTTGTGGAATCAATGGATTCAAATGATCAAATCATATCCTGGCAATTGCAAAATCCCTATTCCTAATTAATAGTGAAACATACAGATATTGTGCAATTAATTAGTCCACCTCAACAACCACTTCAAACATGCTTCTCATATATAATTACTATTCTAAACTTTAATTACATTCTAGAAAAAGGGCCATCATATGGGCCATCATCTGAAACACTTCTAGAAGAGCCCAAAATAGACTGGGCCATCAAGCCAAACACTCTAAGATAAAAAGGCTTTGAGCCTATTGTATTAGGGTAGCTCTGATTAAGTGAAGAATCATCTCCACCAACTAGTAGTCAGTCCGGCTAGCTAGTCACCTGGAACGTGGTCCAGGTTCACAGCTACTCCGCTCAGAGTGAGGGATAGTTGCACAGCTTCAGAAAGGATACTGAGCTGTGGAAGTTGTCAAGCGAGCTTCCGTCACAAACCGCACTCACTCAAGGTTGGGGCAGAGCTAACCCGGATAAACACGGGCAGCTGGGCCAGCCTCAATATCAGTCTTCTAATAAAGAGTTGATATTTCAAATCCTTTCCCTAGTTTGACTCTAATTAAGTGGAGAGCAAAAGATCATACTGTTGCCATACAGTATTAATCCCTATAGTAAAATATAGAGACAACAACTTATGAACCTATATCCAGAAGTAGGAAGAAACATCCCAAATCCTTTGGGCCTTGGGCCCTGTCAGACTTGCTACTTCTGAAGACAACAACATATTCCAGGCCAAAGGTTGCGCCAAAGTCACAGGTTCTCCGTACTTTCCTAATGTTAGAAGACTTAGGATATCATCTGGCTGATGACAAAATAACATGGTCCGCAATTTTCTGACAGCTGTAATAAATGATATCTGTGATAGGAGTGTAAAAATTTGTCTTGGACAGGGTGTGTAGGTGCAAATCCTTATAGGCTCTTATAAGCTCTTTTACTATACCTGTTTTTTCATGTCTTTGATTTGATGAATGATCAATAGTGTGATGTCCTTCATGAAAAAACAATCAAGTAATTCTTTCTCTAAAGTGTCCAAGTATTTTTCAGAAAGTTCCCCATGCCACTTATCACACCAGGTACCTAAATCAAGTGTTGATTGAAAGGCAATCTCCATGTAAGGGATTCTATCTCTTACACAAGTTGTTGTCCTATTTCTGGGGCCTGTTAAACACAATTTTGCTCACAAAATGGGAAATTTAAATTTGGAAACCAGAATTAATCACTGATTCAATTCAGTTAATACAATCAATCCAAATTTGTGTTTAAAATACATAAATGAACGCACTTTTAAGAACAAAAGCAAAAACAAAAGCAAGAGCAAAAGCAAACCCTCACACTTAAATTTCAATATAAATCCTAGTTTAAAATCAAAAACCAGAGCCAAGGATGAAGAGCAATAACAGCAACAACAGCAACAAAAGTACATTAAAAACAAGCTCTGAACCCCCAAAACCAGCCAATCAAACCAAAAATAAATGCAGATCAGCCAACCACCAATGTACAGGGTACCCTTTTAGCCAATCAATCAAGGAAACGCAACCAAGCCAAAGGAATACTGCTCATCCAGACTCAGAATACCATCCCCACCAGAGACCAGAAGAATACTGCAGCTCAATAATCCAACCTACCTCTTCTTGAATTGCAGGCTGCAGCCTGCTACAGACCTGCAAGGCAATACTGGCCAAAATACCTTTGCAGGATCACCTGGTAACCACTATGCACCCTCCTCCAATTACTTCAGTATTCAAACTGAATATTTTTCCTTGAGAAGATTTCTCCAACAATTTTTTTATTCCTATCAACCCAATAAATCTATATTTTCAAACATCTAATCTTGATTAGTAGATTCAAAAGGTTTCCCCCCTTCAACAACATGAAGTTCATATTCCTTGTATGGGATTTTTGTCTGTTAATCAGTTATGGGCATGTCAATTTGAACTTTGAAACTCCTGAACCAACTCCCACAAATAAATCAGAAGATTCAATTTGGTATTGTTTTGGTCAACACCGTTGCCATGCTCCATACATAGAAATAGCTCAATTCCCTCCCATAATACATCCCAAGACCCCCTGGTTGGTCTTGGGGTACACCAGCGTCTATTACCTGTTAAACCACTGCACTCCCTTTTTGAGGATATTCCGCTTATTTGGTCATCTCTTGCACATGTTAATGATAGGAATTCCAGTAGGATCCACTCTGGTCAAATTCAACTTGGGAGCTCTCCTTCATTTGATTGGAGAGAGACTTCCCAATGAGTGGATTCCTGACACTCTAAAATCTAAAATTGCACATGGCACTCCATTTTTGTTGGTTTGTTTTGGGCTAACTTTCAGGATTGCCTCTTTTCTGTTGCTAGTGTATGGTTATTGTTTCTTATTTAAATTTGCCTCTTTCTTTCTTGTTAGCATTGGTTACAATTATTCTAATCATTTCCCCATTTAGCTTAAAATCTAGGCTAGAAACTCTTTTATTTTAAATTAATGCTCTAATTTAAGTTTAAAAAACTTAAAATAATCATTCTTTCCTTGCTTGGATTTGTCTTTAAACCTATTTTAAGGTTAGTTAACATCAAATACCACTTACCTCTGGCTTTCCCTCTTCAGATTTGTTTCCCTTCTATTTTAAGAAGTTCAGACTGGTTTTTTCTCATCTTCTAATTACCCAATCATTTTTGCTTGCTCTTTCCCTTAGACTCTCCATTACTATTTTCTGATTTCTGACTTTGGGTTCTACTCCCAAACAAGGTTAACTTCACCTGGCTAACTTTAGGCTCCTGTTTTGGTTCAAGTTTACAAATAACATTTTACTTAAAGGTGCTAAATATTTTCCTCCTTTAGCTTTACTCAATTCATGAAGAGATAAATACTGGATGCCATCACTCTCAATATTAAGTTGAGGTTGTCTGACTTGCACATAATAGGTGCTTGTTAGGTCTTGGTGCCCATCCTTTTCAAGCCAGTTTTTCCTTTTGCTTCTCATCCTAGCTCAGTTTAACTTGCCTATCTAGTTGTGATTCCCCTCAGATATTTCTTGCATCAATCAAGAAGTCTCTATAACCGCACCTAGTCAGAAATTGTCAACAGCTTCAACCAGCAGTCAATTCTGATCAGTATCCAGACCTTGGCATTGGTTTTTGTACAGCCTTCCAGTATTAAGACAGGTCTCTATTTTATCTTGCTTAGCTTAATAGATTTTCTTGGCCCGCATTTTGCTACATATAAGCTGTTAGGTGCTTTTTCCCAACTACTCTTGCTGAACTTGCCCACCTTTTTGGATTTAACCAACATGAGCTTATTGAGCCTCAAGGCATTATTATATAACCATCTTATCAAGGGTTTCAGGCCTTACACCGGCTGGATCTGAGCTGTGGCATTATCATCATTGTCTCTGGAAAAAGACTCAAAGGCAGCAATGCAGAGGCGCTGAGCTATGTGTTGTTGTGCTCAGCTCTTGGGGAAGACATCCAAGAGAAAACAGCGGGGAATCCTTTATTAAAAAGGTTCAAGGTTTGAAGCCAGCCTTGGGTTACCTCCAGGGCAAAACTAAGGGGATGGACCTTAATTTCCTAGAAAGACAAAAGAGAGCTTCTGCTTATTGAGAAGGAAAGGATTGTTTGAAGAATATAAAGGCCAACTGTCAGGAACCCATCTGCTTGGAAACATACCACCTAGCAGGTGTATGGCTGTGGATGGATTCAACCCTGTGACTAGGGAACCAATAGGGATAGAGACCCTTCCCATATGGAATAGTTCTTCAATCATACAATATTGACTAAGAAGTGGATTGAATCTTCCAAAAAGAAAGTAGGCTCCTAGATAACTAAGAAGGAAGGCCAAAGCCAAGGGATGGAATAAGGAGGGCAAAGCAGGCTGACTGGTGCCCATAACATGTGGTTTCTCCGTAATGAGGGGGGGGTTCTGGGACAATGGCGTGGCGGTGTACCATACGCCTGGTATCACCCGGTGCCACAACTTATTGAGGTATTGGGGAGGGGACAACCCAGAATTGGCTCTGGTTCCAAGGGATACGCTTGCAGTAAAGGACTGGACAAGGAGCAGCCAAACCAACCATTTATACCCAAATAGTCCCCATTGGGAAGACTTGGGTAGTATCATGGTGCTGGACTTCAAGACTGGTGAGCAAGCAAGAATGAATCAACTGGAATACAGGAAATTGACTTTATTAACTGAACAATCAAACACCCTGACCAGATGGAGCCTTATATAGGCGTCAGGAATATTTAAACTTCACAGTTCAAGGATAATGGAGCACAATATTGGGGGATTTGAGGGGAAAACTTGGCAGATAGCACTTTTCTGATGCAAACCAAAATAAACTACATTGGTAACCAACCCCAATGCCCCCTATTGAGCTTCCCAAACAGCTAGGATATATTTACCCCAGCTTTTTGAGAGCTCAGCTTGGGGGGCTTCCAGTGGTTGGTTCAACATCCAGAAGAAGATGTCCTGTTGTCTGGGTTATCCAGATCAAGTGTGGAGCCCAGGTGCTTGACGGTGGCATCAAGATTGAAACCGAGAGCAAATTCAAAGTCCCCTGACCCTGTTTCAACCTCTGATTGGCTACAGGGATCACTCCCAAGCGTGGTAAAAGGTAATTTTGAATCCAAAATACTAACTTTATCTAGTTGATTGCAGAGCGAGCAAGAGGACCCAGGTTTAATTCCCGTTGTGACTCCAAAGCTGGTTTCTGGGCCTGGAATTCCAGAATCAAAAGGTAATAACGAGCTGGTACTACCTTCTAACAAACAATTTTAGGCCCTAGAGAAAACTCCCATTTAGGAGAAGAGTCATCAGGAGATGATTCTCCTAAAGATTCCTTGTTGTTGTCAGGAAGGGTGGTCAAAGTGTTCCTGACACCAACACAGACGTGAATAGGCTTGTCTTTATTTTGAGAGATAATTCCACTTATATAGTAGAATAGGGGCAGGATCATTCACTTGATAGACAAGGGGAATGATTGGGTTGAAACTGTATCAAGATAAGAATAACTTAGGTAGCACAATCCAGAATGTGTGGGTGATGCATTTGGCTTGTTTATGGAAAGGGAGCAGCTGTTGAAGTCAAAAGCAAACCTAACCAGGTCTTTGCAAGTATCACAATTTATGAGCCATATCAAAATAGCATTAATAGTGCTTATTACAACATGTGTGAGCATGATGTTTTTGTCAACGGTCTGAGGCACTGAAGAGAGTGTCTGAAAGAACCCTTGTTCGGATAGAGCATTGAAGGCAGGTATGGGGATAACCATGTTTTGGTAGAGGGTGTGTCCTTTGGGGATTTCAGTCCCTGGTGCATAAGGTGCCTGGTCCTGAGGGAGCCCTGATGTGATCATTTTGTATATTTGTTGACTGTGATGGGTACCAGCAACCTGGAGAATTTTTGAAGACAGGGGTGTAGGATGGAAAACCCTACTATGTGCTACTCATATTGTAACTGTGCTGTATTAGCATGGTTACAAGAGGAAAATATGGCATTTTTCAAAGCTATGGCGCTAAGCAACAAAACTTTGAAAACTACTGTATCAGAAACTAGATAATATCTTTATTTTGATATGAGAGATTCAATGTATTGGTGAATCTTTTAGGAGGAACAGGGTACCCGCTTATCAATTGCTTTAGATGTGTAGGGGTGGCTTGATCTTGTATTTGAGCAGGACATCAAGTTGAGTTTGCTCTGGATTTAGGTTATTGATAGCTTGTGTTTCCTTGTTTGGTAAATTGGGTTGACTTTGGCTTTTGGCTGCATATACCAGGATAGTCAAATTGAGGGGCAAGGGGTCTATTGTGGGAAGCTTTGCTGGGGGTCAACCCCATAGTTTTGGCAATATTAAATTTTGTTGGCATGACCTCATTTATGGTGTGTGTTTTGGGTTCACCCAACCAATAGCAAAGAAAATGTTAATTAAGCTCACTCAACTATTGGTTGCCTTGGTAGATTACATCTTTCTGGTTGGAAGTGCCCATGTCAAAAAAGTTCAATATTGGCACTGCTGACATGGGCACTGTTGCCTTTTGTATGCTTATGGGGACCTCTGTGTGCTAGTTGTTAACCACTTTCTAGTTTGAGATGTATTCTACAATATGACGCCACACTGGTGCTATGATATTAAATTGTTCTCTGTCGATGTATCTTAACAAGTTTCCGACATGTCCTTTCTGGACGATGACGAATTCTTCCAACATGACCCCAAATGGATTTTCTTTTTCTCGTACTTGGAAGCTACTGCGCTTTTAAGATTAAGCTTATTGATTTCAGGATACTTTCAAAGCGTGGAGAGTATTCCAGGTTGCAGCTATACTTATCCAGTTGACTTTTTGGGCCATATCCCTTTACTGTATTTGGACACAGGTTTGCCTCTTTAAAGTAGATTTACAGATTCGAATTCTTTTCCCGAGAACGTAGATAAGCAAGCACATATCCAATGATTTGAGTGGGATTTTTGTTGGAGCTTTTAAATTTAAATAACATATACGTTAAACTTACGAGTCGGGTTGAAGATGTGGTACGCTAGTATCACAAAGAATTAATGCATATAGCTGCCAATGCCTAAGTAACACATGTTCCAGAAGTATCCAATCATGGATGTTTTGCCTGGGGTATTATTTTTAAGATGAAGCTGGGCCTCTTAACAATTATTGCTTTTTATAAAACTTGAAGGATAAAGAGGCTCTTGAAAAACTTGTGGTGGTTAAATACTTAAACTTTTAAAGGTTTTGGATATTTCTTTGATCTTTATAAATTCCAACCTGTATGCATTCATAGCATAGCAATAATAAGCTTTTAGCGATCTTATAATACTTAATCTCTAAATAACCGAAGAAGCTGATTTAATTGTTTGTATAGTGCCGAAGTACATTATATATTAACCATTGAGAGTTTATTACATTAGCTTTAAAAGTTGGGGAACCTTTCTAAAATAGAATCATCGAAGTTGATTGATTTAAAGGTATGAACTAAATCCATGTAATCAAAGTTGAGAGGATGACTTTTTTAACTAAAATCAAGGGTACAGATTAAATAATGTCTGGTACAGCCCTGCTTGGAAGGAGACGAGGTGTCATCATGGTTTAGAGTCGAAATTTAATAAAATTCATATCAAAAGGGACAACACAATGTACTTCTTATAATTTAGTCAAATGTTAATCAATTACCTGATTTGATAAGATTTTCTGAAAATTTATAGGATGCTTGGGATTGTTCCTAAGTAATAATGATTAGCAAAAGCCGGATTAATGCTTTTCTTGCAATGCTGGGAACAGTTCGCAGGTATTGGGAACACTTCTGATTGGGGTTATTCTCAAGCCTCAAGTAAAAATGTTAGAGCTAGCAATGGTAAGTTAATAGTTTGTTGCAGATCTTGAAAAGATTTGCTGACTTTTATTGGGAAATAGATGACAAGTACATCCTTGTATAGACCAAAAACCAGAGGCAGTCAGGAAGGGCAAGTTGTAGTGTACTAGCCTAGCAAGCGTAAATGACGAGGCTATCGAAAGCATAAGGTTTAATTAATATATCACTCAATAGTTTTCGTGAAGTTTTAAAAGCGCCTTCTGGAGAGTATAGAAATCAGGCAAGCTTAAAGTGCACATTGTCCTTAACATATCACAATCAATGTGGCTGATGCGGCTAAAGGGAGCAGAGCTCGTTCCTGTTTCCCAGGCTTGAGCAAATCTCGAAGCAGAGCGCAGGACGTTAGCAAATAGCCTAAGGCTGGGAGGCGGCTTGAGGATAGGAAACTGTTCTCTCAATTCCTTCTTTTTCAAAGGAGAGATTCTTCGAAGAACCATACCGACCGCCCACAAAGACTGGTTACACAATGCCCGATCTCCTCTTTGAAGGGAATGAAACCCTCTAGTATGAAGCTCGACTAAGAGTGAAAGATATTTTGAAATTTGCACTTCAGCAGTTAGGGTTTCATCGAAACAAGGATCAGATACTATGCTGGGCGTCCGGGAAGCTTTAAAGAGTTGCATAATTAAACAAAGAAGCTTTCTTTCCATCTTGTTAGGAGGGTCAAGCACATCTGAATCCCAAAACGGATGCGCTATTGCATCGGGCAAAGGTTCTTTAAATCCAACAGGGTAAGATAAAGAGGTCAAGGCAGAAAGTTTAACCAAAGACTTATCTCCATCTTCTAATAGTGAGTTAGTTTGAAGCATTAAATTTTGATTTTCAATAAATAAGCCGAAGATAAATAAAAATGAATAGCCAGAATTTTAATTACCGGAGAAGAATTTGGGCTTTTTAGGGGCAGAATCAACCGAGCCTGAGGAACCCCCATCCAAGGCAATTTTGGACTGGCTAGTAGGAGTTGATGCTGAATCGCCAAAAGAATTTAACTGGTTAGAAAAATCAGAAGGTTTAGTGCCATCTAAAGTACTTGAGCCATTGGTGTCGCCTGGCTGGTTTTCGGAGTTTGCGCCGACAAAGAGGGGAAACTCTTGGTCTTTGCTATTCAAGGATGTGCCTTGGCCATCGGCTTGTGAAAAGGCTACACCTGAAACATCTAAGTTTCCTTGGGAAGCATGGTGGGCATCGAAGCCTTCATAAGTTCTGTCTGCAGTACCTAGCCCTTTCAAAATGCCAGTAACATTGGTAGATTTTTTCCTTTAGGCTTCTGGTGATTGCTTTTGAAAAAATATTGCAAATGGAAGCAATCACTAGGCTATCACTCGCTTCTAAACTAGACGTTTCAGGCTCGGTTATAGGAATGTATCTGACCCAATTAAAGCCTAATTGAACAACTGAATTAGGCAGGATGATGCTTGATATGATCCCCTCCTCCTGATACTTGGGATTATTGGTAAAGCATTTATGGGAAGTGTTTCCGGAGTGGAATTCTAATGCCAGAGTTCTGTCTTCCTCAGTGTAGGGCTTAACATTAAAATCTAATATGTCGTTTGGGTGCATGGTACTAATAAGGGTGTCAAGCTACTCAATAACCAAGAAAGCTTCATTATTTTTGGGCTGCTATGTAGACGCCATCATATCTGGGGCTCATTGGTTTGTCGATGTCTTTTAAATTCTAAATTAAAATGACGCTTTTTAAGTCATAGATAAAGCACCCATCCTAATCACATCATGGCTAGAGCTGGCTCGATTCCAACTCTTGGTTGCCAATCAAAATTTATTTTGTAATCTTCAAATATATCAGCTTTCGCTTTGTCCGTAGCGGCCCAAAGCCGGAACGTTACGGAACTGAGCCGACACAGCCCTAGCCATGACTAGCCCAATTATTACATACGAAATCGTCTATAAATCTCAATAGACTATCAATCATGGCTTCGATGCTGAGCCATTCTGGTTGGTCTGACAACACGTTTTAAGACCATCAGAGGCTTGCAAGCGATGTAAACACTAATCAACCCTCAAAAATATTTTTTAATAATAAACCGATAAAAATTAAAGATGTTAGCCTTGATGGGTAATTAAAAAGAAATCCCGAAAGCTTCAGATTAACCCGCACTTTTTAATGTGCGCGAGGAATAGGTTGGATCAAGAAACCCTGGTAGCTCATATAAAGATTAATGTTTTAGAGGAAATAGCTGGACAAAACTAGCCACATAGAAACTATTGTATATAAGATCAACACCAACACAACTAATAGACTGATCGTGTGACTTATCGGTTAACATTGAAAAAGCCAGCCCAATTAGAGATTGTCATATTTATAAGCCTTCCTCTGAAATCAGCTTAGCTTGTAGAATAATATGTTTTGATACTGATTGGTCCTACCAATGATATAGTAGATCCAAAGCTGTCGAGATGAACATGATGCACTCAGCCTAGAACGAGACCCTAGCGTAGGTGTAAAATATACTCTCCATTAACAGAGAATTGGACATTGATAGGCAAAAAGACTCAAATATACAATAAAGCACACGTATACAAAAATAAGTTATTTGGGCTATGCTATGACAATTGAACCCCACACATGAAATGATTTTAGTCGCTTCCAGGGTTAACTATATTTCCTATACCTCTGAAACATAATCTATCCAGTTGCTCTGCTTGCAAACTTGAGCAAAGTACTTATCACCATACTGGCCCATCCCATAACCAAAAACACTCAGTCTATAAAAGAACTGGAACGGATGAAATTATGGTAACAGGCATCCAAAATAAGCTATTATCCAAACAGCTGGGTCAACCCCTAGCAAAGTCCCACACAAGAAACCCTGTATCACTCAAACTGACTTCTCCACCACTCAAAGCCAAATGAAGAAGCCAACCCAAGTTTCCAAACAAGGCAAAAAGGACCAGTGATGATCTCTACTCAGTGGACAGCTTAATTTGGCACTTGACTTATCATAAGGATCAAGTCACCCCCTGCCCAATCTAACTGATTGATTGTCCCAATATTGTTCCTCTTAAAATGATTTATTCAAACTATATAAGTCACATACCTCAATAAGGATAATCATCTGGTTTCCAATCATTTTCCCTGTTTAACTCTGCTAATACAACACAGTTACAACATTGGTATCATAGGTAGGTTCTCTATCCTACCTTTATTTTCAAAATTCCTCATGTTGCCCATACTTGCTGCAGTCAGCAAATATACCAAATAATCATGTCAGGACACCTCTTGGATTAGACACCCTGCGCGCCAGGAACTGAAATACCAGAAGAACATGTCCTTTACCAGAACATGATGGTTCTAGTTCCCAACTTTGATGCCTTGTCAGCGCAAGGATTCTTCCAGGATCCTTCATCCCCTCCTTGAGCCACTAACAAAGGCATTATGCCTGCCCATGTGGCTTAGACACTCTACAGTGCTGCCTTGGAGTTGTTTGCAGGAGCCAACAACAATGCCACAGCACTGATACGGTTCTTCCAAAACCAGCTGATGCAGATGGAGTGCCCAGCACACTTCTGGATTATGGAGATCTCTATTTGCCTAACCCATGCTGTGGGTACCTGGTACAACAAGTGGCACAAGGACCATACCAAGAAGGATTGTGAGCCCTTCAAACAGATTTCTTGACCAGGTTTGTGATGAAGGATACAGCACTCATAATCATCCACAAAGAAAAAAACTTGGCACAAACCGGTACTGAGAAAAAGTTAACAAGTGCCTACAAAGAGTTATGCATGCTGGCTCCCTTCAAGATGGCTTTTGATAACCCTGTCACACACCCTATGAGCTATGGCATATTCAAACCTCATGTAATGAGACATGGCAGCTTGGATCAAGTGACCAGACTCCAAAGCCTTTACTGTGAAGCAGAAAAGACAAAACAGACCTCTAATGTGTTTCAAAAAGGGCAGACTGGGAAGAGAGAGAGGCCCAAGGACTCTAATCTCCCAGGTTGCTCCAGCTGCCCTCTGCCTAACACCAACAACAATAAGCCTCAGCAAAACAGTACTCATCATATCAGAAATAATTATCAGTCCAACCACACACATTTCAGAACAACACCCCCAAGGTAAACAGGACAAGTAAAAAGCCCATGGATAGCAATAAGTGAGCCATGCTCTTGCCAACAACTGTCAGCCTTGCCCAATGATGAATATCAACCTGAGGACGTCAACCAATGCCCAACAATCCAGGTACTGCCAAGAAACCTGGTACTCTACACAACTCACAGACACCCCAATAAATTGATGGCGCATCCTTTCTGTTTTCAAAGTTACACTGGTTTAGTGCTCTTGGATGCAGGCGCAGATTGTACCCTAGTCAATTTTAGCTTTGTGAGCAAGTTCAAGTTAGCTACCAATCCCTTGCAGATTAATAATGTAGTTCTAGCTGATGAACATCACATTGATGTTACCCAAGAGATTTCCCCCTTCTCCATTGCCCTGGAAAATCTCCATTCTACTATTCAAGGATCTGCCATTGACTTCCCCATATTATATGTGGTACCTGTCCTGGATTGGTTAAAAGAAACCCACATAGATTGGATCACATCAGTGTTAACCATTGAATATAAGGGAATCAAACATCAGATATACTCAGACACAGTGGAACATCTCCTCAGGGGCCACATGCTTGTACGTATAACCGAGACCCAGGAAGAAAAGGCTAACCTCAAGGCCATCAACTGGGACTCCTGCCATTATGAGGTTATTTACTTCAAGGACAAGCAAGAAAATATCACCTCCCAGGATCAGGAGATAGTCTATAAGCACCCAAATATCTTTGAGGAGTCCTTCCATGATTACCCCCCCAAAAAAAACACATCTAGCACTTCATAAAATTAAAGAGTGCTGCATATAAAGTGCAACTAATATACTGCCCCAAACAAATGAAGATGATGCTCTTTGCGCTTACCTTAAGAAGGCCTTGGAGAAAGGACTCATCACACCTTTGCAGTTGCCTTTTGGATCAGTTGTATTTTTTGTTGCCAAAAACACTGGGTTTCTACACTTAGTCACCAATCACAGAGCTCTAAACAAGGTCACCATAAGCAATTGGTATCTATTGCCTCTAAGTGATGACCTCTTTGATGCGCTTAGAGGCGCCACCTGGTTCTCTAAGATTGACCTCACAGCTGGCTATAATTTTCAGGGCCCAGAATGCCCTAGACAACCAGCCAGCCAGCCTGCATGGAGATAAAATAACCAACAGTTTGGAAAGCATTGACAAATGCCTTCCTGGGATAAAACCCCCCTTTCTGGCTGTTAATGACCAGGGGTTTGCAAGGCCCACATGCCGCAAAACCCTAGCATTGAGATTAATCACAAAATTGGGGCCATTTGCTATCAAGAAATAGTAAATTGGGAAAGCAATTGTTTGACTGCACAATAAGGCGCTCAGTTGCTTGCAGGTTCTAATAATAGTGTTGGCACCTTGGCATGCAGCAGCCAGACCAATGTTCAAGATATACCAGCCAATGTCCTTCCATCCCCAGGTCCCAGTGCACAAATTACATGCTATTTTGCAAGTATCACTGAAAATGATGACACCAGGCCTCTGGTGGCACAAAGGCTAAGTATTCCCCAGTAAGTATAAATAGTGAGGAGGAGAAGCCTTCCTCACTGTTGACATCTTAAATAAACAACTGTATGCCCAGGACCCATTATTTTCTTGCAGGAATTATCTGTTTTTGCACCAATATAATCATTATATTTGCATCTATTTGTGAATCCACTACACAATACAGCCACACCTATCTGTTCCCTCCTGGCTCTGCTCCTGTCACTTTGGTTAAGCCATCTTGAGCCATTGACCTGGAGTTCTTCCACCCTCACCACCTGGATCCTCCTCCTGGCCACTCTAGAGTGACAATTCCGCCTACCTGAAGGAGATTCCTTCCACTCCTCCCCTGCCCAATACTTCAGCAAGTTGGGTTAGTTTACATCACAGTATTGGAGCTGGCCAATCAGTTTGTGCCTCATACTGGAAGTTGGCACCCCCTAGCTACTGCAGTCAACTACCTTGTCAGAATTGCGCCTATTGTGTACCTGGCCTTTCAGGCCTGGCCCGCCTCCCCTGTGGGAGTCCAGCCTGACTCTGGTATGGGACGTGACAGTATGTCAACCTTACCAAACCTAGTAATTCTGGGCTCCTATTCTTCTTTGATCATATTGCATCTTGTATGCTTTTATTTTTGACATCAGCTTACTACCTAAGACAGCTTATGACCAAGAAGCAAGAAACAAACAAGAGCCAAGAATTTCAGGAAGCCAGGCATAGGTAGAGGCATTTGTTGACTTGGGACGGAGTACGGCTGGGCCAGTGGGTAATGCCCACCATAGGATGGGTGCTAACTTGATAATATAGGATACAGATTGCCCAAGCAAGGACCAGGGCCCTGAGCTGGGCACCATAGTGTCTACCATTCCCGTCAAAGTATTGTAGAGTACTCCAAACAGTCAGGTGGACATAGTCTTGGCTGCAGTGGGGGGGTTCCATTGGGCAGTCAAGTTGCGGGGTTAAGGGCAGAGTCATGGGAACAATGTATGCTGGTAGATAATTGTACTTGTCCTTGAACAATAAGGGCAGCACCTCAATCATGTTTCCTTTGTGTTCTATGTATTCAGTCTCTCTAGTTCTGGCCAAGTGGTTGGCAATGAGAATGGTCTCCAAGCCGTACTCCAAGTAGGCGGGGTTAGGCAGGTATTCAGTAAAATGCACAGGTCCAAAGGGGGCTCCAGGGAGACGGTATAGTGCCTGGGGTGGGTTGACAGGTTGGTCTCTGGAAGGGGCAGTTACCTGATTATCTACTTGGCTGGAGTTGAGATGAAAGATCACTAAGACTAGATAAGATAGGATTTTTTCAAACCAAAGGTTCATAAAGCTTTATTATCAAAAATGACAATGGGGACATCCCTATACCGCCGGGGTTCTTATACCAGGTGGTTTTGCTTCTTTGCTTTTTGCGGACTTCAGGTCTGGGACAGTTCACTGGCAGGGCTTGGTCCTTGGCTTCTGGTTTTGCGGGCGGCGGATCCTAGTTGTGCTTGCTCTGATGAACGGAAGTGGTGATGCTTTGTTCTGACACTACTGTTCACCACATCACCTGAGCAGTCAAATTATATTACCCATTCTGGACTAGAGGCTGGCATTAGCTGGTGATCATTGGCAGGACTGGAAAAAGGCCTTGTTGTAACCTCCTTTAGGCAAGCTACAACTTCAGTATAGGTTTGGGTCCTTGGCAGCACATGGTTAATAGCAATCTGATGTTCATTTGGGGAATTTTCTTAAGAGTCTGACAGGTCTTGGGGTAATTCAACAACTCGGGTCTGCAACATAGCAAGTTGGCGGGTTTCCATCCATTTTGTGTGACTTGAGTAGCCTTTGGAGGGTCAGGGTTCAATTCTGGGGTTTCTAATGTTGATTTTGAACCTTCAGTCTTGACACTTGTCAGGTTGGCAGGTTTCTGTTCCTCTTGGTTGGGGCAAGATATCTCTGGTGGTCCAGGGTTTGGCCCAACTGGCAGTATGGCTGGCTCCTGTCTATCCTGGTTGTAACAAGGCTTTTTCTGAGACCCCAGGTTTGATTCCCAGGCTTTCAATACAAGTATTGAAATGTCATTCATGACAAAGAAGGAGTTATTGCCAAGCCATCCCAAGTTCAGGCTATAACAATCTCTACCTCCAATCAGAATGCTTCTGTCCCCTCAAACCTTCCTGACCTACCATAAATGGATTTGTCTGGTTTCAGAAAAGAAATGATAATGATAAAATGCCTTGTTCTGCACCCACTTCCAGAGTTTCAGAGACAACACTCAGAAGTTTATGATGGTGGCTGCCCAACTGAAGGATGACGCCAGATAGACCTTCCTGACCAGCCTAGAGGAAGACCTAGACCTCATACTCTCCTATGATCAATTCACAGAGAGAATGAACTCTGCCACTACCCTTGCTGGGGCCAAGATCCAGGCTTACATGGGGCTCATCTGCCTGAACTAGGAAAGGGACAGCTTGGAGACCTACATACAACAATTTTACGCCTGGAAGAGGCCGCCAAGATCCCTGACAATATATCTGGATTACACTTCAGAAACAGTTTGAACCCACACCACGCCAGCCTAATGAGACAACTAATTCAACCTAATCTCCCCGAAGACAAGCTCCTGGCATTTGCCAGAGCATGGACTTCAACCAACCACAAGGATACCACATTGGACAGCCCCAGAAAAAATAGCCCCCTGATGCTAGTAGGCCTTGCTTGAACATGACCCCAGAGGGGTATCAACACCATGTCAGAAGTGGGTTATGCTTTTTTTGCCACCAGAGCAACCACTTATCCAAAGACTGCACTAGCTCTTCTAATGGAACCCAAGGAGCAACTATTTCAGCAATAAACAACACTTCTCAGCCCTATTATATCATTAACACTATTTTATGTTACCATGACTATGAAATGAACACTGTAGCCCTCTTAGACAGTGGGGTAACCCTCAACTACATGTAACATAGTCTAGCTGAGGAACTGGATGTATCAGTCCAGGGAAACTCCCAACTGGTAACCTTAGACACCAAGACAACAGACCTATCAAACAAATGCAAAGATTCCGTCTCCCTGAAGTTAAATGGTGAACTCCTGCCTACTAGATTCTATGTCATGAAGAAGCTCCCCAAACCTGTAGTGATAGGATTTGAATGATGGGTTGACTACCAACTGAACCTAGACTATAAGAACCATAAGATGACTGTCACTCATGAGAGCCAAACCTTAGAGGTCCCATGATTAAACCCTCAGCAAAACCCAGAGCTAAAAAATATCACCATGGAATCTTGCAAAGCTGAGATCCCAAAATGTTTGAAGCCTTGGGAGTCTGTCTTCTCAGAAGAAGAAGAAGCCATGGACTTGCCTAAACACAGTCAGTTTGACCACACCATTAATATCTTCCCAGAAAATCACCCTAAACATGGAACTGTTTACAGTTGCAACATGGAAGAACAAGCTTCCTTAAGAGAGTAACTGAACAAGATGTTAAGAAGGGATACATACACATCTCCAAATCTTCATGTTTGTCCCCTTTACTGTTTGCTAAGAAGAAGGGCAGTGACCTACACCCTTGAGTGAACTACTAGGACCTAAACAGCATCAAAGTGAAAAATAGATACCCTGTATTCAATGCTGAAGATCTTTCAGACCAGCTTTAAGGAGCCACCATCTTCTCAAAGTTTGATTTGAGGGATGCCTTTAACCAGGTCCGGATCAGGCCTGGTGACAAATGGAAGACCACCTTCAAGACTAGACAAGGTCTCTACATTTACCTGGTTATGCTGTTTGTGTTGTGCAACACACCCAGCACCTTTTAAACTATGGTGGACGTGGTCTTGGGAGGACTCAAGGACCAGTGTTGCATAGCTTACTTAGATGGCATCCTCATCTACAGCTGCACCCCTGAGGAACATGTCAAACATCTCCAAGCTGTCCAGCAACACTTCAAGGAACATGGACTGTTTATTAAGCTCCATAAATGCAAGTATTTCCAGGAAGAAGTAGAGTTCCTGGGATACAATGTGTTGAAAGAAGGCTTTGCTATGACACCCAACAAACTAGAGGCTGTGACGTTATGGCCTGAACCTAAGAACTGCAAGGAAGTCAGAAGTTTCCTGGGCCCAGCAAACTTCCGCAGAGAATTTGTCCAAATTTTTTCTTCAATTTTCTAGCCCTTAACCCTCCTTACCTCCAAGAAATACCCCTTTGTGTGGAATGACGCCGCCAGATCTTCCTTTGAGTTGCTAAAAAATGCCTTCATGTCTGCCCCTGTCTTGACAATGCCAGTTTACAATAAACCCTTCATTGTGGAGACAGACACTTCTGACTTCACATTGGGGGTTGCTTCATAGGGGAATGATAGTAAGCTGCACCCTGTAGCTTACTACTCAAGGAAGGTCACTCCACCTGAGTTGAACTACCCCATTTACAATAAAGAGATGCTTGTCATAATTCAGCCCTTGAAACATTGGAGAAGATACTTGTGTGACGCCAACCACCCAGTGAGAATCATGATCAATCACAAGAACCTGACATACTTCTTCAAACCACAAAATCTGAATCAGTGTCAAGCTAGATGGGCCCTATTCCTAGAAGATTACAACTCATCAATCAGATACAAGCCTGGAAATATCAGCATTGTACCTGATGCCCTAAGCCAAAGAGCAGACCTCTTCCCTAGCGCCAAAGATATTGAAGAACTCAACACAAAATCTTTGCTGTCCCCCAACATGATTGAACCAATGCTCCTATTCCTAGGACTAGCCATTATAAAAGAAGAAATCCAACTGGCTCAGACTTTAGACAAGCACTAAATCTTCATCATGGAAGACTTAAGGAAAGATATCAACAGCAAATACTATCAAACAGTCTACTTCTTACACAGAAACACCCTATAACTACACAGACACACCTATATACCAGAAGGCCAACTGCGCTTGGAGATATTGAAGGAATACCATAACTCCCCATGTCAGGACACCCTGGGCGTACAAAGACTCTCAAAGGAATCCAGAGAGCCTACATGTGGCCCAGGATGAAGCCAGAGATTGAAGGATACCTCAGAAGTTGCAAGACATTTGGACGCACCAAGCCTAAGCAAAGAAAAACAGAAGAATTACTACAACCTCTTCAGATTGCAGAAGGCCCTTGGAAGTCAGTATCCATGGACTACATTGTGGAGCTGCCTAATTCAAAGGGATTCAATGCCATCTTTGTAAGTGTCAATTATTTCACCAAAATATCTCACTTCATCCCAATAACAACCAAAGTAACTGCAAAGGAAACAGCCACCCTATTCAGGAAATAAGTATTCATGAACCACAGACCCCCACAAGAAGTGGTCTCAGACAGAGGCCAGCAATTCACCTCCAAGTTTTGGGCCCAAATCCTAAAGGAATTGGGAATAAACTGATTGTTGTCCACTGCATATCACCCTCAGAGCAACAGACAGCCCAAAAGAGTAAACCAGGTCCTTGAAAAGTACTTAAGATGCTACATAAACTCTGAACAGAACAAATTGATAACTCACCTACCAATGGCTCAGTTTTTTTATAACAACCAAGACCACAGCTCTACCAACATGTGCTCCTTAAGGCCAACTACAGATTCAACCCCACATGGGTTGCCTCTCCCACAGAGGAAGCCAAAACCCTATAAGGAAAAGATTGGGTCAGCAACATCCATGTGTGCCAAGAAAAATGTGCCCAGAACCTGAGAAGAGCAGTAAAAATATACAAGGACTTTTCCAACAAGAAACAAAGCCCTGTCCCCCCAATTGAAGTAGTAGACCTTGTGTACCTCAGCGCAAAGAACATCAAAACCACTGCCCCGTGCGCTAGCTTGAGTTCCCAACAAACAGGTCCCTACAATGCATTGATGCTTAGCACACTGGTTAGAACTGCCCCCAGATGGAAGATTCAGGATGTATTCCACCGCTTCCTGCTAGCAAAGAAGAAATGATCTTCTCTCCTGCACCAGATAGTAAGAACAGCTCCCCAGCTATCAAAGTAGGAAGCTTCACAGAACACAAGGTTGAAGCCATCTTAGGACACAAACTCTGATATCAAAAATCTCATTTCCTGATCAAATGGAAAGGGTAACCAAATGTAGAGAATACTTGGGAATCAGAATCTAACCTGTAGAATGCTGCTACTATAATGGAAGAATACAAGTCTCAGAATAAAGAGCCGTGCTCTGCAAGCTTGACTATAATAGAGGATGATGTCAGGGCCCAGAATGCCCTAGACAACCAGCTAGCCTACATTGAGATAAAACAACCAGCAGCTTAGAAAGCATTGCCAACTGTCTTCCTGGGAGAAAACCCCCCCTTTCTGACCGCAAATGGCCAGTAGTTTGTGAGGCCCATGTGCTGCAAAACCCTGGCATTGAGATTAAACACAAAATTGGGGCCATTTGCTATTGGGAAATGGTAAATCAGGAAAGCAATTGTTTTATTGTGCAATAAGGCGCTCAATTGCTTGCAGGCTCTAATAATAGTGTTGGCACCTTGGCATGCAGCAGCCAGACCAATGTTCAAGATATACCAGCCAATGTCCTTCCATCCCCAGGTCCCAGTCCACAAATTACATTCCTTTTGCAAGTATCACTGAAAATGGTGCCACCAGGCCTCTGGTGGCACAAAGGCTAAGTATTCCCCAGTAAGTATAAATAGTGAGGAGGAGAAGCCTTCCTCGCTGTTGACATCTTAAATAAACAACTTTATGCCCAGGATCCATTATTTTCTTGCGGGGATTATCTGTTTTTGCACCAATATAATCATTTTGTTTGCATCTATTTGTGAATCCACTACACAATACAACCACGCCTATCTGTTCCCTCCTGGCTCTGCTCCTGTCACTTTGGTTAAGCCATCTTGCGCCATTGACCTGGAGTTCTTCCACCCTCACCACCTGGATCTTCCTACTGGCCACTTTAGAGTGTAAATTCTGCCTACCATGAAGAAGATTACTTCCACTTCCCCCTGCCCAATGTGCCTCCTGCCCTAGACTTCAGCAAGTTGGGGTTTGTTTACATCACATTATTGGGGCTGGCCAATCAGGCTGTGCCCTATACTGGAAGTTAATGTCCCTTGGCTATAGCTGTGAATTACATCATCAGGATTGCAACAATTGTGTACATGGTCTTTTAGGCCCAGACCACCTCCCCTGTAAGAGTCCAGCCAGACTCTGGTATGGGCCGTGACAATAATCAAATAAGAATTAAATAAGAGGAAATTCTGAAGACTGCCTTCTGTACCAAACATGGGTCCTATGAGTGTGTGGTTATCAACTTCAGGATGACTAATTTGTTGTCCACTTTTTTCATATTTAAGAATGAAGTGTTTATATATCAAATTCTAAAACACACCCTCATTTACCTAGATGATATCTTTGTGTACAGTCTAAATGTAGAACAGCATCACAAGGACCTGAAGGCGGTGTTTTCTGCCTTAGCCCAGCACAAACTCTAGAAGAGCTCTCCAAACTCCGGTTATTCAGAGAATAACTACCTTTCCCTAGGCACATAGTATCCAAAGACAAGATCAAACCCAAAAATCATAAGATTCTGGCCATTTGAAATATACCACCTCCAAAAGACAAGAGCAAACTGAGAAACTTCCTGGCATGGTAGCTTATGTATGTTGTTTCATCCCTGGATGTAGAGTTTTTACTGAACCTCTGTCTATTACAGGCCACAAGTACAAGTTTGTGTGAAAACTTCAACAGGATCTCTATTTTTTCCAGATCAAGAAAAAACTAGTGTCTCCTCCATCCTACAGTAACCAGGAAGGGATTGAGACTACCAGATGGAAACCAACACCTCAGAAATATTCATAGTTGGGGGCATTTACATAAAACCAATGCAGGACAATTCTTACCAGTAGCATACAAATCCTGCAAGTTAACTGACGGCAAATGTTGTTATCCAATTAATGATAAGGAGTAACTTGAAATTGTACACTGCTTGGTGAAGTGGCGCTGCTACCTTGAGAGGCAAGATATGTTAACTGCCCTCACCAATTACAAATCACTTATCTATTTTAAAATGCAGGCAAGCCTCTCCTGCAGGCAGGTCAAATAGATTGTATTCCTTGAAAGGATCAACATGAACATCCAGCACAAGCCAGTACCAGAGTTGATCACTGCAGATGCATTATTGCAACTGTATGTTTAGGACTCTAGGGGGGAAATAGGGTAAATCCTGATTGTCTCCTCCTTGTACTTTATACAAAGAATAACAGATTCACCCTAGGCACTAAAGACATTACCTGCAACACTTTCATAAAAAGCAAACACTTATTTGCAGATATCTATGTAATACTGAACAGAAAAATGTCAGATGAAGTAACCATACCATATGTACCCACACACCAAAGATTATACATCATTTAGTGCTACCATATAGACATCAGACATTCCAAGAGTAGGAATATGTATGAGTTTCTAAAGCACAAAACACAGTGACTTACCTGTTCTGAGATATTCACAAAGTATTTGAGCAATGTGAGGGTTGTAAGAAGTTTTCCAAAAGCAACACTCCTCCCAAGTCAGTACTGCAAATCCACACTCAATTACCTTTCAAAGTATTAGCACTAGACATTTTTGGCTCCATTCCCTAGAAGAGTAATGGCAAAAAGTATATAATCACTGTCATTGACTTTGTCACACAATGGCCAGTGGTGCAGACTGTCAAGGCCCACACTGGCAACAACATGTGCAGATTCATAGGCAAGGAGATTATTATAAAATTCAGAAAGCCAGAATTGCTGATTAAAGATGGAGAAAAATAACTAACTACTGATAACACCAATGTATACCTCACCAAGCAGAGTGTGAAACATAGAGTAACCAATTCATATCATCCCCAGGCTAATGGTAGGATCAAGCAATTAAATGGCAGCTTATTTCAAGCCCTTGCTAAGATCACTGTCAGAAACCCTGGGGATTGGCCCAAACAGTTATAAAATTCCTTTCTTGTTTGCTGTACACAAGTGAATAGCTCCACTGGGAAGAGTCTCTTTGAACTAGTTTATGGCATGCAGCCAAACATAGTTCAAGCCCTAACAGGCCCCAGTTAATAATCCCAAAACAATTCCCACCCAGATCTGACCCCCAAGCCCTCTGTGCCAATGCTGACCAATCAATTAGGGAAGAGAAACACCTACAAGATAGGTTTATGCCTCTGAAAGACAGAAATAAATTTGGAGATAAGATTTGGGTAATAAATACAGACAAGAGCAAATTACAACCCAATAAAGTAGGCCATCCATTGTTCTAAAGGTAAATGACAACAATAATTACCTGGTTTAGGGCTTGGGAAAAAATAAAATGCTAGGAATTACTTCCCTGGCAACAGTTATCCAATAGATGAAGTGCCATGCCCTGCACTTAAGGGCAGGCTTTTTAGTTTAAACTTTAATCTTTTGATTTTTATTATCTTTTTTTTAAAAAATAAGAAATTTAAGTTAGAAATTAATATAGTTTAATTTAAAGATGTTACCTTTAAATTCCTTTTGATTCAGTGTCAGTTTGCTGTTGTCTTTCTTTTTTGCTTGCTATTCAATAACATCTATATTTTCTTTTGTTAAATAATAAAATCAATATTATTTCCACTAACTTACACACTTATGGTTGCGTAATCACCTGCTTTCTCCCCACCATACTGTTGCAGATCAGCAGGTGCTCACACTGATCTTCCTGTTTCCCTATTTCCTTTAATATTATTTTTTCTTATGTCTCTGGTTACCCCTGCGTCCTGGCTCTTGTTCCCCTTTGCCCATCATTCCAACAGCAATATCAATTTACTATAAATAAAGAGCTGCAGAAGAGTAGGCTTTAAGCCAAAAATCTAAGTGATTTCTTCCTTTCAATTCCCTTCAAATTTTAACCTTTCCATTTTGCAGATTTAACTTTTACATTTATATTTAACCAGGATTAGTTTGAATTAAACACCTTTTTAGTTGAAAAGCATGGAAGTTGTTAGACAACAAGCTCTAGGCTTGTTGTATCCCATTTACTTGTTTTAAGAATCTTTTAATAGCTACATGTACCAATTTGCAGATAGGGGCAATCAAAATACAGTAGTTTTAAAAGCTATGAAAACAACCAAAAATACCTCAGATTTAAACAAAAATGATATCAGATTTAAATAAATTCCAAGTTGCGTGAGATTAAGGATTAAAATAATTTAAATATTTTTGGTGAACAAATGAATTTTCAAACAATAAACAAAATTTCACAACACATTATACAAAATTATATCAACATCAAGCGGCGTTGGTCAAATCACAAACAAAATGGACTAGCACATCAAGTCAAATGGATAGATGCTGTTCTGGAATATATTATAATCTGATCAAGATTCATACAAACCACCAATAGAAGGACTAAAATGAAAAAAATTAGAGCAATCTAGAAGAAAAATTCCACAAACACAAAACAAAATGAAGTCACACAAGATGTGTAGTATGAGCAGCCTAAAATAGAAAATTAACAGTTTAACAGCCAATCAACAGCTATTTAATTTAGGAACATAGGCATTTTATTCATTTTCATGGCTCCTGATTTGTGTAAAATAGTTTGAGAACTTTCCAAATACAGATTTGTGATAACAATAAAAATAAATCATAAAATTTTAAACTTCTACTTTTAGTGATTTTATCCTAGGTTTTTTACAATGTTTTTTACTAGCAACACTTTTGACAGCACCAGCAACCAAGCCAGAAGCAGCCAGACCAGCTTCAATGAAGGCAAGGCTCAGAACGTGGAGGCGCCTGTTTACACCCAAGCCTTTGATGTGGGTAACAAGGAAGCTGAGGTGTACTTGACCCCCAATCCCTATGACTTTGACTTGTTCAATAATCACTTAGTGTCTAGCTCTGCCCCTGCCCCATTAACCACCCCTGCACAAGCTGCTAACCAACCATCCAATCAGAACAGCAGCCCTGATTTGGAACAACTTCCTGCCACCAGCCAACCTGCCCCCTCTCAGCCAATCAGGCTTCAGCTCTTGCAGACCAGCGCACCAAGTGTCAAATCATTACTACCCAAATTCTTCAGGAAATTGTGGCACTCAAGCAGCATGGCCTGACCTGGGACCAAATTGCTGACCAATTGCAATTTACCTGAGCCACTATCATGCTGTAATTTAACAACCTGATGAACAAGGAGAACCTGATTGGGACGGTCAAGAAGCCCAAGAAGGCCTCCAAGTCCCAAATCAACAAGGCATACCTGATTATGCTTGATCTCCTGCAGTGGGACCCCAAGCTTCCCCTGATCCAGGTCCGGAAACAACTTGCACACCATGGCATATGGGCTTCAGAGCACATGGGGCAGCTCTGGATTTATGGCAAAGTGGCTTTAATCAGGGGTCTTGACCAATTTTGGTGGGAACCAATGGGATAGTGGTGAGGATTCCCCATACAATCCTGCTATTGAGTCCACTCTGGTCTAATGCCTGACAAGTTTATCAGATGACATCATATTCATCTCTTAATATAATCTATCCTTAGCTTTTGAAAATTCTGTTAAGCCAGGAAGAGCTGCCACCCAAAAAGGGAGGAATAAGGTCAAGAAGGGGACTTTCCTTGGTGCATTTCTGGCTGTTTTGGCCAAGTGGTTTGTCTATTATTGGACAAATCCAGATTTCACTGATGGCTACAAGTACGGCCACATTCTTGATGAATTACTCAACTCCTGGGATAGCTCAAATTCCAAACACCAAGTTTTCTTGAGCCACCAGATGGAGGGTAGCTCCACCACCCTTGAGACAATCCAAGGATGCGGGCATCAGGCCTCAATATACCCTGCTGGCCACGCTGACATCCATCTGGATGATGTTGTGTTCTTCAACATTTAAGACATACTCTGGGAGCGCCTCCCTCAGGCTTTCAACAATATCTATCTTGGGGTCCTTGACCATGATTCTCTCTTTAGTCACCAAATGGTGGCTAACTTGTTTGTTAAGATGGTTTTCCATGTGAATATGGGCAACCAATCACAGAAAGACAAGCACCCCTCACCCTGTGCCACAGCCACCTACCAGCCAATCAAGGCAATGATCAATGATAAATACAATCAGCTATATATGGTGGCCATCACACACAATCCTCCTGCCTCTATCCCCACCACCCCCACCTCCACCTGCCAGTCCCACCCACCCAATTCCAGACCCCTTAGGCTAGCACTGCCTCTATGTCTTCTTTCCTGCACTATTCTGCCTAGTAGGCATCACTCCCCCTGTTCCAAAATAAACTCCCTGTTGCCAAACATTTTCTTTTTATATTATCTTTACCTTTAATTTCAATTGTTTATTTTCTCTTTGTTTATAGTTGGTTTATTCTTTATGTTCAGCTCAATTCTATAAAATCATATGTTTACTATGCTATGTATCTAAATCCAGAAAACAGTTATTTTTAGCTCTTTACACAGCCTCTTGTGAAAATATTAACAAAAATTTGGCAATTAGCTAAATTTAAATTAGAAAATCATAAGTTTATTGTGTTTAGAGAAAGTTGTTGCTGATCCAAATTTAAAACCTTAATGATAAACTTTAAGCCAATCAGGAGCCAAGTGAGAAAGTGATTGTTGTGACATACTGGAGATTCAGAACCTGTTGAGAAAAATGTGGGATTTTCAAATTCTTTTGCATGAACTCACCAACTTAATGGAGTAATTTTCATCCCAGAACAACTTACTTTTTTAAATAAAAGGATGAAAAATATTCCAGTGAGTTGGTGATTTTACGCAAAAGAATTTGACAATCCCACATTTTTCCCAACAGGTTCTGAATCTACAGTAAAGGGACATTCAATCATTCTTTGATGTATATACGCTAATTGATATGATTGGCTGGTTGTTTTGCCATTGTGCGCCATTGCCACTGTGGCAAGTTGTTGTTGGACTAGTGCCTAATTGGCTGCTGGGTTAGCACTAGTACATCAACAACTTGCCACAGCTGCAATGGCGCACAATAGCAAAATATCCAGCCAATCATATTAATTAGCACACATCAAAGAATTTTTTGATGAATCTTTATATCACAACAATTGCTTTATCACTTGGCTCCTGAATTGCTTAAAGTTTATCATTAAGGTTTTGAATTTAGATCAGCAACAACTTTCTCTTAACACAATAAACTTGTGGTTTTGTTAAGTGTATACTTCTGGAAAGTATAATAAACAATATAAAGGGGAAAATTAAGAAGAGAATGATACTTTATTGGATATTAATATAGGATAATATATAGTATCATGGGAAGCCATATACTATCCATGTACATCATGATATTCATTGAGCTTATCCAAGTGATTGTTCCTCTTAAGTCATGAGGTTTGTCCAAGTTGTGTTCTGCTTAGGATTCAAAAAATTTGATCCCTGTAATAGATGGTCAAATGATAGTAGTGCCACCAACTTACTGATCATCCAGGGAATCATTTGGCAAGTCACTCAGGGAATTAATTCCCTGAGAGGAAGCAATTGAAGATGTTGCAACAATTTTCTAATTTAAATTTAGCTAATTGCCAAATTGTTGTTAATATTTCCACAAGCGGCTGATTAAAGTGCTAAAAATAATACAGCAATTATGAAAGCAATGCCAACATCAAGAAAAAAAACATATTGAGATACATGTAAAATATATACACAATTGGTAAAAAGATGGGATATTGTAGAGAATGGAAATTAAACAAGGATAAACATAGAGGCAAAAATATCATAATAACACAGAGCTTATTGGGATAGAAGCTATAAAAACAAATGCAAAGGTTAGTTAAAAGCATATGATAGAACTCAAAAAATTACATAACAACTTCAACTCAGCAATTGCTGAAATTAAGGAGATTGACTGTAATGTCAAAGAAAGAGTTAAGTCTGCTGTTCTTGAAGGGGACAAAATAGTCAAGGTGTCCGCAAAGGCCCTTATAATCAAAATACCAGACACTCCTGAGAAGAAAATTGAGCGCTTACTCAACATTCAGAGGACAGTGGTTGAGGGCCTCCAGTTTAAGGTGTACAATTTTTCTGTGCCGTCTGTCTGGGTTGACAACTCCAATATGTATGCACATCTCAAGCCAGTAAAGGTGCCAGATAAGAGGATACTGAATTGCCAGCGCAATTGCTTGTGCCAAGAATGGCTAAGCCTGTTGAAGCCACCAGCAAGGAGGAAACACACAAAGGTAACCTAAAAAACAAAATTAATAAAAATTCAAAATTCTTACCTTTTTTTTAGAAAATATAGAAGGTGAAATCCTCTGGGTCCTGGCCCCCTTTGTCCCTGCCACGTTCTACGCCAACTACACTAATCATGTGGCAAGGCAGCTGTTTCTGTCCCCCCTATCTTGCGCAAGCTGGAGGATCACATCCACAGGTCCTTTCTGATGTCACAGGAGGCATTGGCTGAGATAATGCATGCCAAGGGGGCGTCTGAGTGGGCAGTTACTGCCTATAAGGACGCCCAATTGGTCTGCATTGACCCAGTATCTCTCAATGGAGTTTACTGTGTAAACTTCATTGAGCTTGTTTGGGATTTCCTGGAAACGCTCCCATTCAAGAACATACCAGAGATGGGCCAGGCCCATGCAGCTGCTTGCTTCTGCTTCCCATTGGAGCATACACTCTCTTACCTCCTTGAGAACTTTGGGTGTGCAGAGGGAAATTGACAGTTGTAGATGCAACAGCTCTAAAGAAGAAAAAACCCTCCTGGCAGACTTTGGGCTGGCCTGGAGTGCTGACAAGACAGGGGTACCTATAGCCATGGAGCTGGCCTTCTCAAAGACAAATCATGAGAAAAAATTAGCGCTGTGCTTAATAAATTGTGCAAGTTTACTGAAGCCTTTGCTGGGCAAAGGCTTCATCTGGTGGTTTAGATGGGGTTCCTGTTCTACTTTGGGATGAGGGCTAACTTTGAGGACCTAGACAGGGTCCTCCTTGGAATTGACAAGGCCAGGCTCTCCCTGGACGGGAAGAAGGTCCCCAGGTTATGACTTGGTTGACCATGTTATCCAGGACGCCCTGGTCCTGGTGGGCATCTATGGGTTTGCAGCCCCGCCAGAAAAGCTGCTCCTCCATTTGCACCTGACCCTACTCCCATTCACCAGCAGGTGGGAGTATTTTAACCAGGGTGTATCCACTGTCCACAGTGTGGCGGTGGAGGTTATGCGCCACCTCCATTGTGGGGTGGGTACATACAGAAGAACTCACTACAGGTGTTCTTAATAAATTCTCTCTTCCAATAAATTTCATTACAATTCATATTATTTTTATTATAATAAAATTTTCTAATTCTTATTTTAGCAAACAAGATTTGAAAAAAATATCCCAGAGAAGGTCTTAATAAAAGCATAATAATATATGCTAATAAAATCTACTTCTAATTTGTACACTTTACATTTAACTTTTTTAATTTGATTTTTATATTTATTTGCCAAAAGTGATATTAATGTGTTTGCGTAATCCAGTATCAAGCATTTGGGATACCCTTAGATGACACAATAAAAAATGATTATAAACAAATAAATTACTAACCTTCATTGATTGTCCTGCTAAATGTGATTGTGGGCTTGGAAACATCTAAATATAAAATGATAATTAATAAATCTTGAATATTAAATTAGAGAATATAAAAAAGTTGGACAAGCTAAGCCTTTAATTGATTGGCTGTTTGGCAAGGCAAAAGGGGATGAACAAATCAGCTTGGCCATAGAATTTGGCCACAGCCTCAGCTGGGAGGGTGTGGATCCCAGCCTGCAGCAAATCAAAGAGGCCCTTGGTCCCAGTTGGTGTCCCCGCTTGAAAACTTGCTTGAGCCACCCAAAGACCTCCCAAATAGGGTTTAAGTAAGGCTAATAGGCTGGGAGGAAGAGAAGGCGTAAATTTGCTATGGCCAATTTCTGGGGGCCCACAGCAAGGCTGGTGTCAATTGATTGAAATTCCTGAAAAATATCTGCCACCTTGTGGAGACCAACATTATCCAATACAATGACATTTTTAAATCCAGGGCTTGTGCACCTCAGGTGCTCCTGGACCAATTGGAGAAACAATAAGAAGGTATGGCTGTTGTAGAATCCTAATATCATTTGATAGAGCTCATCCCATTTGGACCAAGGAGAGTCACCATCAAATATGCTGTGGCGCAGACTGCAGCACGCCAAGCCACCCCAACATTGGAGCCTTTGGGGACATAGCTATACTCATTGTGCATTGACAAGGGGAAATGCTGATTTGTCAATATAATAAAATCTGACAGTCCCCTTGGCTTTGAGGGCAGTGTACACCTCAGCGTATTTTTTCTGGGTCTCAATATTGGTTGGGCTGTTTCTGTTATAGGGAAATACCCTGAGTTTTTTCAAAAAAATTGTAGACCCTTCACCAGATGATAGTAAAAGGAAATAAAAGCCTCAACCCCAAAAGTAGACTTGACCATCACCTGTATATTTTCCTGTTCAAGATGGCAGTCTTGGGTTATCCACTGATAAATTGCCTATTTGTGCTCCTTGGTGAGCATTGTGGAAACTTGCAAGGATTTCTCTGTGGCAAGAACTCAGCCAGTATTGATATAGGTGCTGAAAGTTTTGGAGGTCCACTTGGGATCCACCCCAACAAGAGCTGTGGCTGCCTTGTAATTACCAGATTCCTACATAAGCCAGAGAAGAATGATGTGCTTTATATCAGGAATGTGTTTCTGAGTGGTCTTGGTGGGTTCAGAAAAAGCCAAGATCCTGATTGGCAACTGATACGCAAGGCATGGACATCTTGATATAGAACGCAGCAACCTTTTTTAACACCTGCTGCCCATCTGCAGTTTAGAAGTACTTGGGATACTTGAAATCTTCTTGGTTGCTGTCACTTATGTAGGGCTCATATGTGGTGTCAAGCACAGGCTTAACCTTCTCCATCATGGCTGACAGGACTGACTCCTGGCAGTACACAGGGTCAAATACAAAAGAGGTAAGTTCAATCTCTTTGTTCCTGACTGTTTTGGTTTTGGTAACCTTAGTGGGCTTCCAGGTCAGCTTGAGGACCCAAGGGTTGATGCTCTGCACCCTTGCATGTTGTGCTCCTTGAACTGGTTGTGTCAGTGCAACCTCACTATTGAGCTCTCCTCTCCTGTCTCCTTCCTGAGTAGGCACTTGTGTTGTACTGACTCACTTTTTTGACCTACAGGGGCGGCCACAACTGCAGCACACAACGGGTGCATTGTTACTCTGTTGTCGTGTTCCTTTCATTTTAAAATTCAATAAAATACTAAATAAATTTAAATTAAGCTACTCCCTAATTTTAATTTTGCTATTATCTGTATATGGATATTTAATTAGAGTTTTTCTCTCCCAATATCCCAATTATAGATTTTTTTATTTCTTAATTAGTTGTTTTTAGCTTTACAACACCCATTTTAGAATATCCAAAATAATTTTCACCCCTTTTCCCAGATTTTACGCCAAATTAAGCACCCAATGCAATATTTTTATCATTTGTGTTTCAGATTGTGCACCTTATTTTAGATAACTTGGTATCATTCTTGATTACAATCAATTGCAAACAACAATTGAGTGGCTTTGTTTACATATTAAGTTGATATTGTGTTTTTTTTGGGTTTGAGTTTTGACTCACTGTGCTTGGGTGTATTTTGCCACCAATTTACATAGTAAACATGTGTACACCAAAAGGTCAGCTCACATCATTTTGTTTGTGAATCCATGTATTTCAGTTTGTATTTTGAATAGTTTTGTTTAGCGTGTGAGCACTTCTTTGCTGTGTTGATCCATTTTGTTCATTAACACCAAAAATCCCTGTTAACAGAGTGTATATTTTAACCTGATAGTTGGAATTTATTTAAATCTGGAATTTCTTTTAAAAATCTGAGGTATTTTTGATTGTTGTCATAGCTTTTAAAACTACTTTAGCTTATATTGGTGAGATGGATTATTTTTTATTAGACTATTTTAGTATATGTTTATAAATTATAACTTACATCTTTGTTTATTACTACAATCAAGTAAATTTAAAAACTAAAAGTACCATAGACCAGCCAATAAGAATAAGCATTAGTGTTACATTGTCTTTGATAATTGGCTCAGACAAAATAGGCTTCTGTTATTGCACCCAGTTTAACTTAGTAACTTAAGCCTGTTGAAAGAAACTTTCATTGTTTACCAATTTTCACTCTGAATTGTGGTCAATCTAGCACCAGAGAAGCTAAAAATTAGGTGCTATATTGACCACAAGCTGGTGTGCCAATTGGTAAACACTGACAATATTTTTATCAGGCCTATTTTACTAAGTTAAACTGGGCACAATAACAGAAGCCTATATTGTCTGAGCCAATCATCAAAGACAATGAAGCACTAATGCTTATTCTTATTGGCTGGTCTATGGCACTTGTAGTTTTTTAAATTGATTTGATTGTAGCACTACAAAAATATTAAATTTATAATAAAAATAAACAGAATTAATAAATATTAAAGCAGCTGAATCTTACCTGTGTCTTATTTAAAATCAATCATCACTGTAGTTAAATGTAAAATATACATTATCACAATAAAAATACATACAGTAGTTTTAAAAGCTATGGCAACAAGAAAAAACAGTCCAGATTTAAACAAAATGAACTCATATTTAAACAAAATTAAAATAAATGAATTTATATTGATTTACAATGGATTTGGGTTCATTTCAATTTTGCTTAAATCTGAATTCATTCTTTTTAAATCTGAGTTCATTTTTTTTGTTGCCATAGATTTTAAAACTACTGTACCAATTAAACCAATTTATATTTTATAATTAAAAAAATTTTGGGGGACAAAGTTTATTCAGCAAAACGTGGGAGTGGAGGGGGAAAACTAGTTGGCGGACTGGATTGTGAGAGGAGAACTTGATTAGCTAGGGGGTGAAAACTCTGATCAACTAGAGGATTGGCTAGGGGCTGTGGCAGCTGAAGGTCCTAGGGGCGCTTTGCTGCCTTGATTGGCTTGGAGAAATTAATGCTACATGACATCATATTCATATTTGGGGAGCACATTGATTGGTTTGTATGCCAGGGACTCATGAGGGGGGAGCTGTGCATCCTTTGATGATTGACTACTGCTGTGGGTGTTCAGGATCATCTTGGTGAACATATCAGCAGCCTTCTGACAGAGGAAAAGTACATTGTGGTTGTGGGCTGCAATAACCACCTGGTTAATAGTTGTAGGGTTGTGCTCTCTTATTGTGTCCCCAATGTTGAATAATACCACATTCCCTAGGTGCAAATTGGCATGGCCAGCAGGGAAAATTGAGACATTGTGGCCGCCTGCTCAGATCTTCTTGGAGGCCACTTCAGCACACTCAATTTGATGGCTCAGGAAAATCCTAAATTTGAATTGCCCAAGCTCCAGATGGCAAGAAGATCAGAGAGGAATTTGCTTTACCAGTAACCATTGATGTAACTGGATGTGGTTTGATAAAATACAATCCCTTTTGGGAAAGCTGCCAGAAATGCACCAATGACAGTTACCTCTTTTTCCTTCTTTTTACCCTTGAAAGTGTTCTTTTTACCCAAAGTCTCATAATTCTGGAATTGTAATGACAATTTATAATAAGATATAATTATGACATTGTCCAAAATACTGGACAGGCAGCAGGTGATTATGGCACAAATCATTGGGTTGTGTGGCAAATTAGAGCCACCATCCAACTCATCCTCTGGCTGATTGGTCAGAACCAGAACACTAACAGCAAGCCCATGCATCTAGAACTGTGCAGTGCAGCAGACAATAAATATGATGTGGAGCCCAAGAAGGTGTTTGACCTACGTCATTTGGAGCTATGAGTTCCATTGAAGGAGGTCAAGCAGGATAGAATATGCATCTTTGGGCTGGGAATCTAGATGCTTCTTTGGATTTTTAGTAAGCTTTGTGCCGCCTCTCTTCAAGAGGGCTCAGAATTCACATCTTACTACTGCTTTGGTGAATTGTAGGCGGATGTCAATTTTGGCAAATATCATGCCACTTTTTTGAGGCACATTATCTCCTCAATGATCTCATTGGTTACTAGTTGTCATTTTTGGAGCCCACTGGGCATAATGAGACCCATATTATGCAGGGCTTTGTCTGATTGGCCCAAAATTTCAAGCAATGACTGAATTGGATTGTATGAAACTACAGTTGTCCATTCTTTCATGTGTGGCACAGGCTCAGGTTGGGCCTGTTCTTGGGGTTCCACATATTGGCTATTGGAAAAGTCTCCCAGTGCTGCACCTGGTGAAACATACAACTCATTCTCCTCACAACTTAAGTTGAGTTGGGTGTACACAGAGGCCATAGCAGCTGAGCTCCCTTGCTCAGTAACCTGGGATTGAAGTAGCTCTTGATATTTCTCATACTGTAAATTCAGAACCTAAACGTAAAAATGCAGGATTGTCAAATCCTTGGTCCAAATTTCAAATCACTTTTGCAGGCAACTCAGCCGAGTAAAAATTAAAATATTTAATAAAATCAACCATTTAATTTGACTTTTTGATTTATTTACATTGGAAAATTTTGAATCCCTTGAGCAGATAACTCAACTAACAAAAGACAAAACACAACAAACAAATGTGGGATACATGAATGAGAAATGCAGGATTTTAATTACAATTTGAGATTTACTGTATGTCAAACAAATCATAGACATCATGTAAAAATTAACAAATCTTAAATTGCGGGATTGTCAAATCCAAGAACCAAATTTCAAATCAAAAATGAGGTGAATTTGAAATAAATATAATTCATGGGTGTCTCAAAAAGGATGCTAAAGGATCTAGAGTGGATTTGTGCTAATTCTTTTAGGAATCATAGGTACTCTCAAAAATCACCCTATTCCATTTTAGGACAGCTAAAATTTAGATGCTTGATTACAGTAGATTTTAAAAAACGCTAATAATAAAATAGAATTATATATCACAATCTATCTTATCACATTGTCTTTTCCTTGATGTGTTGATAGTTCATTTACTGTTGATAATGTGCTTACATTTAATTAGATAGTTTCACCTCCAGTTGCCTTGGCAATAGGAAATCAAATTTCCTCCCTGAGACCAACTGTGGTTGTGGAGGCAACTCAATTTCCTATTGCCAAGGCAACTGGAGGTGAAACTATCCAATTAAATGCAAGCACATTATCAACAGCAAATGAACTATCAACACATCAAGGAAAAGACAATGTGATAAGATAGATTGTAATATAAAATTCTATCTTATTATTAGCATTTTTTAAAATCTACTATAATCAAGTATCTTTAATAGCAATACATGAATACATAGTGTAGTAAACTGATGGTTTATCTTTCCCACCTCTCCTTCTTCTTTGAAACTTTTTAAACGTTTTTTGGCCCCTGGCGTAGCCAGAGGCCAAAAAACATTTAAAATATTTCTGCATCATCAGGAGGGTAGCTCATATATCACTATATGGTTTTTTGGTTGCTATATCAGTGATTTAGAGTGCAGAATATTGCATCATTTCCAGTTTAGACAATTTTACATTTCACTTAATTTCATGTCTAAACATGATTGTTGATATTAAATTTTCATTTGATTTTATCCAGAGTGGATCTTATTTATTTGGGTTGGTGTTTCCTAGTGTGCTTACTGTACATTCAATTTGGATTCCAGTTCCCAAAATTAAATCTGAGTTTACTAGTGCCATTCAAAAGTGATTTGAAATTTTGCTCTTGGACTTGACAATCCCGCAATTCCAAAAAAAATAGTAAACTTAATGAAAATGGTTGATGGATTTGAACACTTCAAATCTGATTCCAGCTCATTCATTTTGTCCATTGGAAATATGCAGTTTGACTTGAACTTTGCAAAGTGTCTATGAGTTCCCACATTTTTAAAAATCCAAATAAAAATACAAAGAATTCAATTTAATTAAAAAAGGCTATCCCGCAAAAGTGATTCAAAATGTTGCAACCAAGTTTCCAGACTTGCCTGCCAACGTATCTTAAAATACACAGGGGCGCTCAATGAGTCACCCCTTGACGTATCTAACAACATGAACCAATCTGATGGCAATATTGAATTGTGGGCACTTTTTCTAATTAGGAGCACTATTAATTTGACCTGCTGATCCCCGCACAGGTTATTCCTTGGCTCCAATCCTTACATGAAACATGCCACCATGCCACCCTCTTGTGGCTGTGTGGCTTCCCCCATATAGTATATTAATCACAATATTCTACAATAAATGATACCTTATTCTTATTATTCCCGTCCTTTCTATTGGACTGTTGTCTTCCCCAATTCCAAATACTGAAACCTCATTGGTTCAGTTGCAACAGTGGTAGCAGCGGTAGGTTTACAATCTACCTAAAGAAAAAATTCCCCCTAAGAAAGGACAGAGTACGGGCTGTATGGCTACTCCCCATCAAGAGACCTTCCTGCCAATCCCCAAAGGGGACATCCCCAACGGGTATGTTATTTATCAAGATCATCTAGTTCTTACAAGTGTATACAATTGACTCTGCCTTGGAAAGCATGACGCCAGCGTCACCCCACCTCAGTTAGACCTTTTACAGCACATCTTCAACCTCCAGCTGGAATCCTTTGCGGGTGGGGTTAAAGGAGCCAACATTTTCAGTTGGCTTCACTCCACTAAAACCTGCCTGCGTATCTGTCAGGTACCTGAGCTCATGTGAGTTGCTACTGTGTCTGGGTGCCTCACAAGGCCCGCTGCCATGTGGTTTACTAACTGGGCCAGTCAAGAAATTGAGGTCACCTGGCCGGCATTCAGGGATGCTGCAAAGTCCTGCTACAGCAAAACCATCTTGCCTATTGTGGTGGGAACTCCCCTCCTAGCAATTAAACAGACTAAGTCTGTTCCCAAATACCTTGCCGCCTGGCAACAAACTCTTGTTGCCACCCCTGAAGCTGTGACTGGCAGGAACGCCATGCTCCTGACTCTGATAGTCAATGGGCTTAAGCCCCATATCTGTAAGTGGGTCCCTGTAGGTTGTTGTACCTTCATCAATGACTGTTGCAAAGCCATTGTGGAGGCCAACAATCAGACTTCTGCTGTACAAGTGATGCTCTACCTCAACCTTGTGCAACACCTGGCAGCGCCCACAACCAAGTAGGCCGCTGCCAGCCCTGTCAGCAGGATAATGGGATTAAACGCCCCCGTGAGGGGGGAACTCCAGCTAGCACAAATTGAGGACCTGGGAAAAGCCTGGGGGTTGTAGCTACAAGAGGTTCTACAACCCCACTTGACCCTCACTCTCAATCCCTCCTTGCCAAGAATCCCTGCAACTATAATGTACACAAAGTTGAAATCCTTGATGTCTTCCAGGTCCATAGTGACAACCCTGTGCTTCAAGTGAGCCACTCCCTCAATAAAGTAACCTGCTTGGCTTATCCCTTCTTTTTTTGTGGGAATACCCACAAATTGTTGGTAGACACCAGGGCTAACCAAACTATGGTGGACCAGGTGTTTGCTGATTCACAACAGTTAGACTGTGTGCCAAGCAGATTCAAGGAAGTACAAGTAGCTGACTCCTGCAGAGTGGCAATTACCCATGAGACAGTAACCTTCTTAGTGAGAATGGAGAACATCCAGGTTAAGCTCTCTGGGCCAATCATAGCAGGGCTTAGCCACAATGTAATTGCTGGCTTTGACTGGCTTTGTCACAACCGTCCCTACATCAACTGGGATATGTCTGTAATCACCTTCAATAGAAATAGGGTGGGCTTTCAGATATATTCTGTCAAAATGAACAAGTTGCTTCACAATACTGTGTTTTTCAGAATAACAGAAATGGGCTCCTATGAGTTCAAGGGGGAAACTAGACTTCAATCAATGCTCAGTAAAAGTTATCCACGCAGAACCACCTGTGGCCCTCCCTTGACCACTCTACCTTCACCAGCAATTGCCACAATCCTTGAGGATTATAAGGACATTTTCAGTGAAACACTCAAACAACTACCTCCTCCCCAGGAGATCCAGCACGCTGTACAACTCCAAGGGCCATTACCTAAAGCACTTCCCTTATACCATCTCACACCAAAAGAAGATGAGACCCTCTGCCAGCACCTTGTGGACGCGCTTGAAAAGGGCTTCATTTGCCCCTTGCTCTCTCCATACAGGGCAGCTGTCTTCTTTGTAGCCAAGAAAGGTGGGTCCCTTTGCCTGGTCACAGATTACTGCACCCTAAATGTGGTGACGGTTAAAAATAAGTACCCCCTGCTGTTGATTGATAACCTGTTTGACACACTTGTGGGTGTGAAGGTCTTTAGTAAGATTGATCTCACTGTAGGGTACAACCAGGTCCGCATTGCACTGGGGGATGAGGCATTAACTGCCTTCTGCACATGCTACAGGTTGTTTGAGTGTCAGGTTATGAACTTCAGAATGACCAACGCTCCTTCCACCTTTGCCATGTTGATGAACAAAGAATTTGAAGAGTTGATTGGGAAATGTGTGGTTGTGTATCTTGACAACATTATTGTCTTCAGTCAAGATCAAATCACTCACCTCCAACACCTCTGTGCTGTCCTTGACACTCTTTGGAAAAGTCAGCTAAAAGCTAAACCCTCCAAATGCAAGTTTCTCAAGTTGGAGTTGCTGCTCCTTGGGCATACCATCTCTGCCCATGGGATAAAGCCTGACCCTTCCAAAATCAAGGCAATCACAAGCATGCCACCTCCTACTGATGTTGGTCAGGTGTGTACCTTCTTGGGCATGATTGCCTACGTTTTGTGAATTCATCCCCAATTGTGGAGAACTTATTACACCTCTCATCAAGCTCCTGAATACTAAACAGCGCTTCCACTGAACCCCTGCCAGAGATCAAGCCTTTGAGACGTTAAAGCAGAGACTTACAACTGCACCTGTACTGCAGTTCCCCAATTGGAACCGCCAGTACAAACTCAAGACTGACGCCTCTGACAGAGCAATAGGGGGCATACTACGGGTAGAAACTGACAAAGGAGTCTTCCTCCCCATGGCATACAAGTCCAGGAAGCTTACTGACTCAGAAAAACGCTATCCTATACACAATAAAGAGTTGGCGACAATTGTGCACTGTGTTGAGAAATGGCGCTGTTACCTGGAAGGAGCAACCTTTTCACCCCGCGTCCTGACAGATCACAAGTCACTCCAGCACTTCAACACACAGTCCCACTTAACACGCCACCAAGCAGGCTGGGTCAAGCGTCTATCCCCTACCAGTTGCGCATTGAGTAAAAACCTGGAAAGGAACTTGTCACAGCTGACGCCCTCTCACAACTCTATGTAGTGTCCATCACCAGGGATGATGGCTTGGATCCCGACTGGCAAATGCTGTACCTCTGTCCTGAAGCAACTTGTTACAAAGGCCTTAACTCAGTGACCATCTCCAAGCTGAAGGACAATGAAAGTCAGTTTACCACTGATGCTGGCAACGTCTGCTGCCGGGCGGAGACAGGTGAGAAGACGCCTTACATTCCCACCACATAATGAGGCAACACAATATTTCATTACCACTACACCTTGGGTCATATCCAAGGATACAGCCTCTTTGAGATCATTAAACAAAAAGTTTGGTGGCTGTGTATGTGCCAAGATATCTTGGATCTCCTCAAAACATGTGAACTGTGCAAAAAGAATATGTCCAAACCTGCACCCCTCAAGTCTGTCCTGCCCATCAAGGACATAGAACCCTTCAAACAGTGGGCCCTTGATGTGTTTGGCCCCTCCCTGAAGACAGACTGGGAAAGAAATACATCATAACTGCCATCAACTACTTCACTTGTTGGCCAGTGGCCTGGGCAACAACTAATCACACCACCACCACCACCATCACCTGCTTCATTGGCAAGGAAATTGTGGCCTACTTTGGGTGGCCCAAAAGTCTCATCACAGATGGTGGCCCCAAACTTTTGGAACAGGTCATGAAGGCGTACTGTGCCAAAAATACCCTCCAATGGATAGTTACCACTCCTTACCATCCGCAAGCCAATGGGTGTGTAGAGCAATTAAACGGCTCACTGGTCAAACTGATTTCCAAGCTCTTGCAGGAGCACCCCAATACCGCGCGGACTGAGCACTTGCCCACTGCTCTACTTATTTTACAAGCAAGAATCAACCAAGGCATCAGGTCCAGCCCCAGAGCTTTGGTCTTTGGAACACCTGATGGTTTGACAGGAGTTAAACAGGGGAAGTTACAGTCTAAAGTTCCCGGAAAGCCCCCCTGTTGATGACTCCATCTCTAAACCAATGGTGTGCCAAAGCCCAAGAGATTAAACACAAACAAATTGAATGAGGGACAAAGCACCTTGAAGCCAGGTACACTATAGGTGACCTTGTCTACACCCTCAACCCCAATTTGGCCAAGTTGGAACCCAACCACCTAGGGCCCTTCAAGATAGCCACAGTCTATGAAAATCACACCTATCATCTTGAGGATGCCCAAGGAAGCACAAGAAGCTCCACCACAATTGCTTGTGCCCCTGCCGCGCCATCCCCACACAAAGATTGTTTGTGTGGACCTTCCCAGATCTTCTTCAGACTCCAATCCTGGTGTCTGACAACAAGCAGGGGGCAAGGGGAGGTGTTGCAACCAAGTTTCCTGACTTGCCTGCCAACATATCTAACAACATGAACCAATCTGATGGCAATATAAAATTGTGGGCACTTTCTCCTAATTAGGAGTGCTATCAATTTGACCTGCTGATCCCTGCACAGGTTATTCCTTGGCTCCAATCCTTACATGGAACATGCCACCATGCCACCCCCTTGTGGCCATGTGGCTTCCCCATATAGTATATTAATTACAATATTCCACAATAAACAAGACACTATTCTTATTATTCCTGTCCTTTCTATTAGACTGTTGTTTTCCCCAATTCCAAATACTGAATCCTCATTGGTTCAGTTGCAACAAAAATTTGGACCAAGGATTTGACAATCCCAAGTTTTTACATTCAGGTTCTGAATTTACAGTATTAATATCAACGTTTTCATCACTTGTATAAACCAATTTACAAAAAAATCAATTGAAATTTTATTACCAAAAGAAAAGGAAAGTATTTTTAGAGTGTAAATTTTATTTAATTGTATTCTTCTATTTGAGATATTTTCTCAGACATAAATGGCCAAATTTAGAAGCACAAAAACTGATAATAATGCTGTAGTTCACTGATTAGATTTTGGTGGATTTGCTATTGAAAGCCACTATTTTTATTATGAGTCACAAAAATAATCAAGATTATCAAAAAATGGGTTTTTTGTAATTGAAAATATCACTTTTCTGATTAAACCAATTTTTTTCTCTGTTTGAATCATTTTTGTTTCACAATCACTTTCTCATCTGATGTAGATTGCTTCAGGATATGACTGGTTTGTGTTTGTTTGAATATGGTGTACTTTTGTTTACTGTCTCATT